>CP136064.1:220863567-221463567 GCA_032622095.1 Siphonodentalium dalli
AATGCTCTAAAACAACCACATCATCAATACAACCAGTGTGAATTCGAGATGATGCGGTCGAGTTGTCGCATAAGCAAGTGTGTGCTTGAGTAGAAGCCCCACAAATAATAGTGGTTAAATAGTCTATCGAGTGTTGAAATTGTCGCTCTTTTGTCGTGACAAAGACAGACGTATAGACAGACGAACGGACATATAGGCACCCACCATCAAACCGTGGGCGGATTTTTGTAGTGCCACATTTGACTAAAATGTGACCCACGTTTATGACGTTTTCCTCTCGACATATTTCTGTCCGCCGCGCGATAAAAGCAACGATTACAATGTTTAAAAACTTGAATTTGACATGAGAACATTTTGATTCGCTTTCAGACCAAATCAGATATTTAAATTGGAATAGGACCTGCTAATAAATCCAATTAGAGAAAATGTAATCCCGTTATGGCCCTAAACATATTACCTACACCATTAAATTCTTAATGACCAGGTCACTGCACTGTAAACTGAACCCATATAAATTATCACAACTCACATATATAGCGTTACATTAATTGGGGTTGGGCTTGATGTTGGTGCTGATTAGGGTGTTAGCACGTCTAGACACTTATACAGCAGCAACCTTGTCGAGTTCTGAAGATCTGTGTTCAGATAATCAGATCGCTTGTCAGACAAGTGTTAATCGCCGTATCGACAAAAGTTAAGCCTCAATTCCGTCCTCGACTTAGTATATATAACCCACACGACCAGAACATTTTCAGTTTGTTCACCTAATTTCAAGCAAAGAGAATATACAGATGGAGAATATACATTCCGTTCAGGTATACTGTCATGATATTTACGCAATCCGATATTTTCCCGGACCTTAGAATTGACCGTTGAGAAAGATGTGTGTATATATATATAGCATAGCGTATATTGGTAATTAATGGGGAAATTGATGGCTCAAACAGTCGAGCTGGATTAAAGTTATTGAACTCCGTGCATTATATTCCAGACGAGAAATAACACTGAAATGTTGAAAGAAATTATAATTTCAAGAGCTAATGACTAGTTCTTGCACCTCAAATGTTAAAACAATATATACAAAACACGACTTTTACAATTCTAATGTAATGCGTATACAAGTAGTCAAAATAATCATGTCTAAAGTATACTCTATGTGTTGTTTGATTGTTTTCAGCTATCTGAACTTCACGACGCTGACTGCGACTATGATACAATGAATACATCCATCACTTGGAGCCCAATAACATCCAGATCTCAACCACGTTTTCATGACGAGACGTCACGTGACAGTGGAATTGACGTTTCTTTCGAATCTCCTTCGAAGCAAACAACTTCCATAGAGAGCCCTGCATTCGACGTAAGTGTTCATGAGATAGACGCCCCGTTTCAACGCCGTAATTGCCTCCAAAGAGTGAAATTTATTCTGCACTACACTGCTTGTTGAAGATCCTCATTGTTAAAGTGGCCATTGGGCCATTAATGCGACGTTACAGTGCAACCCCAATCTCGCTTGTTGTCGATAATCGAATGTTCACCACTATCGCTGGGCAGCATATAGTGTGTTACACATCTAATTGAGGCATCGGGGCGGGGGCTTCTGCAACATAAAAAAATGTATACATTTCAACCTCCACGGAGAGTCCCACATTCAACGTAAGTGTCCATTAAGATAGATAATATAGCACTATCAATGCCACCTATTTCCCGTAAACCCACTCTCTGACCTGATTGTGTTTCGTAAGGTGTATCGTAGTCAAGCAAACACCTTTGTATTTAGACCTGCAATAGATTACCAGTATGTGAGTCACTTGGTTCAATTTAACGAACAGCCATTTACTTTTGACGCCAATCCCGCTTGTCGGGAATCGAACCGGTTCCGCCATCGCTGGACGGCACAACGTACAATGCAACTTACTGATAGTCACCAGAGGAGGGCTTCTGTAAGTCCTCACTGGTGGATCTCACACCCTGCGTGCTCTGTGGAGTTAAAGAAAATGTGTATAAATTTCAGATTAGGCGCCCAGTAGGGATGAGGAAGTCATTGAAACGACATCGTTCATATGACAACGACAGGACGATACACAAGGGACTCAACGTCGGTGTAAACACAGATGAAATACCTGAACAGTTTGACGTCATGTCGGCCGTTGCGAAATTATTGGGCGATAATAGTTTGGCTGGAGACGGTTCATCGGTGAGTTTTATTATCCTCTTTGTTGATGTTTTCTTCCTTCCGATAGCGCGCTATCGAATATTCAGACATGCGCATATCATGATCCTCTGAGATTGGATATTTTGGTAAGAATGTTGAAGTATTTTGGCAGAAATGATGTACAGTATCAACAAAGTATAATTGACCATATGATCGCTGTGCTGAAATAACAGTTGGCTTTAAATATGAACTGATAGCACAAACACTCTGCGGTTTGTAACCACCATCACGTGCACAGCGGCCGTGCATAGCGCGCTATCGAATATTCAGACATGATCCTCTGAGATTGAATATTGGATCGTTGTGCTGAAATAACAGTTGGCTTTAAATATGCGAAAAGAACTACATGTAATAGCACACACATTCTGCAGTTTGTAACCACCCTCACGTGCACAACCGCCGTACTCACGTACTCTGTAAGTCAGTATACATGTCACAAAGACAAATCATGCTTGGCCGCTTTGATCGTTTTGTGTTGATATCTGTATTATTAACATTTTGTAATACTATGTTTGGAGGTGAGCTACTGTAAGTCTTGTAACTTGTGCTGAATTTATCTGTAACTAAACTCTGTGATTCCGGAATTCATCTCTTAAAATTCCAACACCTATTCATGGGAGACGAAGTGTCTGAAATTGGTAGACACATCTGCCAGTGTATGCATTTCTGGAGACAAAATGTCCTTGGAGTAGATACCATATACATACCCAACCATTTGAGATTGTATATAATAGATATTTATTTGCGTCTTTTTCAGACACTCTTACTGCCGCTTGTTGACGGGAAGCACAAAGACCTGAAATCCATATCTCCAACAACGGTAGGTGTGCTCAGTATGGTAACACTCCACAGTTTCGATTGATCAGTAGGGGTGATTTTATAGATAAAGTGCTAGTGGTTTCTGGCACCATTCATGTGGTATGTATATTGAGACAAGGTGGGATATGAATTTGTGCAATTTTAGAAGGTGTTATAGACAGATGAAAAAATTAAGTGCAAGTGACCTTGACCCCACACATAGACAGCAGTAGCGTTTTCTGCAAAACAGTGACTCTAGATACTGGGTAAATGTTTTAGCACCCAAAATTTGTCATCTGCATTAAAAATTGATTTTCTGGAATTGTAAACGGCGAAAGTTTGAAATTGTTCCATGTTGATGTTGGAAGCCAGAGGCCTTTGAACCAACATAGGTGACCATGCTCGAAAAATTCTGGTATTCGTGCCCCTTGGGTATGAAAATGCAATATTTTGGTCATTTTTTTAATAAAAATCACATTTTCGATCAAAAGATCAAGGGCCATAACTCTTGATATCCCATATATTATGGGCATTATGTATCAAATTCTGAATGCCTATTCTGTACTAATTTCAGGCATATATATATTGTCTATATGGTTTGGGATTATAATCCAGATAAATTTCAATGAATCTATGCCCCCTATTGCAGGGCCCCTGCCTGTTGAAACTGTGGAGTGTCACCTATACATGATATAACTTACAGACATTAACAATGTGAGCTGCATTGTTTGCCATTTAATATATGCAAATGTTCAAGCATTCAACGGTAACCTGTATAACATAGTAAGCATACTGGTCTGTTCGCATTTTACGTAGTCGTCAGGTTGGTCAATTGACATCCAGAATTTAGAGAAAACACAAAAAACGTCAAGGCAGTAATCAGCGCAAAAAATAAAAAATAAATAAACCAAACGGGCTTCTATTTTATTGCCCAGCTGAACGAAGCAGGCCAATATGATTATGATTCGCAATGACATGAATACGATATTTCGGTTGGTGTTATGTATTTCTTCCTTCACAATATACCCAAACTTTAACATGCATTATATATTACGCAGCTGTCAGAACTACACGAAGATATGAAATGCCTCAACGACTTCACGATCGTTGAGTGTCGATACCCGTATGAATACGAAGGAGGGCATATCAAGGTAAGATATGTGGATGATTTTTTGCAGTCAATATTATTATAACCAGAATAATTATGGACACTTTGTTTCTAAGCTTAAGAAACATTGGGCTGGAACAAACTTAATATTGCTTTCTATCTTGTGTCATGTCTAATATTTTATATACTTGGTGCCATCGATTGCATTTCAGGAAAAACTTGACACATTTGTTATTAGACTTTGGAGACAGATAACTAAAAAAAAATATTTTAAATGTTTTCGAACAGATACACATACATACGCATACAACCTAAATCGAACTGCGGTTGATTTCTCATCAAATAAAAAGAACTGAAATCTATGTTTTGATTGCGTACACTCACCGATTCATTAGCTCAAATAGCTTTTGGTTGGAATTTTAATGAAGTCTGAAAAGTTGCACGAACGTTGTCTTGTCCAAGAAAACTTTGGTTTTGAATAAAATGCGATGACTACCAATACCAAAACAATGTTCACCACCGATAACTTTTAATTACTTTATGAAAAATTATTGTTGTTCAATAGCATATAAATCATATCTCTAGGGTGCCATCAACATCTACACAAGAGAGGAGATGACTGAATTCTTCCACAAACACAAAGACAGCGATAAGAAGCTCATTCTGCACTGTGAATTATCCAGCGAGCGGGCGCCATCTCTGTAAGTAGATAACGAAATTATCTGTTATCAGTTATATGATATAATTAGTATGGCAAACTATTGTGTGTTATGGCCACTAAATATGAATCATGTAGTTACAAGTTGACGAATAACATGGAATCAAATTAGCGAATAAGATACAGATATTTAAAAATGAAATTATCAAATTCCGCCATTTTTGTTTCACCCGAAAACAATTAACGCAATTCCTCACCTTATATAATGATTAACTGTCATGTGGACTGTTTTTATGGAGATGTAACCGTGAGGTGAGTGGACATAACTTGTGTAAAACCCGAAGGGTTTTACATACAAGTTATGACAACTTACCTCACGGTTACATCTCCATAAAAATAGTCCACATGACAATTAATCCTTATATTTATATACATTTAGCGAAAAAGCCACTTTTGTAAATGTATTTAAATCGAAAAGTGTATCGCGACAAAAACAGCACAAAATACCCAATAGCACCCTTGGCAAAGTTAATAGGAACAATTTCTCTTCAAATTGAAACCAGATGATGTATTAAGTCAATCCTGCGCGAGTCCAAATGCGCCCAAAACATTACGCGTTCGTCTTTCCAAACCCAATGACGTATCGATGGTGTTATGAGCTTGGTGTTATGAGGCGTTGCGCATTCACCGAGAAATAACTGCAACTAGCCACGTGACGTGAGCGCCGACCAATCAGAATGCTGGATTTAGTGATGACAACACTTAGTACGTAAATATATCGCCTTGAATATCGAAGGGTATATATATTAGACAATGGCGAAACACCTTATTATCGAAATTAATTTGATCTGAATAAAACACTTACAACGTGGAATGACATCGTTGAATGCCGATCATAACAGTACCCACACGAGGAGGTGGCCAGATTAACTTCAATCGACAGTCACAGGTGCGTATCGAACCATCATCACACCAGAGTGTTCGTGGAGAATTTGGTGCTGGAATAATTTCGCCAATAAATTGTGATATTTTATACAGTTAGATCATTCTGTTTTCAGTTTACGTTTCTTGCGACAAATGGACCGAGAAGAGAACGCTGAGAGATACCCGTTCCTGAACTTCCCCGAGGATTATCTGCTGGAAGGAGGATACAAAGCATTCTATGAGAGTAATGTGGTAAATAATTCACATTATAAGAGTCACATATAGATATGATACGTGATAATGTAGTCGATCCTCCATACAGTCATGTTAAATACCCATGGTAATATGAAGTATCAATTGATACCCAAATACTCGTCGCTTTTGGCAAATTCTGGTCCAATCAAAATAGCTTGATAAATTAACATGTATTCATCACTTAATTTTATACATACCTATTATGCCACCAAAAGACCCCGATTGTTTGTTAGTATGAAACTATATAGAGCGTTCCTCATTAGTGTATTCCTGATATGGTAAGAATAAAGAGCGCTTGTCTCACTTAGGTGTGGATATTTCAAGCGGCTGATATATTTCGGTAAGGGTATACATGTAAGAAGTCTTTTCATAGTTGGTATTTCGTGTATTTATTAATTATTTCTATCTATCCTTCCAATTGCGCACTTGGTGGTCAAAATCGGCCATTTCGATCCGTTAATCATAAATCCGTTTAATTCAACAAATAATGTCATCGTGATTTTGTCTTCATTGTTTACTAATAACAGCCTGATGTCGATTTGATTGAATGGTAAACAAGTGCCATATTTTTGCGTTACGCTATAGTACCATATAGATGTTCTTTGATATTTACGAAAATATCTCACCTCTGTCGAACAACATTGTACTTTAAATGGGCATCTGCTAATTTTTCAGACGCATTGCGATCCAGAGGCCTACACACCCATGCTACACCAAAACCACAAGTCAGATTTACGTCATTTCCGGGTCAAATCCAAGTCATGGTCAGCAACGGAGAGGAAGCGTGTGTCAATTAGAAGTTTGTAATTATAAATCTTCATGCTGCTATCGGAGCTTTGGACGTACATAGATAGTAAAGCATAAAGCCATTTAGTGATATTGCGACGTCATAGTGCTATTTAAATGTGCCCATTCACATGCTGGCGTGTGGATTTTAATTATATATTTATATTTATATATTATTGACACTGTTATACTTATGTATTAATAAATGTTTTGTTATATATAGGCTCGCTTCTTTCCTCTCAATGTGGATACAATTTCCAACTGCAGCCCCTGAACACCACCAAAATTCACCGAGTCCGGAATAAACGATGTGCACCTCATCGAGCTATCAGAACAATGTCAACTTATATTTTAACTTAAGTTTCAATCTGATCATTTGGACGAAAATCCTCTTCAATTGGGAGTGGAAGTCATACAAATTACAACTTTGAACACGATTATTGGGTCCCCCCCCAAAAAAAGGGAAAAAATGGAGCGTTTTATGTTAGTCTATTATATCGTTTATTTCACTGCTGTGCCAAAATGGACAATAACTAGAAACTGGCTTCCTTTTTCAATAATAAATTCTAAACTTCACTCTTGGTTGTTGCACGACCACATGGCCCGTGTGGATTGTAGCACTGGTTTAGTTATTACGACACGGTTCAAAATTACTATTGGCCTCCCAGGGACATGACACACGGGTCTCGTGGAGACCATCTTAGCATGTCCAGAACCTCCTGAACCAGTCAGGGATATTCCATTTTGACTCCTTTAGGTGTAAATGTTCCAACTGCATGGTAACTAAAGATTTTATATCAAATCAAGCTACCAGAACATTTTCATCCTATCTGTTCTGTTCTATATTTATCAACCGGTGTTTCATGGATTAAATATAAATTTGACATTTGACTATGCGGCCGGGATGAGACACTCATTCACCCCCTCTCGCGACGTCCCGATAGCTGTCTTTACCGAAGGGCTTTTTGAGAAATATGTCACTCACTAGCCAACGGAGATAGGGTAAATCCTATAGGAGTAACCTGGTTTTTACAGCTAACGGGTCTCTGAAACAACATCTGCAAGACATGACTGGTGGCGATTAAAGTGAATTCACTTGGCTTTCCACTGGTGACAGTGTTGTTAAAAGAATTAAGACGAACTTGGGAAGCGGGGACAAAAATGTCGCTATTTCCCACTTAGGCGTGATTACCACAAAGCCGTGCAGATTTAACGGGGTGGCATGTTGAGATTTAAAGTAGTGTATAAAGAATTCAGACCGCGGGAACAGTCAGTGATGAAAAAAGTCTTTGCAAAGAAACAGAAAATTCAGAAATTCGCTCGATCCTAAGTTGATAATTAATGTGTACAATTTTAAGGACTTTTATGAAGTTGAAGGATATTTCTCATCACTATCTTTGATATATGTAAGTACACGTATATAATATATTGCTCTAAATTCTCAAGGGATCTACAATCCTCCAAGTTAACTCTATGTCGATACGTACAAGTATATAACATGTATTATACTCACATCCATCATTCATATACATTTAAAGATACTCAATCCGATTCGATGGTCCCATATCATCATATTTCAACAACAACAACAACAACGGAATTTTGCCGGATTGTCAAGGATCTGACACAAAAAGCCACTTGATTTTAGAGTTATCCATCTTCATCCGCAATTTGGTCCGAGGCCGTATTTCGTCGACCGTTTACTGGGCCTCTTAAAATTATAGGTGGTGAAAAATAATAGATTTCAAAAATCGATATCTGATCACTCCGATCTTTGATGGGTGGGTTCCTCGACCCGAATCAAATATGTTTTACCCCGAAGCCAAGGACATAGTAATTTGCGAGCGTTAATTCGGATGCATCTTTACACAAACTAAACAACATATCCTCGTGCAAATAGGTTCACATTGGACCTAAATATTGACGTATGTTCACACCCACACTGCATGGACTATATAATTCATTGCTTCTATGGCGCGGGCCACAGTCAAAACACATTATAAAGAGCGTACATCTGGTATATCGATTTGGGTTCAAATATATTGGGCAATTCATATTCAAATAATGCCGATATGGGCTTATTTGTGTTTTTTTCAAATAAGTTCAATATGAGCTCAGTTTTAGGTGAACAGGCTGAAACTAAACGAGGGAGTTGGACTCGGAGAGGGGCGGATGCTGGTATGCTGGGAGAGGGGCGGGTGCTGGTATGCTGGGAGAGGGGCGGATGCTGGTATGCTGGGAGAGGGGCGGATGCTGGTATGCTGGGAGAGGGGCGGGTGCTGGTATGCTGGGAGAGGGGCGGGTGCTGGTATGCTGGGAGAGGGGCGGATGCTGGTATGCTGGGAGAGGGGCGGATGCTGGTATGCTGGGAGAGGGGCGGATGCTGGGATGCTGGGAGAGGGCGGATCTAAGTTGTCAAAACGTATGCCCCGATCCCTATTGTAATATTATATTACAATACAAATATGGTTAAGCAAAAAAACTAAACAAATAAAAGGTCGCTGACCAAAATGTCCCCCTAAGAGGGTGGCATGTTTAAAGGATTTATGGGTTTCAGATCCCGAATTGATTACAATAAAGTGCATATTCACTAAATATGTTGCACATCTTCAATGTGTCGAGAAAGGGTAAATAATTCTAAAATAAAAAAACATTAAACATCTCCGCCAAAATGACTCCGACTCAACGCAAAATCTCAGGTGCGCAGGTTCCCAAAATGGTTGAGATCTGTGCCAAGTTAAAAAAAATATTGACTGGAAAATGACGGAAATACATGCTTGGACAAAAGATGCGTTACAGGTTGTACGATTCTATGTCGAAAATGGAAATACCTCCACCAAAATGAGTCCGACCTAACTCAAAATCGCAGGTGCGCAGGTTCAAATGTTGGTTGACACCTGTGCCAAGGTTTAAAAAAAAATTCTGGAAAATGAAGGAATACAGTTTCTGACAAAAGATGCATCCCATGTATGATTCTATATCGAAAAAGGACAATAACTCCGCCAAAAAGAGTCCGACCGAAGTCAAAATCACAGGTGCGCAGGTTCCCATGCTGTTTTTAACTCGTATGGGCGATGGTCATTACTATAGTCCTTCGAATGTATGTCGGGAGACAATTAATGGAAATTGAGTGCCTCTTATACTGTTCACTTGACAGTGATCCGGCCGCAACATTTATTTTTATATATCAAGAGCAAATTTGAAATAAACGTTCGGTATTGATAATTTATGCAATTGAAGGAACACATGTACCCATTTTCTTTACAATATTTGGTTCCAGGTATTATTTGAATAACCAAAATAGCTAAATAAGGGTTTTGAATATTAATGAAAAGAACATTCGAACAGACAACCACATTGCTACATGTGTACTTTTTTGTGGTGCTAAATCAACCGATTGCGAGTACAATACTCTTAAAGACCCACTTTCCGATTTGATGCCAAATAATCCAGAATTTCCAACGACAATTTTCAGTTTACCATGCAAAAGAAAATGAAATTTACATCAATAAACATATTTCTGTTCACTGGCACCCCAAAATCCACACCCATAAGTAGTACAAACAAAAACGGTCACAAAAGCTCATAATTGAGTACGCTCTTTATTAACTGCCGACTTTGTGCGACAGAGGCATGGACGCTTTTTGTAAGGGGAGATCATTTGGGAATTTTGATAGACTAACACAAATTCACAGCGAGATTAAAACATTTTAAAGTCGATATCTGGCCATGGAATCTCCTATTATTGGGCTGGTGAGCACGATCTAGTTATGTTCTGGTATAGAAAACATACATTTGGCGGTTTTATTGAGTCAAATCTGACAGGACATCCTTAAGCCATACCAGCAATACAAAACAATCTCCTGTTATCCACCGACCGCGCTGTGTTTGGTCATACTGTATCTAGAGTGAGCTTTCTGATGACAAATAATATTCGTTCTGATACAAATCAGATAACTAAACACGGCCTGCTATATAACAACACTCAGTGTATGATACAAATTTAATCCCGTTATATGGCCCTAAATCTATTCTACATAGTTTAATTTCTTAATGACCAAGTCATAAATCGGTAGGCAGGGTTTATCCAGTTACAAATCAAATCTTAAATGTATTAGTTATAATCCTCAAGTCTCGTCGGAGAAATTCGGTAATGCCAGCATCACATGAGTGTTGGTGTTTGCACTTTTGCGTTGGTCACGTAATGTAATGTTTTGTTATGTTCTGTTGATGAGTCCGGGGTTATATAGGCTTGCCTGTTACCTGGACCTGTGCTATGCACAATATACGATTTAAGTGATGTGAAACACTCCGGTAGGGTGATCAAATATAGAAATGGAATCGTGGGATGAAGGAGAAGGTCACTCGATCTTTTCGACCATCCCGGGTTTATGTTTATGTGTGTAGGTAATATGTTTATTTTATTTTGATGTACTGAGTTATGTGGTGTTCGGAAACCGATTGCGAGCATATATTACAAGAAAGGTAGTCAAAAGTTCTCAAAGTTGGATACAATAAGCAGACTAGCAGCAAGGCCACACTGTTGTTGCGTTTGAAATTAAGTTTTCTTCAATCGAATGCCGAAGCACTTATCACAAAAACATGAAATGTTGATCACGTTCCTTGCCATATCTAATTTCGCTACAATGCTCTAAAACAACCACATCATCAATACAACCAGTGTGAATCCGAGATGATGCGGTCGAGTTGTCGCATAAGCAAGTATGTGCTTGAGTAGAAGCCCCACAAATAATAGTGGTTAAATAGTATATCGAGTGTTGAAATTGTCGCTCTTTTGTCGTGACAAAGACAGACGGATAGACAGACGAACGGACATATAGGCACCCACCACCATTAATCAAACCGTGGGCGGATTTTTGTAGTGCCACATTTGACTAAAATGTGACCCACGTTTATGACGTTTTCCTCTCGACATATTTATGTCAGCCGCGCGATAAAAGCAACGATTACAATATTTAAAAACTTGAATTTGACATAAGAACATTTTGATTCGCTTTCAGACCAAATCAGATATTTAAATTGGAATAGGGCCTGCTAATAAATCCAATTAGAGAAAATGTAATCCCGTTATGGCCATAAACATATTACCTACACCATTAAATTCTTAATGACCAGGTCACTGCACTGTAAACTGAACCCATATACATTATCACAACTCACATATATAGCGTTACATTAATTGGGGTTGGGCTTGATGTTGGTGCTGATTAGGGTGTTAGCACGTCTAGACACTTATACAGCAGCAACATTGTCGAGTTCTGAAGATCTGTGTTCAGATAATCAGATCGCTTGTCAGACAAGTGTTAATCGCCGTATCGACACTCGACAAAATTTAAGCCTCAATTCCGTCCTCGACTTAGTATATATAACCCACACGACCAGAACATCTTCAGTTTGTTCACCTAATTTCAAGCAAAGAAAATATACAGATGGAGAATATACATTCCGTTCAGGTATACTGTCATGATATTTACGCAATCCGATATTTTCCCGGACCTTAGAATTGACCGTTGAGAAAGATGTGTGTATATATATAGCATAGCGTATATTGGTAATTAATGGGGAAATTTGATGGCTCAAACAGTCGAGCTGGATTAAAGTTATTGAACTCCGTGCATTATATTCCAGACGAGAAATAACACTGAAATGTTGAAAGAAATTATAATTTCAAGAGCTAATGACTAGTTCTTGCACCTCAAATGTTAAAACAATATATACAAAACACGACTTTTACAATTCTAATGTAATGCGTATACAAGTAGTCAAAATAATCATGTCTAAAGTATACTCTATGTGTTGTTTGATTGTTTTCAGCTATCTGAACTTCACGACGCTGACTGCGACTATGATACAATGAATACATCCATCACTTGGAGCCCAATAACCTCCAGATCTCAACCACGTTTTCATGACGAGACGTCACGTGACAGTGGAATTGACGTTTCTTTCGAATCTCCTTCGAAGCAACCAACTTCCATAGAGCGCCCTGCATTCGACGTAAGTGTTCATGAGATAGACGCCCCGTTTCAACGCCGTAATTGCCTCCAAAGAGTGAAATTTATTCTGCACTACACTGCTTGTTGAAGATCCTCATTGTTAAAGTGGCCATTGGGCCATTAATGCGACGTTACAGTGCAACCCCAATCTCGCTTGTTGTCGATAATCGAATGTTCACCACTATCGCTGGGCAGCATATAGTGTGTTACACATCTAATTGAGGCATCGGGGGCGGGGGCTTCTGCAACATAAAAAAAATGTATACATTTCAACCTCCACGGAGAGTCCCACATTCAAAGTGTCCATTAAGATAGATAATATAGCACTATCAATGACACCTATTTCCCGTAAACCCACTCTCTGACCTGATTGTGTTTCGTAAGGTGTATCGTAGTCAAGCAAACACCTTTGCATTTAGACCTGCAATAGATTACCAGTATGTAGGTCACTTGGTTCAATTTAACGAACAGCCATTTACTTTTGACGCCAATCCCGCTTGTCGGGAATCGAACCGGTTCCGCCATCGCTGGACGGCACAACGTACAATGCAACTTACTGATAGAGTCACCAGAGGAGGGCTTCTGTAAGTCCTCACTGGTGGATCTCACACCCTGCGTGCTCTGTGGAGTTAAAGAAAATGTGTATAAATTTCAGATTAGGCGCCCAGTAGGGATGAGGAAGTCATTGAAACGACATCGTTCATATGACAACGACAGGACGATACACAAGAGACTCAACGTCGGTGTAAACACAGATGAAATACCTGAACAGTTTGACGTCATGTCGGCTGTTGCGAAATTAGAGGGCGACAATAGTTTGGCTGGAGACGGTTCATCGGTGAGTTTTATTATCCTCTTTGTTGATGTTTTCTTCCTTCCGATAGCGCGCTATCGAATATTCAGACATGCGCATATCATGATCCTCTGAGATTGGATATTTTGGTAAGAATGTTGAAGTATTTTGGCAGAAATGATGTACAGTATCAACAAAGTATAATTGACCATATGATCGCTGTGCTGAAATAACAGTTGGCTTTAAATATGAACTGATAGCACAAACACTCTGCGGTTTGTAACCACCATCACGTGCACAGCGGCCGTGCATAGCGCGCTATCGAATATTCAGACATGATCCTCTGAGATTGAATATTGGATCGTTGTGCTGAAATAACAGTTGGCTTTAAATATGCGAAAAGAACTACATGTAATAGCACAAACATTCTGCAGTTTGTAACCACCCTCACGTGCACAACCGCCGTACTCACGTACTCTGAAAGTCAGTACATGTCACAAAGACAAATCATGCTTGACCGCTTTGATCGTTTTGTGTTGACATCTGTATTATTAACATTTTGTAATACTATGTTTGGAGGTGAGCGACTGTAAGTCTTGTAACTTGTGCTCCGACTCCTTAGGCTGAATTTATCTTTAACTAAACTCTGTGATTCCGGAATTCATCTCTTAAAATTCCAACACCTAGTCATGGGAGACGAAGTGTCTGAAATTGGTAGACACATCTGCCAGTGTATGCATTTCTGGAGACAAAATGTCCTTGGAGTAGATACCATATACATACCCAACCATTTGAGATTGTATATAATATAAATTTATTTGCGTCTTTTTTCAGAAACTCTTACTGCCGCTTGTTGACGGGAAGCACAAAGACCTGAAATCCATATCTCCAACAACGGTAGGTGTGCTCAGTGTGGTAACACTCCACAGTTTCGAATGATCAGTAGGGGTGATTTTATAGATATAAAGTGCTAGTGGTTTCTGGCACCATTCATGTGGTATGTATATTGAGACAAGGTGGGATATGAATTTGTGTAATTTTAGAAGGTGTTCTAGACAGATGAAAAAATTAAGTGCAAGTGACCTTGACCCCACACATAGACAGCAGTAGCGTTTTCTGCAAAATAGTGACTCTAGATACTGGGTAAATTTTTTAGCACCCAAAATTTGTCATCTGCATTAAAAATTGATTTTCTGGAATTGTAAACGGCGAAAGTTTGAAATGTTTTCATGTTGATGTTGGAAGCCAGAGGCATTTGAACCAACATAGGTGACCATGCTCGAAAAATTATGGTATTCGTGTCCCTTGGGTATGAAAATGCAATATTTTGGTCATTTTTAAAATAAAAATCACATTTTCGATCAAAAGATCAAGGGCCATAACTCTTGATAGCCCATATATTATGGGCATTATGTATCAAATTCTGAATGCCTATTCTGTACTAATTTCAGGCATATATATATTGTCTATATGGTTTGGGATTATAATCCAGATAAATTTCAATGAATCTATGCCCCCTATTGCAGGGCCCCTGCCTGTTGAAACTGTGGAGTGTCAACTATACATGATATAACTTACAGACATTAGCAATGTGAGCTGCATTGGTTGCCATTTAATATATGCAAATGTTCAAGCATTCAACGGTAACCTGTATAACATACTAAGCATACTGGTCTGTTCGCATTTTACGTAGTCATCAGGTTGGTCAATTGTCTTCCAGAATTTAGAGAAAACACAAAAAACCGGCAAGAAAGCCCTTGTCAAGGCAGTAATCAGCGCAAAAAAATAAAAAATAAATAAACCAAACGGGCTTCTATTTTATTGCCCAGCTGAACGAAGCAGGCCAATATGATTATGATTCGCAATGACATGAATACGATATTTCGGTTGGTGTTATGTATTTCTTCCTTCACAATATACCCAAACTTTAACATGCATTATATATTTCGCAGCTGGCAGAACTACACGACGATATGAAATGCCTCAACGACTTCACGATCGTTGACTGTCGATACCCGTATGAATACGAAGGAGGGCATATCAAGGTAAGATAGGAGGAGGATTTTTTGCAGTCAATATTATTATAACCAGAATAACTAGAGGTGTGACTGTCCCAATGGGACTACGGATACCCCCATGTTTTTTTTTAAATACTAAGATGTTTCACATGTCAGTAAACATTTAGTTAAAATAATAAAATAACAGTTCCCATTGCAGGTGTACAACCATAACCCTAATTTTAAACCTATTGACCGAAAAATGTAGGAATAAAAGCTTGGACAAAATATGTATGTTGCAAACAATTTCTAAGTCGAAAAAGGGGAATAACTCCACACAAAAAATGTCGGACAGACGTCATAATCGCAGGTGCACAGGTTCCCATGGTACTAAATATCAGTGCCAAGATTAAAAAACATTGACCGAAAAATGTAGGAATAAAAGCTCGGACAAAATTATGCATGTTGCAAAAAAAGTTTCTAAGTGGAAAAAGGGGGATAGCTCCACCAAAAAATGTCGAACAGACGTCATAATTGCAGGTGCACAAGATCCCATGGTACTAAATATCTGTGCCACGTTTTAAACACATTGACCGAAAATTGTAGGAATAAAAGCTCGGACAAAAGTTACATGTTGCGAAAAATTTCTACGTCGAAAAAGGGGGGATAACTCCACCAAAAAAGTCCGACAGACGTCATAATCGCAGGTTCCCATCGTGGTTGATGTCTGTACCAAGTTTCACGGAAATTTATCAAAAAACGACTGAGAAAAACTCCGGACAAATTTGTGTACACGGACGGACGACGGACGGACGACGGACGACGGACGACGGACACGCTGACTCCAGTATACCCCCCCCTAACTTCGTTGCTGGGGGTATAATTATGGACACTTTGTTTCTAAGCTTAAGAAGCATTGGGCTGGAACAAACTTAATATAGCTTTCTATCTTGTGTCATGTCTAATATTTGATATACTTGGTGCCATCGATTGCATTTCAAGAAAAACTTGACACATTTGTTATTAGACTTTGCAGACAGATAACTCAAAAAAAATTATTTTAAATGTTTTCGAACAGATACACATACATACGCATACAACCTAAATCGAACTGCGGTTGATTTCTCATCAAATAAAAAGAACTGAAATCTATGTTTTTATTGGGTACACTCACCGATTCATTAGCTCAAATAGCTTTTGGTTGGAATTTTAATGAAGTCTGAAAAGTTGCACGAACGTTGTCTTGTCCCAGAAAACTTTGGTTTTAAATAAAATGCGATGGCTACCAATACCAAAACAATGTTCACAACCGATAACTTTTAATTACTTTATGAAAAATTATTGTTGTTCAATAGCATATAAATTATATCTCTAGGGTGCCATCAACATCTACACAAGAGAGGAGATGGCTGAATTCTTCAACAAACACAAAGCCAGCGATAAGAAGCTCATTCTGCACTGTGAATTCTCCAGCGAGCGGGCGCCATCTCTGTAAGTAGATAACGAAATGCTCTGTTATCAGTTATATGATATTATTATTATGGCAAACTATTGTGTGTTATGGCCACTAAATATGAATCATGTAGTTACAAGTTGACGAATAACATGGAATCAAATTAGCGAATAAGATACAGATATTTAAAAATGAAATGGTCAAATTCCGCCATTTTTGTTTCACCCGAAAACAATTAACGTAATTCCTCACCTTATATCGCCTTGAATATCGAAGGGTATATATATTAGACAGTGGCGAAACACCTTATTATCGAAATTAATTTGATCTAAATAAAACACTTACAACGTGGAATGACATCGTTGAGTGCCGATCTATAACAGTACCCACACGGGGAGGTGGCCAGATTAACCTCAATCCACAGTCACCCAGTCACAGGTGCGTATCGAACCATCTTCACACGAGAGTGTTCGTGGAGAATTTGGTGCTGGAATCATTTCGCCAATAAATTGTGATATTTTATACAGTTAGATCATTCTGCTTTCAGTTTACGTTTCTTGCGACAAATGGACCGAGAAGAGAACGCTGAGAGATACCCGTTCCTGAACTTCCCCGAGGTTTATCTGCTGGAAGGAGGATACAAAGCTTTATATGAGAGTAATGTGGTGAGTTATTCACATTATAAGAGTCACATATAGATATGATACGTGATAATGTAGTCGATCCTCAATACAGTCATATTAAATACCCATGGTAATATGAAGTATCAATTGATACCCAAATACTCGTCGCTTTTGGCAAATTCTGGTCCAATCAAAATAGCTTGATAAATTAACATGTATTCATCACTTAATTTTATACAGACCTATTATGCCACCAAATGACCCCGATTGTTTGTTAGTATGAAACTATAGAGAGCGTTCCTCATTAGTTTATTCCTGATATGGTAAGAATAAAGAGCGCTTGTCTCACTTCGGTGTGGATATTTCAAGCGGCTGATAAATTTCTGTAAGGGTATACATGTAAGAAGTCTTTTCATAGTTGGTATTTCGTGTATTTATTAATAATTTCTATCTATCATTCCAATTGCGCACTTGGTGGTCAAAATCGGCCATTTCGATCTGTTAATCATAAATCCGTTTAATTCAACAAATAATGTCATCGTGATTTTGTCTTCATTGTTTACTAATAACAGCCTGATGTCGATTTGATTGAATGGTAAACAAGTGCCATATTTTTGCGTTTCGCTATAGTACCATATAGATGTTCTCTGATATTCACGAAAATGTCTGACCTCTGTCGAACATCATTGTACTTTAAATAGGCATCTGCTAATTTTTCAGACGCATTGCGATCCAGAGGCCTACACACCCATGCTACACCAAAACCACAAATCAGATTTACGTCATTTCCGGGTCAAATCCAAGTCATGGTCAGCAACGGAGAGGAAGCGTGCATCAATTAGAAGTTTGAAATTATAGATCTTCATGCTGCTGTCGGAGCTGTGGACGTACATAGATAGTAAAGCATAAAGCCATTTAGTGATATTGCGACGTCATAGTGCTATTTAAATGTGCCCATTAAAATGCTGGCGCGTGGATGTTAATTATATATTTTTATTTATATATTATTGATACTGTTATACTTATGTTTTAATAAATTTTGTTATATATTGGCTCGTTTGTTTCCTCTCGATGTGGATACAATTGCCAACTTGCACCCCATCGAGCTATCAGAGTCCGGAATATACGACGTGGACCCCATCGAGCTATCAGAACAATGTCAACCTATATTTTAACTGAAGTTTCAAGCTGAACATTTGGACGAAATCCTCTTTAATTGGGAGTGGAAGTCATACAAATTACAACTTTGAACACGATTATTCGGTCCCAAAAAAAAAAGAATAAAAAAAGAGCGTTTTATGTTAGTCTATTAGATCGTTTATTTCACTGCTGTGCCAAAATAGAAAATAACTAGAAACTGGCGTCCTTTTCAATAATAAATTCTAAACTTCACTCTTGGTTGTTGCACGACCCCATGGCCCGTGTGGATTGTAGCACTGGTTTAGTTATTACGACACGGTTCAAAATTACTATTGGCCTTCTCCCTGGGACATGACACACGGGTCTCGTGGAGACCATCTTAGAATGTCCAGGACCTCCCGAACCAGTCCGGGATATTCCATTTGGACTCATTTAGGTGTAAATTTTCCAAATGGTAACTAATGATTTTAGATCAAATCAAGCTACCAGAACATTTTCAACCTATCTGTTCTGTTCTATAGTTATCAACCGGTGTTTCGGGGATTAAATCTCAATTGGACATTTGACTATGCGGCCGGGATGAGACACTCATTCACCTCGCGAGGTCCCGATAGCTGTCTTTACTGAAGGGCTTTTTGAGAAATATGTCACTCACTTGCCAACAGAGATAGGGTAAATCCTATAGGAGTAACCTGGTATTTACAACAATATGACTATGACCGTCGAGGTAACGGGTCTCTGAAACAACATCTATACCATATGAAATGGTTCATATCATGTGCATTTACATATTTGTGTATATACATTCTTGTTATTACATTTCACACAATTGTTTGCACTCGCACATTACAGTTTCACTGGCTGAAAGGACTCCCTGCCACATAAGTATTCTCCGTATGACTGTTCCCATAATACAAACTTTTCCTGACTATCTCCCACCATGATGGGCATAGTTTTAGATCAATTTAGAGCAGTCATAGGTTTGTTTAATATTGTTGCGCTCCAGAGGTCTAAGAAAAGATATTATTCAAAGAATAATGGTATCAGTATTTATATAAACATTCAGTTTGTCCTACTTCTTTCATTGTTAGTCTTGTTAGCTGGCGACGTTCACCCAAATCCTGGGGTTACCCAAGATCCCGGCCATATTTCTGTATATCACAATAACATTAGGAGTATTAGGAATAAACTTTCCTCTATATCTGATATCATAAGCCAATACGAGATAATTTGCTTCACTGAAACTCACCTCAGCGTCGACTTTCCATCATCAAAAATTTTAATACAGTCATTCTGTCCCCCGATCAGGAAAGACAGAAATGAGCGAGGAGGTGGGCTATGCATGTATATTTCTCAAAACTTATCATACTTTCGACGATGCGAATTAGAGAGCGAAGACTCTATATGGGTAGAAATTATGTCCAATAAGACTCGCTATGTTATTGGAGTGTCATATCGGTCAGACGATTTTGCGGCACCTAATTATTGGAAGCAACTTACTAATTCTATCCGTTCAGCACTCGACGTGACAACAAACGTTGTACTTCTAGGAGATTTCAACTCTGATCTTCTCAACCCCAACTCAACCCTCAAAGGTATTATATCACACTTTAACATGAGAAATCTTATCTCTAGTCCTACCCGCGTGGCACAATCATCACAGACGTTGCTTGACCCTGTTATTGTCAGTGATACCGTCGTTTCGTACGACGCGGATATTATTGATTGAGCTGTCTCTGACCACTATGGGGTTTATGCAATTCTGTCTTTCAATTTCGTTGTTGATGAACCATTTTATCGCGACATAAGGAAATACGACTTAGCTGACTTTTCGAAAGCACGTGCTAAAATTTCAAATATAAATTAGGTCGATAAGTTACGACCACTACATTTAGATAATGCAGTATCGGTGTTTACTAATACTTACATGCAAATCATGAATGATAACATTCCGAAACGTAAAGTATTAATTCGCCCGAATGATAAGTCATGGTTCACGTCCGAATTACGATGCGAGATGAGGCGCAGGGATAGATATAGAAAATTATTTATTAAATCGAAACGATTAACGGACCGTGAAAAGTTCAAACGAACTCGGAATAAAGTAAATAATATGATAAAGTATGCCAAGAAGTCATACGAAAATAATTTACAAGAACATATAGAAAACTCCTGCTCGCCTAAATATTTTTGGAACCTGACAAAAAGCCTGATGGGTAAAAACAAAACGACCGCGATTCCCCCGCTGTATACATCAGATGTGTCAGACGGCACTACAAATCGCCCAGTAGCAACAGATGATACGATAAAAGCTAACTTGTTGAATTATGCTTTCATACGGAATGGTCAAATCAACGAACAAAATAATAGTGTACCAATATTAGTACCAAAATGCTCGAAGCAGTTAAATACGATTAAATTCCAACCTGAAGATATTCTACTAGAAATTTGTTCCCTAAACATAAATAAAGCACATGGACACGATGGAATCAGCCAGAGAATGCTAAAAGAAACTGCGCGTGAAATAACCTCGCCATTGTTGATAATATTTAATAAATCGATCGCGACTTGTCGTTTCCCAAGCTCATGGAAACTTGCCAACGTAGTTCCAATATTCAAGAAGGGTGACCCAGCGGACACGAATAATTATAGACCAATATCTCTCCTATGTTGCCTCGGGAAAATATTTGAAAAACTAATATTGAAAAACCTATTGAGCCATTTTAAAGAAAACGAATTAATATACTCATATCAATCTGGCTTTTTACCTTCGCATTGTACTACATTTCAACTTGTGGAACTGTATCATTCTTTGTGCTTGTCACTTGATAACCGCACACACACTTGTGCCGTGTTCTGTGACATTTCTAAAGCGTTTGAAAGGGTTTGGCACAGAGGTCTTTTGGCGAAGTTAGAATCTTATGGAGTTGAGGGTGAATGTTTGACCTGGTTATCTGATTATATAAGCAATCGCAGACAACGTGTCCTCGTGTGGACCACCTTTTCCGAAAACAAGCCTATTCATGCTGGAGTCCCCCAGGGGTATGTTCTGGGACCTTTCCTATTCCTTGTATACATCAATGATTTGGCAGATAACTTACACTCTCTGGCGCGATTATATGCTGATGACACTTGCTTAACTGTTAATCACAAAGAGCATGACGAATTATTGTATACGGTAAATAAAGATCTCAGTACAATACATAACTGGTCCTGCACGTGGCTTGTCAGCTTCAATCCTTTAAAAACAAACGTTTTACAGTTTTCAGTCTCATCCAAAGCAATTAAACATGACTTAGAACAAAATATCGAATTTGATACCACATTCCTCCCAATATCTGAATCACAAAAACATCTGGGGCTACAAATCCAATCGAATTTGGGCTGGGATCTTCAAATAAACGATATCGCTCAAAGAGTTGCTGCACGCTTATCAGCATTAAGAAAGCTTAAATTTAGACTGTCAAGGAAAACATTGTTGCTAATATATAATGCATATATACTACCCCTCTTCGATTACGGTGATGTTATTTGGGATTGTGCACCAAACAACCTCCTCGACACTCTTGGTAAACTTCAGTTTGAAGCTGCTAGAATAATCAGTGGGTTAACACGTTCTGCTTCAAATAAACGACTTCTGATAGAAATGGGTTGCATATCACACGCAGAGAGAAGACACACACACAAGTGGGTGCTCTTCACTAAAATTCTAAGTCAGAAAGTCCCTTCGTACTTGACTAATATTTTGCCTCAACGTGTAGAGGATAATAAATCTCATAAGCTCAGATATCCTGAGAAATTTAAGTCTTTGGGAGGTAACACTAATTATTACCAAGATTAATTTTTTCCCGCTATGGTAAAACAGTGGAATTCGCTTCCAGACGAAACGAGGAAACTTGAAACAACTAATCAGCTCATGTCAAAGGTTTGCGAGAAAATCTTAGTTATTAAACCACCGGAATGGTTTAATGTGGGAGATCGAAAATCCAACATAATTCATTGTAGACTGCGAAACAATTGTAGTAACCTAAACTTTGATAAATTTCATAATTATAGTCACACATCCCCTATGTGTACTTGTGGATACCACGAAGAAACCGCATTCCATTTCATTTTCATGTGTCCCCTGTACCCATTAGAGAGGCAAATCATGCTTGACCGTTTTAATCGCCTTGGAATAAGAGTCTTAACAACAGAAAAGTACTTTTCGGTGACCCAAGCGTCTCTTATGAAACTAATACTGAATTATTTAAGATAGTACAGTCATATATCAATGCTACCAAGAGATTCGAAGAATGACCTTAATCGTATATTAAAACCTCAAACAGTGCTCTTCAATTCAGATGGATATGTCGTAGAGAGTCCCTTCCTGTCGCCATGCAGTGGATCACGGATGACGGTTTTTCTCCAAATTTACTTGCTTTGATTGTTTTTGTATCGTGCTGTAATTGTCGTCTTTTGTATGTATATCTATTATTTGTAACATTTGTAGGGAGAGGAGCAACCGTAAGTTTTGTAACTTGTGCTCCGATCCCTTAAGCTGAGTTTAGCTTAATAAATATGTTTAAACTAACAACATCTGCCAGACATGACTGGCGGCGATTAACGTGAATTCACTTGGCTTACCACTGGTGACAGTGATGTTAAAAGAATTAAGATGAACTTGGGAAGTGGGGACAAAATGTCGCTATTTCTCACTTAGGCGTGATTGCCACAAAGCCGTGCAGATTTAACTGGGTGGCATGTTCAGAACTGAAGTCGTGTATATAAAATTCAGATAGGGAACCTTCATTGATAAACACAAGTATTTTTTAGGCTGACACTATATACAATTTAAAGGACTTTCATGGAAGTTGAAGGATTTTTCTCATAGCTATCGTTGATATATGTAAGTGCAAGTATTAATGTTTAAATACTCAAGGGAGATACAATCTTCTAGGTTAAATCTACCATTTTATGGGCCTAGATTTGTGCTCTTGTTGCGTTCATGTGGTCGAGCTATGGCGATAGGTACAAGTATATTATTATACTCACAACCATCATTCATATACATTTAAACAAAGTAAACACCATGTCCACATGCAAATAGGTTCACTTTGGGCCAAAATATTCACATATACCTTACCCGTATTTAAATTCGCACTGTACTATTTTTCGCGTACCCGACGATTGGCGAATTTAAAACTGAACGAAAAATATTACGACTCATTCATAAGTTTAGTGGACGAGCTTTTGGAATAAAAGGGGTTTGTGCATTAATCAATATACATGTAACCTACTAGGTAACATGTTTGAAGTAGCGAACTATATATCGATGGCCGTTGATGTCACTTTATTTTGTTTGAGTTAATGTCAGTGATGCCCATAACTATTGAAATACTACCATTATTATTGAACCAGCGCAAGTGTTGTATATATCTTGAATTATACTTATCTTCACAACGAAATGATTAGCAGTTACATTGTATCCTCTGTATGTGTTGTATTTTTATATCGTGGAGGTCATTTAATATACATTCCGTCTGGTATATGATTTTGATAAATTTTCTGCGAATTCAAAACTGAGCGAAAAATAATACTGCGCGAATTTAAATACGAGTAATGTATTTTAGATATTTGATAATACTGAAATTAGCCAGTAGTGGACTGTATAATTCATTCCGTTTTATGGCACGGGCCACAGTGAAAACATTCTATAAAGAGCCTACATCTGGTATGTCGATTTAGGTTTTTTTTTTTTACCGATGTGGGCTTATTTAGATTTTTGAAATAAGTTCAATATGAGTTTAGTTTCAGATGAACAGACTGAAACTAGACGAATTAATGGAAATTTAGTGGCTCTTATACTGTTCAACTGACAGTGATCCGGCCGTTACATTTATTGTTATATATCAAGAGAAAATTTTAAATAAAGGTTCGGTATTGATCATTTCTGCTTTTAAAGGTACACATGTACACATTTTCTTTATAATACTTGGTTCCAGGTACTAAATATCTCAAATTAAATAGCTAAATAAGCTTGTTGCATATTAATGAAAAGAACACTGAACAGACAACGACGTTGCTACACTTGTACTTGTTTGTGGCGCTGTCAACGGATTCCGAGTACAATACTCTTAAAGATCCACTTTCCGATTTGATGCCAAATAATCGAGAATTTTCGAGGGCAATTTTCCGCTTATCATGCAAAAGAAAATGAAAACTACTTTACTAACAACATCATTTTTGTCACGTCACGGGCATCGCAAAAATCCAGACCCATAAGTTGTTCGTCGAAAACGGTTAAAAAAAATGCTCATAATTGAGAACGCTCTTTATTAACTACCGACTTTATGCGACAGAAGTCGTTATCTGTCCATCAAAATCTCCCATTAGTGTGCTGTGACAACTATATATTTATCTGTTGGTATATAAGACATATGGTACCAGTCACAAGAAGTAGTATATTAAGCGCCCTATGTGCGCGCTCAATATCGCAATAATTATTGCAAGTGGATGCGCGTCGTTTGCGATATTATTGCAATATTTCGCGCTTAATAACGCAATATTTCGCGCTTAATATTGCAATACCTCGCGCTTAATATTGCGCTAAAATTGTGAGATTTAAAACAAAATTATTGCTTCTACTGTATTATTTGTGTCATATTTATATGATGGTGATTGCGACAAATTTAAGTTTAAACGGACATGCGATGGCTCATTCGAGCCTTCAAATATTGTCTACGTATATATATAATTTGGAAAGAGGTATATGATGTGTTGACAAATACACGAAATATTGATATATCGGTTTCATTTGCTCTGAAAAATACTTGCCATGGTAACAGCCATTTTCCATCTGTTTTTAAATTTTTCGCACAAAAGTGTAACACACGCTCTTTATTTCTAGCATATATCAGGAACAGACTGAATAGAAACGGAACACTCTATTCCGTTCCATGCCGGTCACATGGCTGTTGTTAGATTGTGACCCAATTTTGTTTTCGATGTTGCATTTTATGACTTCAATGTCTCTTTCTGTGACATAAACTACCCACATAAATGTAGTTATGTGTCGACCTACTGCGATACCGGGAAGAATACATACAGTAAGTAAATATTTTTAGCAGTGTTCGCGCTGGACGGAAAAATCGTCGCTGACACCATGTTTGCCAACTATATATATAATCAAGTGATGGGGTGTGCAAGTTGTCATATTTTCGCCGAAATAAATCAAAAGTTCTGTTGCTTATTATCCTGAGGTGTTGAATACCCATTGCTGTATTAATAACCTTTATGGTGTGAAGCCTGGTTGTTATAAGACGGGAGGCAGTTTACGACACATTACATATTATTAGGTGTCTTTTGGAGCGCAAACCGCCATGTGGCTTCAAGATTAACCGAGAATTTTGTTTACTAATTTAGGGTAAAATACTCGGTATGGGCATTTCTAATAACAAACGGGTCAAATTGAAAAAAAGTCTGTTTATTTGAACTCCCCATCCTTAAAATTCGTTGCATGATTTTTATGTAATAACGAAGAAAAAATAGATTTTAGTGAAATTATACCTTAAAAATTATGTCTGCTTCAAGATGTGTTAATTTCGCAGTAACGACATCGTGCTGACTTGTTTCAACGGAGATACTCAAAGATCAACGTCGGTCAAATTATTATCGGGGGGGGGGGGCATTTTATTTTAAATGACTGAGGTTCATCTAACTGATCACAATTTGAACTCTACACTCTTATAACTAATGTGTAGAAACGATTACACATCAAATGTGTAAACCCGGTTAATACACATAGCAATGTGTAGTTTTACATACAAATACATTGACCAAGTGCCGTTTTACACATAATGTGTATATTTTGTTACACACAATTGTGTAAGAACGTCGAGCATGCGCATTGCGGTGCTTTCAGTTTCATTGTCTGCTACGTGACGGCCATATTGTTTGAGTATATTTTTTGGAATACAAAAACTCACAGCACAGAACAAAATAAAATACTACATACCACTATGCGCCATGACAGTTTTAACATATAAATATGCATATATCTTTAATACTATATATACCCACAGGTCGGACTACTGAACTTGCATTTCTTGTCTATACGAACTGTGTGTGTAAGAACCTACACAAAATGTGTAAGGGATATGTGTTGATTTTATACACACAGTTGTGTATAAATGTGTAAAAAAATTCCCATTTATGTGTAAAAATTGTTACACAATTTGTGTACGAATATGAAACTACACATACACTACACAAATATGTTTAAGATCAAAATTGAATAATGATTGTGTAGCAGGGCTACACATTTTGTGTAGAAAACCTACACATTAGTCATAAGAGTGTACCCTATCATTCGTTTTGACGTTTTCGCGAAATATTCAAACAAATCTTTCTTTTTTCGGGTAATATTATATATAATTTTTAAATGTTTCAATGTCTAAAAATGGTTTGATTCCTCAAATCACGTAGATAAAATTTGGAAGCCCGAATGAGCCATATACGTAATTAACTATGCATTGTAGTTGTACTTTTGGAGTGGACATGATGCCAGGTTATGTAATCCCGGCGGCTTCGAGCGAACATGCAGTGTCGTAGAAACCGGTGAAGTAAATATATAAATGGCCGATGCACTCATGTTAATCGTACATATGTATGAAGAGCACCAAGTTACAACGGGTATTGGGCGGGTGGCTATTTATGGTAACTATTTACCGCAAATGCTTCCAGGTATCGACTGAGTTCATTTTGCTTAACTCAGTGAGCGTGAACAAATTCTCAATTCTTATCGAAATGGCCATGTTTCGATCGGAATGCCACAATTAGATGACCCTCAAATCAGATCAAGTTTCCATGCCGGGGTTCGAACACTCGCCAACCTCGTCTAGTCCAAACTGCTATGATCTTATACACGACCTTACCACATCGGCTACGGAGACATCCTTAAATGAAAGTGTCAATGACACTGTATCTCAACTTAGGTAGGGGAATAATTTAATGGTTGACAGTAAATGGAGGGATGTGGTCTGTAGGGTGTGCCAAAGGATTTAGTGATGCAAAGAGTAAATTCTAAAATGGCCACCGGCGGCCATGTTTTTTGCCGAATGACCCCAAAATGACTCGTTCCCATCAAGAGGTCACCCCGATAATCCATATGAAGTTTGGTGATGATCAGATCAGGGATGTGGTATGTAGTGTGTGTCAAAGTATTTAGTGATGCAAAGAGTAAAATCCAATATGGATGCCGGCGGCCATGTGTTTTGGCCAAATGACCCCAAAATTACTCGTTCCCATCTAGAAGTCACCCTGATGATCCATGTGAAGTTTGGTGATGATCGGATCAGGGATGTGGTCTGTAGGATGTGTCAAAGGATTTAGTGATGCAAAGAGTAAAATCCAAGATGGCCACCAGCGGCCATGTTTTTAGGCCGCATGATCCTAAAATGACTCGTTCCCATCTACATGTAAATGTCAACATTCATGACAAAATTTTATGATGATCAGACAAACAGTACGGCATGTAGACCGCGCCAATGGATTCAAATGTGAAATCCAAGATGGCCACAAGCGGCCATGTTTTTGGCCGAATGACCCCAAAATGATTCGTTCCCATCTACATGTCAATGTCAACATTCATGACAAATTTTATAAAGATCCGAACACAGATACGACCTGTAGCCCGCTCGAAAGTATTTAGTGATGCAAAGAGTAAAATCCAAGATGGCTGACGGCGGCCATGTTTTTTGGCCAAATGACACCAAAATGACTCGTTCCCATCTACATGTAAATGTCAACATTCCTGACAAATTTCATAAAGATAAGACCAAAGATACGACCTAGCACGCGCCAAAGGAAATTGTTGACGGACACACGGTACTACATGTATACCTACGAAATGGTAGTCGTGGGGCTAACATTTTGTGAATCTGTATAAAATTACTTGTGCGGCTTTTACTTTTATTCTTGCAAACAGATAGTTGTGTGCTTTTGTAAACTGTCCGTTCTGTGTGGCTTTTTAAATAGTTTTTGTTCTCGCAAATAGATAGTTGAATGAATTAATTACAGTGCATTGTGTGTGGTTTTTAAAATGAATTTGTGAGCCTTTTATCCAAATCTGGCTGTGTCTTGACTCTTTAGGCTAGTAGACACACAATTTGTTTTTATTGTTCAAGTTATGTGGCTGGCCCACAAGTCAAAAAAGACACACAAAAGGGCTTCCTCTCCAAAAATAAAGTCACACAAAACCCTACTAAAACGCTTTGACTGAAATGATGGAGGTGGGTTGTCCATTTTGTTTTGGACAATTTGATGGACAGCTGATGGACACAAATTTTTAGGTGGCTTCTGGCAGGCGATTCAGATCCTCAAAAAACCCTTTTTTGAATTCTCAATTTTGTTTTTATTGTCCAAGTTATGTGGCTAGCCACACAAGTCAAAACAGACACACAAGGGCTTCCTCTCCACAAATAAAGCCACACAAAACCCTCTCGCGAGAGCGAACACGCGGACACACGCACACACGGACGACGGACGCCAACCCATGGCAATAGCTCAAACTTACAAAGTAAGTTGAGCTAAAAAGGAAGCCATTTCACCGATCGTTGGGGAGCGTATCAGTCTGAACATGGGCCCCTTTGTACGTTACTGGCATGCTGCTACTTTGCGCATATTTTGACTGAGACAGAGCCTTTATTCAGCGGCTGCCACTTTGTGCGCTTGGCCACATTTTGATTGTTTAGACACTTTGATTTTAATACAAAACAAACAATTTAAACTAAATTGTTTTTGTTTAATTGAATTATTTAATTTTTTAGATTGAACTCCTTGCTCAATTTAAGTTAAGTTAAGTTTAAATAAAACTTATGACACACTAACGCCGTTTTAACATCCGTCAGGATAAACATACCCCAGCACATGGTTGAAAATCGTTCAGGGGTCTGAGAGAAAAATAGCGAACAGACAGACAGATATATAGACAGACATATCGTATTCGGATTTAGGGCCCTGTGGCTCATGTGTGCGCTTCGCGCTTTGTGAACTTAGACAGAGTGTTTATTTTACGGCGGCCCTTTGTGCATGCACTTCGCACACATTTTTTTTATCGTTTAACATTTTGATTTTTTTTTAAACATTTGTTTTTAATTAATTGTTTAGTAAGTCAGAATAAAAAAAAGACTAACGTCGTTATAACATCCGACAAGGTACCACACCAAATTTGAACTCCAAGTCGTGCGCCCTCCCGCGCTGGCGATGAGGGTTCAAATCCATATGTTTCCATCGTGGACTTTGTAACTCGAAATCGTTATCTGGTAGAGTTGCCAGCTACTCGCCGATGGCCGGTGGTTGCCGCACATCGTCGACGAGTTTATCAGCCATTGAAATCATTGTTAGATTAGCCGTAAATATGCGGATTTCCTCCAACACTAAAACTGGCAATGTCGTGATATTGCCTTAGTTGATGAAAGCGACATTAAACCCCAAAACAATCAATAACACAAACTTTTATAGAAATCGGTCCAGGGGTATGGGAGAAAACTCCGGACAGGCATTATAAGTGAGTAGTTTGGGGGGGGGGGGGGCTAACCCCGGGATGGTCGAATAGACCGAAAGGTCTATTCCTTCACCCCTCATTTTTTGTAGCTTTATTTTGAGAACACAAACAAAAAAAAAGAGCATTTTTTTTATAGAAATTTTGATCATCGATTCTTTTTTCCTGATGACGGAGGTGGAGACGGCGGTGGTGACGAGTAGTCCTCGCGGGTCTTTGCACATAATGCCAGTGCTGCACCCGCCTGTGTCTGCATTTTGTCGAGTTTGGCACAGATGGCGTCTCTCTCTTCTGTAGTCATACTGAAGGTGGAGGTGGAGGTGTTAGCGCTGTTGCCGCCCGTGGAGCTGGGGGACACCGGGATGAGATATAATTCCGGTGTCCGAGGTGGTAGACTGTCCAACTCCACGTCGAAGCTGGCGGCAGGAACAACAGGGGTGGTATCCTTTTCCCTTTCTCCTCTCGCCTCGATGACGACAACAGGGACTTTCGGCAGATCAACGGAGTCCCTGTTAGCTGTAGTGATGTCGTCTGTCTCCAAGCAGGTTGGGTTGTCTGGGCGTCTCTCAGACAACTCCGACCTACTGGCTGTGACACTTGACGGCTGAACCACACGGGGAGGGGTGACCGGCAGATCAACGGTCACCCCCTTCTTCTTTTTCAATTTCGACCGTCTATCAGCGTCCCTTTTCCTTCTAGAAGGCGTCTTCTTCTTTATTGGTCCCTTTTTCCCTTTCTTGATTTGACAGTGGGTGGTTCTGGAATTGGCGTCCCGGTCCTGAGATCTCTGGGTACCAGCATCTTCAGTCCGGAACTCCAGGCAAAGGGTCAGGCCGGACAGGCAGACAGTTCTCACTATTTTATATATATATATATAGATAAATGTGGTATATGTGCCGTGGATCTCAGATGAATTAAAATGGAACTAACAATTAGCAATAGAAAGTGTTTATCATCAGATTGGAAAGTATGGCGGGAGAATAGGGTAACTTCTCCGGGGTGTGCTTTATCTCAATAATTAATTTAAATGACTTGAAGACGGACTAATAATTTAATCCTCATTTAACCGAGCGTGCGTGCGTTAACATAAATGGTCAACGAAACTTTTCTATATATCAGCGTATTTCAATGATAAATGGATTCTTGTCGGACCTATATATTTGATGCATATATACTAGCCACGGCCTTTACCGATACAGTTCATTATCGAATTTGAACTCTCGTCAAGTGAATGGCCACACAGTACACACTCTTAATTTGCATGCTTGAATAATATATATATATATATATATATATATTACTTCTCATAATTACAACACGTTCGTGTCCTGTGTCAGTCGGGTTCGTCCTTCCACCAGGTGACATGTGCAGTAACTTGGTTATTCCCTTTGCTATTTCCGTATTTTGGCTGTATAAATATTACTACACGCGGAGGGAGCAAGTAACACACATTGTTCATCGAGAAAAATGAGGATCTACTTGATTGCCGTTCTCATAGCCTTGGCAGGTGAGTTATCTTTATATGTATTATATATTTTGGAACTTCTGTATGTATGTACATGTGTATGTATGTATGTATGTTTGTATGTGTGTTATAGACTCGAAAACTGCTCGACCGATCCGACTCAAATTTGGTATTCAGGCCTACTTTGATCCAGGGAACAATATGGGCGGCTCCAATTTCACGTGCGACCATGTCATTGACCTTGACCTCGCTCATATAGGCATGTTTCTGGACCGATCCCCCCACAACCTGTTTTTATATGCCCCGGGTGGTAGGACAAAAACTTTGCCTATAATGAGGCATTACATTAGGCAATCATTTCAAACTCGCAATTCCCCATCAGACTCAATTTTGCAACGTCCACAAACAAGTCCAGACGCTGGATATTCTGCCCAGATAGAGACAATCACAAAGAAATCCCTAAATAGCCCGGACGAAGTCGGGCACATCAGCTATAGTATACTTGTCATATATATCGACAGCTTTGACACGCAGAACGTGAAAATAATTTAGTGTGGCTTAGTAGAGATGATATATTCGCATTCAATAGAAACTATCGGATGTTCAGGTATACATTTATCTTACTCGTATTTAATTCCGCACAGTACTATATTTTGCTCAGTTTTAAATTAGCGCACTTTCAATTCGAGTACCATGCATGCTGCGCGAATTCAAAACTGTCAAACATATTTTAGAAAAGGTCCTTTGTTTGATGACAGTGTCAATTCGTAATCGCTCCTAAATATACGTCTGTGTTAAAGAGCGTCACAATGGAAATTTACATCGAGTAGGACATAGCTGCATTATAATTTTGTCGCGAATATGGGTGTATATATTGCTTCAAGTATTTATGCTGATATTTAAACTGCTATGGGGATAATTGGATTGAGCTCGAAAGAAGTAAAACCAAAAGCAGTTGTAACCACTGTGACAGTGGGATCAATCCATTCACAAGTTATGTCAACACTTTATACCCCCAGCATGACCACGCTTTTTCGAAATGGCTAGGGCAGCTGGGTCATGCTTAAATCAAGTAAATGCCCAACAACGAACTGAATTTCCATCACTTACATGTATGACCTGGCATTTATACCTGAATTGCCACAATATATCACGAGAATCCCGGGTCGGACGTTGTGACTGGTCGTAGTATTGGCAATAAACATGCAGGTCATGATTATCGCATTGTTGGAAATGAGACAAGTGAAGTTTTAAGGGACTGTATACCAAACACCAGCTTTGAGTTGTAAAATTGGTACAAAACTCTTATCCGATAGTCGTTTTGCGAAAGGACATTTTGGCCATACGGATAGATTTGCGACTACCCATAGCTATCCGTATTCGTAATCGTAATTGCAAGGATGTGAATGGTCTTTAATATGTGGTGGAATAAACATTTAGACGCACAAAGGGTTAATTTCAGTTGGACAGCTCTCCATTGCACGTAGGAATTACCGACACCGACAAGCTGGCAACAGTTACTGACAAACTATAGGCCAGATAAATAAATTAGGTTACCTATACCCTGATATATATACTTGCACATGGTTTTTGATTTTTTCCGGCATCGAAAGATGTCGATGAATGCACGAAATACCTTTTTACAAACATTATATGTTCCAATACGTCGCATTGACGTCATAACAATACCACTTTAAACATAAGTGTCCGAGCGAGAGCACTTGTTACGTAAATTGTATTCATTGAAGTTCCGGAATCGGAAACGGAATAATGCGCGATTGTTCGGAAAACGTATATTGCGTTGTATTTACTTGGAACTTCGCTCACTATGTGCTAAATATAGCTTTTTGTTGTTGATAACGTCACTTTCCAAGTGCCACGCCGTTAAATGTTTGCTTCTATTTTATTAATTTATGCGCATTAGTAAGAGTGGTGTGAAATAGCGTGTGGTTGGACGATATCTGGAAGTGCATGAAATGTGTTACACAAAATGACAACATGCCTGTTTTTTCGTCATTTTTCATGCCGAAGAAATGTACAGCTATTCACAGCTATTCACAACGAATACCTCTTTCTGAATTGTTTGTGAACATCATTTGTCGATATCAGTAAATGTAACTCGAATTTCATCACTTGATCGCGATAATGTTTCTGACAACTGTGTGTGTATACTTGACTACGTTTGATCTGCGATGTTGACCGCTCCTTATCTGATAGTAAGGAATTTTACGTCTTAATGACTTCACATGCGCAAATCGAACTCAGGGTAATTTGTTTTACAATTTCACTCGGATTATTAATGCATTAATGGTGGGAGGGAGGTGTATATCATTTACAATCACGACATTGTTGATTTCTGTCCAATTAATATGACCACCACTATACACAGGCACATTTGGACATTTTAATTGTGTCCCTCCCGTTGGCGTGGTGGCCATTTTGGGTTTTGTTGTGGCCATATTGGGTTTTGTTGTCTCAACTGGGGTGAAATATTCCTCCCTTGAAATTGATACATTTAACGAACTTCCCTCAATTCAAATTGCTTCCCTCAATTCAAATGCCTGATCCGGAAAAGGGAGTGACCCCGAGATTGCTCATTGTCTGTATGTTAGCCTATTCTGAAATGGAAGAATGGATGTGTTAATTGGTTATATAGTTGAGAAGTTTCATTCTATTATAACTTTTTAAAAAACCCATGCAATATATATGATATCCAATGTCGAGACTTTGTGAGCAAAATAAAAAAACTATTAATTTCCAATTAATCAACTAATTATAATATATACCTGATCCATGGTCAGCAGAAAAAAAAACATATTAAATGTCTATCACGATCAGCTGTTATTCTCTGAAAACAATTTAGATAAGTGTCTATATTTAAGTTTATACCTTCACCATGCAGGGACGTGGCTGAATGATCCCTCATTTGATATCACAACGTCGACTTTCTAACAACATCCGTTCAAAAGAGAATCAAGTATATATGCACCCTAAAGGATTGGAATTTTCAACTGATTGCCCTTTAAGTCCAAATGTAAAAAATAATAGACAGAAAACACAGTCAGTTATGATGTGTGCATGTTTATTGTCGGCCTTGATATCATCTTAAAGATTGATTATCTCTTCATATAACAATTTTGAGATTTCTTGGGTATAAAACAATAAATATGAATTGAAGACCTCTGTCCGGAAATGCTTCAATCAATTAAAGGGGAAGGAAACCCTCGACGAATCAGGCCATTAGCATATTTAGTATATCAACCATGGTGGATTAAAACACCTCTCATTTCTCAGTTATGCTCAAACACAACGATATCACATCGCTTAATACAAAATTCCCGCTAATTATGGCGCATCCATATTTATAAGATTGTGACGTCACGGCCTCACTTCGCGTTACTCATCCTAAAGCCCGCCGCACACGTCGCAACAATGTTGTGCGACATTGTTGTGCAACATTGTTGCGACGTGTGCGGTGGTCTGTTTTTTTGTTGTAGGCAACACAAAATTGTTGCGCAACATTGTTGTGAGCGATCAAATTATTTAGATTTTGTTGCGTGTTGTAGCCAATGAATGGACAGCGTTCTATTTTTAGTATATGATGTACAGCGTCAAATCACATGACTCAAGGTGAAGAGAAACATGGCGACTTCCACTTCGATATTTATTACAGTCGATAATCTGAACTAACATTGAAAACTGAAATGCTTCTAACACGATCCTTTGCACACGGGGCCTTCAGTCTATCCAAGTGTTCAAGTTAAATCCATTACGAACCGCAGCCGATAGAAGCCCCGACATGTCATTCATATTAAACCTGTATATACACGTATACGAGCAACTTATAGAGTCCTGTCACTCAGGATGCGTGTGTAAACCACTGAAGATCACACGACGAAACTGTGACAAGTGATGAAAGCGAAAAATGTCGAACGCGCGTGTAAACGCAAACCCGAAACAAGCGATGAAAGCAAAAAATGTCGAACGCGTGTGTAAACGCAAGTGTAAACGCAAACCCGAAACAAGCGATCAAATAGAAATTATACAAAAGGTCTTCATAGCAATGTAGATGTTTCATCTCGATGTAACCATGGTAACCACCGAAAGCGAAATTAGTTCAAACACAAATGTAATCTGACTGGCGAAATAACCGAGGAAAGTGATGGAACCGAAATAACGAAACGAAAATCGTTTTATTTTTTCGGTTGTTTCGCTGGATTTATTAGAAAAATTATACAGGGCTGGAAAACAGTTAAAGACGACTAAACGTCAAAATGTATGTTTTGTCGTGAATTTTCGATAGAAACGAATTTCGCACATTGTTGTATGCACACATGCATGCATACAATGTTGGGCGTGGACTCATAAACCCGCGTCCACGACAATATTCTCTGTTGTGTCGCCCAAATTTTGGGGGTGGTGGGACACTAATTCCTGAGAAGGAAGCGATGAAACCGTTATAACCAAACGAAATTTCGTTTGATTATTTCGGCCCTTTCCCTTGTTTCGTCAGGTGATCACCCGTGTTTTTACACATGTATCTGGAATAGTATAGACATGATCCATTAGCATGCAACGTGTAACATGTACGTATTACTGGGCGCAATAACCGAAGAAAGCGATGGAACCGAAATTATCAAACGAAATTTCGTTTGATTGTTTTCGGATGTTTCCACTTCTTCTGACTGGTACTTTATTTGTTCACAAAATGTATGTCAATGGACAACAGTTAAACGCGACAAAACGTCAACTGTATGTTTTGTCTTGAATTTTCGCCATTTCAGTAACCGATAGAACTATTATCGCTAAATTAAGGTGACACCAAGAAAATACCGGAACACGCCGGTAAGCGGGCAAATTTATGGACCAGACAATACAAGAAAACCATAATCAGAAATGTTAACGCCCTCAAGATCATATTATTAGCAGCAGTGTGCCATTGTTGTTATAAAAATGCATTCATCTTCTCACAAAGTCGCCACCTTCGAGTAAATTTCCGGCGTTCCGACACAGGCCCTATATATTCCGGACAGGTTGAAACAAGCGAAATAACAAATTCCAATTTACGATGCAAGGCGTTGACCCATAGACCCGTGACCACGACCAATATTCTCTATTTTGTCGCCCAGATCTTGGTGGGGGGGGGGGGGGGGGGGGGTACAAAAGGCAAAAATATCACAGCGAAGTAAGCGATTATTTCGCCCCTTTCGCTTGTTTCGACAAGTGATCGCCCATGGTTTACAAACGCATCTGGAGTGGCATAAACAGAAATCCATAGTTTTATGTTTTTCGTCGTCAACATGTATTACAACCTATATCCTCAACCACGTTACATGTCACCACCGCATCCCACCACCCATAGTAACATCTACTTATCTACGTTTTTAACAAATAGCCAGGGTAAACACGCACAATCCCCGCAGTCCGTATATAAACGATGGAAGCGAAATCGTTCTATTGTCGGACTAATACAAGTTACGTGTATTCGTGTAACTGACCCTGGCGTCGATGGAAATATGACAATAGTATATAGGGTACACTGACAGGTGGCAATCTTAGAACTACATACATACACGAACAGACCACGAACTAAATAAATTAAATTCGACGGTCGACAGACTAAATGTCAATCCACACCGGACGCGAGCGCGCGATTATAACGGCCGTTTTATGTCGTCCGTAGCAGTTCAAAGCGCGCGAATTTTATATTCACACCACAAGCGACTGCATCGCTGACAACGAGGCGATCACAGCAGTGATTTTATGCTTCGTCGATTTCTCGCTTTGTGGCAAACCAGCGGGATAATTGGGTCGCTGTCAAATAGGATATTCATGCGCGCATTTTCCTCCGATTTGAAGGCGACACGTTCATTCGTCGTCGCGATAACAAAGGTCGAGGACTTTAGCAAATTGCTGATAACTGAAGTGCAGGTATAAATGAGAAGAGAAAATGCATGACAAGAGGCTCTTGTCAAGAGCTCGACGTAATAACAGGATCGTCTGGTAAATTTTTGGTCCCAATCAATTCCAAACTTATGAGGTCACTTTGCCCACAATTTGCCCCCCCCCCCGATAAAAATAAACTCACAAATTGGAATTATAGAATGAAATGAAATTAAACGCAATTGCTATGAGAATTTAGGAAGCCCGTGCACCATTCCACTCGACATACTATATTTGACAATTAAATGAGTTTGAAAAAACTCTTACATGTACATGTTTAGCAAATTCTGATTAAAATGTCCATGTGCATTGTATTTGTGACCTGCCTGTAAAGGAGGCACTCATACGATTTTTTACCCACACCATCGCGCGCGACGATGCGATCCAGTCGCTTTCGGTGTGAATATAAAAATCGCGACAGAAAATGTCCGTAAAAATGGCGCTCTCGCGCCCGGTGTGGATTGACCCGAAGTCTGTCGTTACAGAAGCAAAATAAGAAACCCTACATACATGCATATAATGTTCTTTGCAGTTTGCGCTTCCGGAACCCCACTAAGAGGAAATCTGGGCAAGAAGAAGGGGGGACACAGCGACCTAGAACGTGATGTCCGAAGCAAGAAGGGTTCCGGTCATGATGACCATGATGATCATCACGGAAAACACAGTGACTTAGAACGTGATGTCCGAAGCAAGAAGGGATCCGGTCATGATGATCACCACGGAAAACACAGTGACTTGGAACGTGATGTCCGAAGCAAGAAGGGTTCCGGCCATGATGACCACGATGATCACCACGGAAAACATAGTGATTTGGAACGTGATGTCCGAAGCAAGAAGGGATCCGGCCATGATGACCACCACGGAAAACACAGCGACTTGGAACGTGATGTCCGAAGCAAGAAGGGTTCCGGCCATGATGACCACCACGGAAAACACAGCGACTTGAAACGTGATGTCCGAAGCAAGAAGGGTTCCGGCCATGATGACCATGATGACCACCACGGAAAACACAGTGATTTGGAACGTGAGGTCCGAAGCAAGAAGGGTTCCGGCCATGATGATCATGATGACCACCACGGAAAACACAGTGACTTGGAACGCAATGTCCGAAGCAAGAAGGGTTCCGGCCATGATGACCATGATGATCACCACGGAAAACACAGTGACTTGGAACGTGAGGTCCGAAGCAAAAAGGGTTCCGGTCATGATGACCACCACGGAAAACACAGCGACTTGGAACGTGATGTCCGAAGCAAGAAGGATTCAGGCCATGATGACCATGATGATCATCACGGAAAACACAGTGATTTGGAACGTGAGGTCAGAAGCAAGAAAGGTTCCGGCCATGATGACCACGATGACCACCACGGAAAACACAGTAACTTGGAACGTGATGTCCGAAGCAAGAAGGGATCCGGTCATGATGATCACCACGGAAAACACAGTGACTTGGAACGTGATATCCGAAGCAAGAAGGGATCCGGTCATGATGATCATGATGATCATCACGGAAAACATAGCGACTTGGAACGTGATGTCCGAAGCAAGAAGGGATCCGGTCATGATGATCACCACGGAAAACACAGTGACTTGGAACGTGATGTCCGAAGCAAGAAGGGTTCCGGCCATGATGACCACGATGATCACCACGGAAAACATAGTGATTTGGAACGTGATGTCCGAAGCAAGAAGGGATCCGGCCATGATGACCACCACGGAAAACACAGCGACTTGGAACGTGATGTCCGAAGCAAGAAGGGTTCCGGCCATGATGACCACCACGGAAAACACAGCGACTTGAAACGTGATGTCCGAAGCAAGAAGGGTTCCGGCCATGATGACCATGATGACCACCACGGAAAACACAGTGATTTGGAACGTGAGGTCCGAAGCAAGAAGGGTTCCGGCCATGATGATCATGATGACCACCACGGAAAACACAGTGACTTGGAACGCAATGTCCGAAGCAAGAAGGGTTCCGGCCATGATGACCATGATGATCACCACGGAAAACACAGTGACTTGGAACGTGAGGTCCGAAGCAAAAAGGGTTCCGGTCATGATGACCACCACGGAAAACACAGCGACTTGGAACGTGATGTCCGAAGCAAGAAGGATTCAGGCCATGATGACCATGATGATCATCACGGAAAACACAGTGATTTGGAACGTGAGGTCAGAAGCAAGAAAGGTTCCGGCCATGATGACCACGATGACCACCACGGAAAACACAGTGACTTGGAACGTGATGTCCGAAGCAAGAAGGGATCCGGTCATGATGATCACCACGGAAAACACAGTGACTTGGAACGTGATGTCCGAAGCAAGAAGGGATCCGGTCATGATGATCATGATGATCATCACGGAAAACATAGCGACTTGGAACGTGTAGTCCGAAGCAAGAAGGGTTCCGGCCACGATGACCATGATGATCACCACGGAAAACACAGCGACTTGGAACGTGATGTCCGAAGCAAGAAGGGTTCCGGTCATGATGACCACCACGGAAAACACAGTGACTTGGAACGTGATGTCCGAAGCAAGAAGGGTTCCGGTCATGATGACCACCACGGAAAACACAGTGACTTGGAACGTGATGTCCGAAGCAAGAAGGGATCCGGTCATGATGATCACCACGGAAAACACAGCGACTTGGAACGTGAGGTCCGAAGCAAGAAGGGTTCCGGCCATGATGAACACGATGATCACCACGGAAAACACAGTGACTTGGAACGTGATGACCGAAGCAAGAAGGGTTCCGACCATGATGATCACCACGGAAAACACAGCGACTTGGAACGTGATGTCCGAAGCAAGAAGAGTTCCGGCCACGATGACCATGATGACCACCACGGAAAACACAGTGATTTGGAACGTAAGGTCCGAAGCAAGAAGGGTTCCGGCCACGATGACCATGATGACCACCACGGAAAACACAGTGACTTGGAACGTGAGGTCCGAAGCAAGAAGAGTTCCGGCCATGATGATCACCACGGAAAACACAGCGACTTGGAACGTGATGTCCGAAGCAAGAAGGGTTCCGGCCATGATGACCATGATGACCACCACGGAAAACATAGTGATTTGGAACGTGAGGTCCGAAGCAAGAAGGGTTCCGGCCATGATGACCATGATGACCACCACGGAAAACACAGTGACTTGGAACGCGATGTCCGAAGCAAGAAGGGTTCCGGTCATGATGATCATGATGACCACCACGGAAAACACAGTGACTTGGAACGCGATGTCCGAAGCAAGAAGGGTTCCGGCCATGATGATCATGATGATCACCACGGAAAACACAGTGACTTGGAACGTGAGGTCCGAAGCAAAAAGGGTTCCGGTCATGATGACCACCACGGAAAACACAGCGACTTGGAACGTGATGTCCGAAGCAAGAAGGGTTCAGGCCATGATGACCATGATGATCACCACGGAAAACATAGCGACTTGGAACGTGATGTCCGAAGCAAGAAGGGATCCGGTCATGATGATCACCACGGAAAACACAGTGACTTGGAACGTGATGTCCGAAGCAAGAAGGGATCCGGTCATGATGATCATGATGATCACCACGGAAAACACAGCGACTTGGAACGTGTGGTCCGAAGCAAGAAGGGTTCCGGCCATGATGACCATGATGATCACCACGGAAAACACAGCGACTTGGAACGTGATGTCCGAAGCAAGAAGGGATCCGGTCATGATGATCACCACGGAAAACACAGCGACTTGGAACGTGATGTCCGAAGCAAGAAGGTTTCCGGCCATGATGACCATGATGATCACCACGGAAAACACAGTGACTTAGAACGTGATGTCCGAAGCAAGAAGGGTTCCGGCCATGATGACCATGATGATCACCACGGAAAACACAGCGACTTGGAACGTGATGTCCGAAGCAAGAAGGGATCCGGTCATGATGATCATGATGACCACCACGGAAAACACAGCGACATAGAGCGTGAGGTCCGAAGCAAAAAGGGTTCCGGCCATGATGACCATGATGATCACCACGGAAAACACAGCGACTTGGAACGTGATGTCCGAAGCAAGAAGGGTTCCGGCCATGATGATCATGATGATCACCACGGAAAACACAGTGACTTGGATCGTGAGGTCCGAAACAAGAAGGGATCCGGTCATGATGACCACCACGGAAAACATAGCGACTTGGAACGTGAGGTCCGAAGCAAGAAGGGATCCGGTCATGATGACCACCACGGAAAACACAGTGATTTGGAACGTTAGGTCCGAAGCAAGAAGGGATCCGAACATGTATAACAGCACTATTATTGACTGTATCTCACCAATACTTGCAAATTGCTAGACGTAGATGAATAGCATTATGAGTATTTCATTAAAATGTATCCATTGTAATGATAGTTGTTATCGGCAAAACTCACTGAAAAAATAAAGTTAGTCAATATGACTAACTCAGGTTGAAAAACTGTTTGTCCACAGTGTGACTAACGTGGCTTAGTCATAATAACTGAGGCAAGCAACTAGTCAAAATGCTAGGGAGTCATCCTGACTGAGAAATGTTTGTCAAAGCGACCAATTAGGCCATTAGACTACAATTGTATATGTGTTAGTCAAAATGACCAGGATTGAAAATGTGAACATGTAATTTGGTGGACATTGTGCATATAATTTCAATACTCAAGCAGGTGGTATATTATCCAGAATCAGCGACCGAATTGAAAGCAGAACAAACTTTCAATCCATTCTCTAAAACACATATTTCAATACTGGTCTGTGAGAGGTATAACAATAGTTTGGTATAGGTATAGTTAATTTTCCGAAATGTCTGTGGTGTTATTTAATAAGAATTTTTAATATCCAAATAGTGCAGCTATTGATGTCGAAGTTTTGATGTGGGAATTTCTAATAGCTATGCCATTATATCATCCCATCACAATCGTTCAATTATAGGTGCAATAGAACTGCGATGCAATAGAAATTGAATAGTTAGCAATGAATACTAAGCATACTTTAAGTCAATGTTGCAATTAGGGTTATTCTTGGTGTAACTTAGTCACCATGACTAACACCAGAGTCAGTCGTAGTGACATGCTAACAGGTGTGGGTTAGTCAAACTGACTCCAAATGCTTGTGACTTACCCTTAAATAGTCATATTTACTCGATGTTCTCTGTGCTGTATTTGAGCGGAATATATAGAGAGCGAGTGACAACCTAATCTCGGGATTTTCCTGTTCAAACAAGGAATCGGACTCTTTCAGAAATTCAATCGACACATGCTCGTCAAATTCATCGAAATACAAAAACCGTTTCTATGTGATTTATAGCCATTGTAAAACCGTTTCTATGTGATTTTATAGCCATTCTAAATCCGTAGCATGCAATTGATTGGGTTGTTTTTCGGTTATTATATAAATTCCGTACGCAACGGATTTTGACGAGAAACTGTTAAAGTCGCCGTCGCGATAATTCTCAATATATGCTCATTTATTCATATCTGTATTCAGTTATGCACACTTATTTCATAAAACAATCCCCCGTTGTCTGAGAAATATTAGTGTTTACGTTTGTGGGTGGCTGGGTGATGTCACTGATGCCTCACTTCATCAGCTATTTGACGGATCCAATGATTTGCGAGAAAGCGTGGGACGTCACTCTGTACCTTTGGGAATTCCGCCAGTATTTTCTCAATATGGATGACAAAAATTTGAGATTTCTGAGTCTGACAATTCTTCCTCGTTTGATTCGTCTGCAGAATATATTTTAGTTTCGACAATGGGAGCACACATGCACGAGTCGGAATCACAAGAAAACAGTATTGTGAGACCACCAAACGAACGAGACAATGAATGACGAAGTGATGAACATCGCGTCGGAGAATGGTGAGTGTCTATCCAACATGTCGCTGTCACAAATTGGAAGTAAATACTGGCGAGAACCCCCTTTATTCGAGCGGGCATGTATAATGATCATAATGCATACAGCGGAAATATGAAATATAATTCAAGGAAAAGTGTTTGCCGAAGTGTCAGCCTAAAAATAATGTAAACATTAAATTTTGTCATGTATTGAAATTATGGACTTGGCCCAATGCCAGTCCACGGCTGCTCACGGGTTGACATTTGATTCAGCTACTAGTATATATCACAATCAGTGACAATGTTTACATGCACTGGCTTAATAAATAATAATAATTTGCCAAAAAACTTTGAATGTTTTTTTTATTTTGTTAAGCCAAATGACAACATTAAAATTACGGTGAAAATTATCTTGAAATCTCAACATGTTATCTCGACGACGACATACCTGTCCACATATCCATATCCCGACATACGCATATTAAGATCTGAACATATTACTATAGTATCTCGCAATATTGAGATCTCAACATATCTTCTTGAGATCTTGACATGCGATCGCATGATAATATGTTAATATCTCATGATGCTTTTATCGAGGCCTCAAGATAATACATGTATCTCCGTGGAAACATGCATTGACCATGTCGCAAATTAGCCACGTAAGATTTGATTCCGGGTACCATATTACTGGCATTATTGGTGAACCTGTTCGCCTGTGCTCGGCATTTGATTTTCAAACACCAGTAGCATACAGACTTAGTATAATTGGGCAATATTGACCAAATATGATGAAATATCATTATAAGTTTAATTTTTTGTCATATGTAGTCTTGTAGATGCTGGCCGGTGGGGGGGGGGGGGGGGGGCGTAACAGTTTAATTTCTCGCGATATCGTGACTAAATAGTATATTGTCGTTAAGACGTTCGATGGTCTACGTAAATAAGAACCTTCTCGTGTTACAGAAGTTTGCTTCTGTTTACATAACACAGCGCAATTCTATTGGTTAATCACACACAAATGATATAAACGCTCTTTATTATTTCCATATCAGGAAGACAGTAAGAAATAACGCTCTTTATGTTTACCGTATCCGGATCTAAACAAAAGCCAGGTTCTCTAACGTTTTTTTGCTTTTTTGTTTACATAACAAAGGAAAAAAAATTGACAATAACATACTATTTATTCCATATTTATGATTGGTATAAGAACAAGGTCTGTCTATATTTTACATATATCATGCCATGAATCTCTACTCTGTCTAACGGGCGTTAGACAGAGTAGAAATTCGTGGCATGATCTATATTCTACTATTATTTCTGTTTATGGCGGTTTTGACGGAGCTGAATATTTTAACAGCATACCTACCGCCAACGCCGCCCTTATCTTTAAAGCACATCAAGCAATAAATTAATACGTTTATTTTTGTCATATGTTGACTGCTGGGTGGTGTGAATGTTTGGCAGAAAATGAAATAGACACCTGGTAAACAATTCGGCAGATATAACTCCTGAAAACAAATTTGTGCCCAACTTGTCCAAGATACATGTACATGTATCTATGAGAACAAGCGTACGGACAGACGCACGTCCACTGTCATTCATCAAAACATAGGTCGAGTTTGTTACATTTGTCACAGTTTGCATCAACTAAATTAGAGGAATTGAATGTTAACTCTGAGTTATTCAATAATATTTCCTCTGTCATTTCAGGTGTTCATGTAGCCTATGTAAGGTGATGGAGTTTACATGTACAAGTGAGTGCTGATGTTGCCATTGGAAGGAGAAAGTTGAGGCCAAGCTGAAGGAAGTGGCCACAGAGTTTACAGAGGAAGGACACTTTAAGTGTATGACTGAGACTGCCCCCCCCCCCCCATCAGGAGTGTGTGACTGGACAACCATGCATACTTGAAGTTACATGGTTAGGATATCAGCAGCATATATAGTCATCCGTTCAAAGGACACCTTCACAACAACAAACACAGGAATAACAGGCAGTTTATTCGATGGTGCTATGGCTACCATGCATGGTTTACATAACTGCAGACCTCTTCCATCTTCCATATTTTGTGAATGCCACGATGCACGCTTTCCCAAATGATGGTGGGAATTGCAGGAGATTTCGCTACATATTGAATAAATGAATGAAATCCTAATAGATTATAATTATAACGCATCTCACAATCTTCTTCTCCCATAAAATGCATCCGAAAAGATATCAAAGTGTTATTTAAAACAAAGGCAAACTTTCAAGTAACTAAAGAATGCATTAATGCTCTCTGTGAGTAGAAACTCTCAGATCATGTGTTTTTCTCTCTGGAGAATGAATACATATAGATGTAAATTACCCCCTGACATAAATCACTCTGTATTCCCCATAGTAATTACCTAATTGTAAACAAATTGATCAGTGATTGATGTCGGGGAGGGGGGGGGGGGGGTAGGTAAGTTACTTTTTTATGTGTTCGTTCTCCAGAAAAAAACCTGGTATTTTCTAGATTCAACGAAAAATTCACATATATATAAATGTTAGGATAATCTCTAGAGACGTAAATTACCAGATATAAGTTTGACTATTTGGCATCACCACCAACAATATGACAATCAGTATTGTTCACAAAAAAAACATAATTTAACCCTTCCTACACTAAATACTCATTGTCGAGTAGTTCCAAAGGAAATGTTCGGATAATATGTTCAACAAATGACCTGAACTTATTATCTGAACTTTTCCCACCAATGAATAATGAATTACTGGATGAGGTACCGGCAGGGATGTGGCTAGAGGGGGGTGTGGGGGTGTCTCACCCCCCAACTTTGGTCAAAATTTTCAACAGTTGGAAATTTCATACCTGCCAAAACATTAGTTGGAATGGTCATCAGTTGGAAAGGTTCCAACCTTAGGGGGGTGACAGGTTGGAAATTTCCAACACTTGGAAAGCTTGTGTCCTGGTCCTCCCCCGTGGTTAGTCAATACTGCTACTAAATTTAAGAAAACAATATTGTCATACATTTGGTCAACATTGTCATTGGAATTGTCATCATTTGGAAAATTTCCAACCTGAGTGGGGGGTGTCAAGTTTGAAATTTCCAACTCTAAGAAGACTTGAGGCTAGTGTAGATGCTAGGATTTTGCGATTTTCTTGTTCAGATTTCAAAATTTTCGAATTTTGTGTCACTGTCCCTCCCCCGTGACCAATACAAAACTTCTAATTAGTTTAACAAAACAATAGTTTAGTACATTCGGTCAAACTTGTGGACTGAAATGGTCATCAGTTTGAGAATTTTCCAACCTAAGAGGGAGTATGAGGTTGGAAATTTCCAACACTAGGGAAGCTTCAGTTGAGGCCAGTCTAGATGCTAGGATTTGCGATTTTCTTGTATAGTTTTCCAAATTTTCTCACACCGGGCTGAACAAACATGGACGGACACAATGTCCTGGTCTCTTACCCGTAGCCGTGTGCATTTGTCTGGAGTAGGCTACTAGATGTTAGGATTTATGCAATTCTCAGGTTAAAGTATCTGAATGTTCTTATACCGGGCATATAGAACAACATAGTTTATGAATACATAGGATATTAGGCCTGATGACTGATGTGCAAGGGGGTGCAAATGGAATTATGCAAAACTTGTGTTTGGTCTGTGATTCTGATTCAAGGGGGGGTGCAAATGGAATTATGCAAAACTTGTGTTTGGTCTGTGATTCTGATTCAAGGGGGGGGGGGGTGCAAATGGAATTATGCGTGTTTGGTGTCTGATTCTGATTCAAGGGGGGGGTGCAATTGGAATTTCCCAAGGTGGACAACCCCCCCCCCCAACGGAGACCCTCTAGCCACATCCCTGGGTACCGGTATTGCTCGGGTAAAATAAGTAAATCATTAGTGCCCCTTCAAGTCATTTAAATTAATTACTATTCACTGAGGAAAACATCACATATTTCATGGAACTCTCCGGATAAAGTTACCTATATCTGTAATTTGATAACAAACGCTCCTTATTGCTAATTATTAGTGTCTCTTTTAGTAATCTGAAGTCAACCTATCCCCGTCTCAAATTAGCTCAACATGCCAATTTGCCCACAATTATTCTGAGCTGATAATAAACGCTCTTCATTGTCCATTTACGTGGCGAAAGGTAACTTTGTTTACAAATATTCAGTAGTGACACAATAGTGGTTAGAAATTTCACATCAACAATAGTTTGAAAGTGTTTTCGTTGTTTGATTTTCTAACGAATAATTAGTGTGAACTTCGCTATTTTTCAACCAACAGTAAATATATTTTCCTTCTATTTGTCAAAAGTTTTGACTGAAATGGCCATCAGTTGGAAATTATCCAACCACAGGGGGCGATTTTGCTGTTTTCAGATGGCTCCTACCTTATGGTATTCCCCTGACCAGGTGGGCATGTGCACCAATTGTCCTATATATAATCTAAGCTGATAATAAAAGCTCTTTATATATATTAATTAATAATTAGTGCCGCTGAAGGGGTCACTCTCACCCAAAAAAGTGCTGAAGGGTACACAGGTTTTGTAAATGTGCTGAAGGGTACACATGTTTTGATATCTCTTTGTAAATGTGCTGAAGGGTACACATGTTTTGATATCTCATTATAAATGACCTTTAGGTTTTCGTATCTGCTATGATTTATGTTAGGGAATAATTGTTTACGTTCAAATGAACTGAAAACAAACTGCTGATAGGTGACAAACTTTCAGAAACACAGTTTAAGTAACCGTGTTAGTGCCGATCACAAACCCCGTGTACCCTGTACAGCACATTTTCAAACCCTGTGTACCCTTTAACACTTTTTGTGTGAGAGTGACCCCTTCAGCATTAGTGCCCCTGATGTAACTGCACCTATCCCACGACACTCCCCGGTTAATATACATATGTGTTCAACTCTGATGGTCTAGCCGTTTGATTGCTAATAGCCAACAAATTTCCAACCTCACGACCCCCCACCCCAAGGTAGGAACATTCCAACAAATTATCTAGTAGATTCTGCTCTTGTATTATCTGTTGTTATGTCCACCCTCTGCTAGTATTACCGGAATACCCCTCTAAATGAATAATGCTGATTAAAATAATTCATGTGTTTAGGGTAACGGGAGCAAAAGTTGTGGTGGTAAAGTCATTTTATTTTATTAATGTTTTTTTGCTCAACATTATTTCCGTCATTAAACCAAAAGCTTTTTCTGGTCGCTACCGGTGTGTCACATTTTTGTATATTATAATGAAAAAAGAATGAGTTGGAGGAAAATTAAAAAAAAAAACCAGAAAATGGTGAGGATGCGATCCATTTTGGGAGGGGTGGGTGTGTTTACCCTAAACATAGGTATTATATTATTTAGCATAATAACAGTATAGTGTTTACTTTTTCAACTCAAAGAATGGAAGAAGCCATAGCATATAGATCTGTATTAACTATTTGATCATATTAAAATCAGTTTCACAAAGAATTGAAAGATGATACATGCAGATAAGTAGACAGCATAGACACACAAGAAGCCCTTCTGACAATAGTTCAGTCATGAACGTAATTCGTACTCTTCTTGTGGAACTTGAAAGCAGTCACGTATCCCATGTATTATCAACAATAGGTTGAAAGTATTTCAAAGTTCCGGTGAACCTATTCTGACAGTGAACACACGAACCTCGTACAAATATGTACGCATTAATTTTACTCTCGAGCTGTTGGCTACGCGAATAAATTCCTGTCGTATTATTCAATATTTTATTACACATATAAACCCATTCAGAATTCACGATTTCCAACGAAAACGAAACATGTTTGTGAAATAAAACAAAACAATGTAGCATCCGATTTCTATAACGCAATGTCAACATAGTGTGGGAAGGTACAGTGTGACGTCACGGGCCAAAAATAAAATACACACAATTCGTTGTTTTCGTTTCCAGATGTGTGCGCGCCACGGGGGTTTCCTGGAATGTGAATCGATAGTGGATAATCTTCTGGCGATTCATTTCGTTCTCAGAGCGACTCTGTGGGTCTAATAAGCGGGGAAATGAGTAAAATATGAACTTCGCGACGGCGACTTTAATCGACAGGTTTTGTTATAGAAGTATTCTTGGTGCGAAAGCACCTCTGATATATCCGACTTGATAGATGATAGATGTTTTATTCACACAATAATTAAAATTACAACAAAGCATCAATACAAAATTTAAAAATCAGGTGCAATTATTGCGAGGGTTATGGGAAGTAAGCTGGATTCAATTGAATAAATAGTTTATTAATGACATAATCTTGAGGCGCTAATAACGGAATACTAGAATTTATATCAGCAACATATTGGTTTCTGTTCATACACATAATGGAACCAAAAGTCCGGAAGGACTTGTTCTGAATAAATATTGATTGATAAATATATATAAACATGGTTATGTTGGCGCTTAAGTCCTAACAGAAGTGACTCCAAGCGCTTCACAATGTTAGAACAGCTGTTGAATAACGCACAGTCTTATGCCTGCCGCCATTTTACAGGCTCTTCACCAGAGCGGCTTGCCACAGTGTGTAAGCACGTACTCGGGGATTTTCCTTTCTTCCGAGTTATGCTACGAAATGTTCGCCTATTTAGACTGCGGTACCTTTTACAAATGACGTTATCACATACTAAATTATCATAGCTGCTCGCAAGTATTCTTTTTCCAATAATTAGATTGATGGCTAAAGGTACACATCCAACACAATTGGGCATTTTGAATGATGTTGCAAAGATATTCCTCATTTTGTTGGCAAATTTATCACACCGGAGGATAAAGTGTGGTCTCGGGAAGCCCCCTTTAATCCATGCTGCACAATGTGAGCACATTCCAGTGTAGAAACATTAGTCTTGTGACAAGACATGTGTAGAGAAGTCGGTTGGCGCACGTATAATATAAATTGTGGTTCTATCGACTGTACCACATTAGTCAATCGCATAGAGAAATATGTTACCTGTGCGTCGATTAACTGTAACCATTAGTCGACATCAAACAATGTTTAAAAAAAAATAATATTATGATTCAAATCGCTAGATAACGCACTATATACAATACACATGTTACATGTGATGTCTGCCTTATATTAGTATGTATCGCTGAATTTGTCAATGCTGCATGTTTCACTTTATTAACGTATCCAGGATATCATTATTTGGGGATTTTGGCGTACTTTTGAAAACAGTGCACCAGTTCTGTAAATATTTTAGAGTGTCGGGATATGTGGATCTCACCACAATTAACGCTTCAATCGGGTATCCAAAATCAACGTCCGTTGTGTACCAAACTCATCGGAATTTGGCCTGTGGAAATAAACTAACCGAATCTGTATGCATGGGGTTTGGGTGTGTCTCAACCTAACTGGTAAACAAATTCAACAGTTTGGAAATATCATGCCAGACACAACATTAGTTGGAAATTCTACACCGCAATAGGTTGAATATATCGTTTTCATACCAACAGTGGAATATTTTTCAACTGATTGTCCAAATTTCGTTCTGAATAGACTTCATTTGTACATTTCCAACCTTATAGGGAGGTACCAGGTTCGAAATTTCCAACAGTTCGAAAGTTTGAGGTACCAGTTGGAATGTTCGAACCCAAGTTGTGGGGTGTAAATGGAATGTTGTGGGTGTAAATGGAATGTTGTGTTGCGTAACTGGAATGTCGTGGGGTGTAAATGGAATATTGTGTGGTGTAAATGGAATGGTGTGGGGTGTAAATGGAATGTGTGGGGTGGAAATGGAATGTTGCAAGCATTGGTTTTTGATATTTATCTGGTTCACGGGGTGCAGTTGGAAACGTAGGCCATCTAGCCACGTCCCTGACCATATCAATGAAACGCGTTATGCGCTCGATATAGATATTGTGTTAACCAAACATAACATAATTGATGCCATGAATGCCATACATGGAAACAATGCGAAATGTTTAATATGCTAAAAAAAACTCACAGGGGTGATGTGTACATGTGTTGGCTGTATGATAATGGGTGGGGTGTATGGATAAATAGGGAGTGGTTGTATGCTTATGGGTAATGTATATATGTGTGCATGGTATGTCTGTATGGTCATGATTGTTGAAATATATATACATATCTGTATAGCTGGATGGTCATTGGCGGGCATATGGGTATATAGGAAGTGCCATTGTGGTGATGGTGTATATGGCATGTATATGCATCTCTGCTGTGGATGTATTGTCATTAGTGGGTGCATATGTATACAGGGAGTAGCTGTGTGATTCTAGATGGTGTATGTGAGTACACAGCGAGTGGCTTAATTGTAATGTGTGAGTTGTATATGTAAGTCTGGAGTGTACAACTGGTGGTGCACATGGGTGCGGGATATTGGTATATCAATTCAATGGTGAGGTGTATATGTATACCTGGAGTGACTCTATGATAACGTGTTGGGTGTATACGTATATCTTGAGTGGCAAAATGGCCATTGTGTGGCGAACAGGTATACAGTGCGTTACCGTATGGCCAATTGTGGAGTGAATATGTATACAAGAAGTGGATGTATGGTCATAAATATGTGTATGAGTATATATATGGCGAGTGGCTGAATTGTCATGATGTGATGTGATGTGTATATGCAAGTATGGAGTGTATGAATGGCCGCGTGTGCAGGGTATTGGTATATCTTGAAGGGCTGTATGGCCATTTGTGAGGTGTGTATATATACGTGGAGTAACTCTATGGTCATGAGTGGAGTGTATATGTATATCTTGATATACTATGTGGTCATGGTGTGGCCCATAGGTAATACTGAAATTGCGCTTCTAAAGCCTGATATAATTAATAACGCTTAAGTGTGATTAACAAATAAATGTTAATATGAATAAACGTGTATATACGTATGCGCGGTTTCATGTTATGATGAATCACGCTTAAGCTAACTAGTTAATAAATGTTAATTCACTGTACTGGGCCCCAATCCCATGTATTGAAGAAAAAGCTATTTATATTTAAATCAAACATTTCAAATTACTATCGCACTTAATGTGATTCAATTACGCTTAAGGGAAAGTCAGATACCCTCTCTCAAACTCTCCGCAGATTGAAATGAGTGAAACCCTTGAAATATTATCTCAGTCATTGAGTCAAAAAGAATTCATCAAGAGCATACTCGTGTGTCAGGCATAAATAAGTTATATTATGCTTAAGTGTAATTCAGCCAATTACGTTTAAGTGTAATTATATTATGTTTGTGTGTAATTTTGATTTGAACGCTTAAGCGTAATTGAATTATGCTTTAGCGTAATTGGATAATGAATGTGAATTGGCCTCCCAAAGATAATCGCAATACTCCTCTCTTTTGGGTATACTACTACTCCAATGATCTCTGCATTAATTTAGATGTGTATATTATAAGTCGCTTGGGCTAGTATTGTGTATATGCACGCACAGAGAATTATAGGACCAGTGTGCTTATAAGTACTCTGTGATCACACATGCTGACCACACGCTGACCAGGTGCGACACTGACGACAAGCTTCTATTGACACGTCTCGGGCCCACGACGTACATACAGGTATGTTAGGTTCGAATTTCATTTCAAATTAATTTTCTGATCACTTTGTTTGTTTCACAAAATCAGCGTGAATGCAAAGATGCCGACCGCGACAAAACATCAAATTGAATTTTCACCAATGTTTCCATTTTGTAATCTAGTTTATCTTTACCGGCGTTCCGGTGTATTTCAGGCAAGGCGAAACAACCTATACGGAACTTTCGAGCATTGTTGTATGCCAAGCTTTACCCTTTGAACACGCCAAGTTGGGATCATGTAACACACACGGCTCCGATTGTTATAAGCGTGTGTTTTTTGAGACAGTGCAAGGGCGCAGTGTGTGTGTTATATACGCTGTTAGAAAAAAGCCCGTCGCTTTAACGGTGTCATACCGCACAACATCGCTGCCAACCTCGGACCGTTAAACATACGGTCAGGCTGTAGCATGTTCCACGGTACAAAACTGTTTAAGTAACTGGCAGACTGTAACCAGTAACTGTCAGACCGTTGTATTTTTTACCGTTTAACACCGTTTAATCAATATCAAGACCGTAACTAATAAAGGTAGACCAATGGTATTTTTCACGGGTCAACCCCAATTTTTTGCTCTTAATTTGCTAATTTACCGTAAAATTAGCCAAGTTCCCATGGTGACAATATGATTTCCCGGTAGGCATTACGATTCATATGTTTTAGAATGGTCGAAACCAGTATTAATCGTAACTGGAAAAGTTCTTCTATTACAATCATAGTTTGGATGAAACGTAAATCCTCAATGTATAAAGTGATAGACAATACCCATAAAACTGTGCAGTTTGCAGAGGATCAAACTTGTTATCTGCCTCGTGGCATTTGATCCGGAAAAAGGATGCGCACGCGTTATGTGTTCACCTTTCACTGTATAAATATGGCTGTAAATAAAAAACGATAAAAGTGTAGCGGTCGCGTTGTAAATATAGAAGGCCGATGACTTCTCTGATCGAGATGTCTAGATCTCTTGGTCACGGGCGTTAGACGCTTTGTGTGATCACCGAAGTTAAGCAACGTCGAGCCCGGTTTGTACTTGGATGGGTGACAGGCTTGGGATTCCGGGTGCTGCCAACTTCCGGTGCAACTCCCGCACTTCTCTCTATCTCTCTCTCTCTCTCTATCTCTCTCTCCATCTCTCTCTCGTTCTGTTACACTAGTAATAGCCGAAAAGCCAACGCATCAGTATTTAGTTACGAGTAATACTAATTTCGACCATTCTAAAAGAACACAGAAACTCAAATGTATGTAGATGTAGAAGTAAAACATCTTAATGGCATACTTTTTGGTAACATGTAAGGCGTGAAATTTTCAAGTCACTTGTAAACACAGTTTTTGTTTTAACAGGTGAATCCGTACATCATGACAATATATCAGTATATCAATTAGTTGAGATTAAACCTTCAAGACAACAGCAGATCCCGCAATAACTGTCCGCGATGACTTGGCGACAATGCTCTCCTATAGTTGCACATTTTTCGATGAAATTTGACAGCATGATGCACCCAACTGTGTATACTGGTATCACGACACTTAGTATCCATATCAGTGATTCAGTCAAATATAATTTGATAAGAACGTCCAACCAATAGTGGACCCCGGTCCGTAAATTGTCGTAATACATGTAACTGTGCGATAACATGGCGAATGATGACAATATCTCATATCTACACGTTTCAATAAAAATTGATGAACACGGGATGAATCGGTCTGTGTAATGGTAATAGTTGTACTTGTAAGTTGGAAGTTTAGATATGTGATCATCCGTCACTACGCGGCGTCAGTTCACTGTTACGGTTTTCTTGTTGTTGTCATTGAATCTCTTGTGAATTAATCTGGTGCGTACAGTACATCCTCTCATGTAAATGTACATTATGTGCTTTGAAACAATCAGAACACTCTCAATTGGATTGAACAGGTCAAGTTAAAAACAACATTGTCAACATTCCAATAGATGCTCGTTGTTGTGGTTGTTGATGTTATTGTCACTAGTGGTTGACATCGAATATCGTGTTACTTGTACCTGTATCCTCCCGTGACAGTAAATGTGCCAGTGTTTTGATAGTCACAGCACTGTCAATTTGAACTTCAACACTGAGTCGAATGAAGTCAGGTCACAGCCGATCTCTTCTCAAAGACCTTGAATACGGCACAGTTGTCACAATTTAGTGGAAAATATCAATGATTAAGCCGGTTTTCTCATAATTGAAACTTGTCCGGTTAACAAAGGAACCAAAGTTAGACTGTCTTAACATTAGTCCACAACTGTAACATCCCCCCCCCCAAAACAGTAGTTTATACAGCGCCTGCGATCAAATAGGCGTGAGTTATAAAGACACCGGACTTGAGAATAACATAATTACGGACGCAAGATAAGACCGACCCACATAACACAGAATGAATACCGGATCATTGTATTGAATACAAATAATTAATAATACATATTAAATATCAGCAGAGTCAGATTCAATCATACTGTATGGAGTCATTGCCGTATATAATTTGGTCGCCGATAAATATACTATTGAATTTTGTCGGCATGAATCACGATTTTTTTTAACTTAGACCATTTTAATGGGCACATAAAACAACGGTGATTCACCGGAAAACTGATGAAACGGTATGGGTCAGATTATGACGGTCCGACATTGTCAAACCGACAGTATTTTCTAAGAGTGTAGTCCCAGGCATGTCCAAAGGGCAACGCTCGGCATGTCTCCGAGACAGTGTATGTCAAGGGGTTGGGGTATTTCTGTCACTCATTGAGGTAATATTTTCAATTGGATTACACAAATTATTTCATAGACCGATCGATTGATGACTAAAATAGTTGGAAAGTTCAGACTGAGAAAGAATGTTACGATAGCTCTAATATACAATTAAATTTTCCAACCAATATTCGGTGTAAAGTGTAATGTTTTTAGACCCATAATCCGATACAGTTCTTGGCCTACATTCATGTAGTTTCAGTCAAATACAAGACCGAATTTCCCCCTTATATTAGTTGAATTTATATTTTAGTCATATTAAGTGTTGGGTTGGAATTGTACAACATATCGAGGTGTCTGGGCATGCATAAGATGGAAACATTAATCCCAAGACTTGGGATTTTGGTCTGCAGATATAAACCCGGAGGTATAGGTTAAAATTTTCAACCTGGAAACGACAAAGAGCGTTCAATGATATTCTGTTCATTATATGGTTTGAATAAAGAGGGATTTCTTCACTTCGGTGTGAAACTCAGGTAACAGATGAAACTCGCTCAGACTATATACGATCCCCACTACAATATTCATCATTCTCGATGTTCAAAAGCGCCATGTCCGTTCAAACGGTAAAATATGGTGGTCCAAACCGTCACCTCTGATCAGAATGGATTAACCAAAAATTGGATTAACATGCACACCTGCATTATACCATGTGGTCGACCCTGTCCACCCGTTCATTGTCGTGACACCTTAACACCTTGTCAACATAATTGATCGACAGTACCCTATTTCTTGTTCAAACCGTTGACTGAACACGACGTTTTTGCTATTACATTTCGGCAATTGTATTAAAATATTTATCGCATCTTAATATGTCGAATTTGGAGGGAAATTATAAATTGAATGATTGATTGGTGCACGTGGTATGCTTAGATTGAGAAATTTTAAGTGTGAAAATTCAATGCCTGGAATTCGATGTTAGACACCCCATCGCGAGTGAAGAGGCTCTATATATATCCATTCTTCTATACGTCCAGTTGTCAGTCAGAGCGCCATTGCATATGAGATGTATGGAGGCACGAACTCAGTTTGAGGGTTTCAATTTTCAAATGTGCTTGCTTCAGTGAACAAATTCTCATTTATGAACATATATCGATCGGAATGGCACATTGAGATGTCCCTCAACTCAGATTAAGCTAGAAACGCGGTCCCGATTTGCGACCATGTCGGGTTAGAACACGTGCCAACATCGTTTAGCATAGATACGTGCATATATGTTGGTATCATACATATACATACATGTATATACAATTCATATAAAATGAAATCGTTCACAGTGTAATAACTGTTTATTAACTTCGATTTTGAGCGTCCGTTATTAAAATAATGGATGAGGGTTAATTTTTTCAAATGTGCTTGCTTAAGTGAACATATTTTAATTGATTATCAAAATGTTCATGTATCGATTGGAATGGCACATTGAGATGGCCCTTAACTCAGAGCAAGCTAGAACAGCGGTCCCGATTTCCACCCATCTCAATGGTGATTGTAAGGACTTTTTAGAGAGACTCGGGTCATGGTGGAACACACTTAAATATACACAGAAATAGACTAGGCAATAAGTTTCTCCGAATGGGTTGTTCGCCCATAGTACATCCCAAATTGGGTTTAACTAAATAAATTGTGATTAAAACACAGGGTATCAAAATTTGGACGCTTGCACCAAATGATTAGCCCCTCTCTGGTAGTATATTGCAATACTCAACGATAAGTGGTAATGGAAAAAAAATACCGGAATGAGAATTTGGGTTTAGGAGTAAAGTTATGTCTCTGGCATATTTGTTTATTCTAAGTGCAGAAGCCTGTAACAGCTTTGTTATATCCATATCTGGGCCTCTGTCCGTGATCTTTGTGAGATATACAAGTTCCTGACTAAGCAATGGTATTTAATGTTCTTTAGCACCCAGTGCATATCCGGTTATCAAAGATCTCAGGAGAGATCAAGTCACATTTACCAAGAGAAATCAGGAAATTTTGAAGATTCAACATGCATGTACATGTACAGGCCTTTCAGAGCCATACCTGTCCTGTCGAAACAAGCATCATCATAGTTGGACATAGTCTCCACCTTAGATAACATGGTTATGCTAAATTATATTTTTCGAACCAGTACACAACATTCAGAACATGCGTACTGATTAGTAATGCAAATAGCTCTCCCCAGAACTCAACTAATTTATGCATTTTGTGCGACGTAGAAGACTAGAGCAAAACAACAACTCAAATTGTATGTCATTCAAGTGCGGCATTAGTTTAATCGGTTTTACTTAGAGTGTTGCTCGGTGACTGTTACTGCTGATGGGATGACCATGTTGGGCGCTATCTCAATGTTCAGAAAACGCTCGGAAATATTTAGCATAAACAAGAACGATACCAGAACAGTGTTAATCGACTTGATTAATTGATTTATTGTGGTTTAATGTTGTTATAGTCGATAGCCCATATCACAAATAATGCTATACCATTCCTGCAGCCAGATTTTGTTGAACTTTAAACATAAAATATTTTTTTTATTTCCGTAATCATTGAGCTATTTTTTGGTGATTTAATTCCTGAGCAACGGCGCGAACTGCATTGCTTCTATGAAGAAATGTCAATATTTTCCCCACTGCTTATAAACGTCTCAGTCAAGGCTAAATACTGATTTTGGCAGCAACTTTGGTCGAAAGGTTAGCTATTACAAGATTGTTCAATTGTTTGTCACCAATCTAACACTTTCTATACATTTTACGCAATTTGGCGCCACGAAAGATTATGGTGACCATTTAAGGCACCAAAGAGATTGAATTGAATTTTTGTTTTTACCCGTAATTTACCTGTGATGTTCAGACCATTATTAAACTTTCGCTTGTGCTGGCCTTGTGCTGGCCTATCTTCATGGGCTGATAAACTGCATTGTAGTGAGCATGTCTACCGGTTCAATATGTAGTTAAATTTGTTTTCTTTTTGTCTCCAGCTGTCATTTAGATCAAATTTGAATTGATTTAGAGAGCCAGCATCTATGCAGATATCAGATAGTTGGTTCCAGGAGTCTATTGTCCGGTAACTGAACGTGTTTTGTGTGAATTTCTTGTTCTATCATGTTCTGCTTATTGTCAGCCTGTGTCCTCTTAGTATCGTATCGTCGTCGTAGGTTTTGTGACTGCAACTGCACTTCCTCTGGATCGTTCATTATTTTATATACTTGGATCATATCCGATATTTCTCTCCTGTACTCTAGTGTTGGCAGACCAAGTTATTTCAATATTTCGCTTAAAGACTTGTCCTTGATGGAATCTATTAATTTGGTCACTTTTCATTGCACTCTCTCCATTGATGATTTATCTTTCTTTGAGTGAGGACCCCATACCGACGACCCGTACTCAAATGTTGGCCTCACAAATGACTTATACAAAATTAGGAGTATATTTTCATCCCACGTATTTAAAAGTCCTCTTCAGCAGGCGTGTTGGCTTTGTTTATTACTCATGTGTTGTAAATTTATAGGTAATACTAGCTTGTGCTTAACTCCCTTAGTTCGGGTTCGTTTCACATTGTAATATGGCTAGAAGCACAAACGTTATACCAACATAAATCATGTTAGAGATTGAAATGGAGTGAGACCAAAGAAGTAACAATTGCAATGTCTCCAATGCAGATTAGCCAACTTCAACGCATCAACCACAACATGTAAATGGATGGAATACACTGCGGAATATAGCACTTTCTATAAATTTGCCGCCATTTTGAGTGCTATCATAAACGCTAGTAACCATTTCAGGCACTAATGAGATTGCATTTTGTTGGTAATACTTCCTCTGGCTTAACTCCTTCAGATATGTTAAGATCACATTAATATGTCTTGAAATCGAAAGTGAGTTTTGGCGAAATTTCATACTACGTTCTTTAAAATTGATTATTTAGGGATTAGAAGTAGCTGAAACAAAGGAACAATAACGTTCACTGCCATAATAATCAGGGCATTGATAATGGGGAAATTTACAATACAATTTACCACAAGTTCCGAGCATTAGAAGCGGATATAGGACATATGAGTAACAAATTTGAATATTTTCCCAATTCAGGTCACCATTTTGGCAGCCATCTTGCTATTAGACTACCATTTTTCCTGTAACATGTAGAACAATGTAATAGCATCCCAATATGTCTACAATTGTATACAATTTATAAGATATTCTCGCCAATAAAACGGATTAAATTGAGTAAGTTCATATTTATTTTACACGTCGGCCATGTTTGACGCCCTCTTGAATTCCAAGAAATGCTCAAGGATGTGAGCCCCACTCCAACCCAGAAATTGAAGTACACACCATCCCGCTTACAGTTGACCTTCTTTGTGGCACCACTGAGTTAGGTGATGTTGTGATATTTTGGTTTGGGCGCCTAATAAAAATTCTAAGTTTGGTAAAACTGCCTGTATACAAAGTTTACCTGAGAGTGATGAATAAAACCTGTAAATGGGATCATATATATTCGTTATCATTATATCATTATTTGAATACACATATCCGTATGGAAAATAAACTATTTACAGTGTCAAATCGAATGGGGCATCTTTAAACTATAATACTGTACAAAGTATTCGATAATTGAGAACTGAAATTATTTTTTATTATTATGAGGTTTCGATTGAAAAATTCCTAGCTCATCAGGGATAACAACAGCTACCAGTATGTTTGGTATATATCTTCTGTAATCGACTCCTGTTGAGGTGGGGAAATATCTTCCATTGTCGGACAGCTATATTCTCTTTCCATAGAACATACATGGAAAATTACAGCTACATGTATGCTTTAATTAATCAACTCGCCTTATAAAGGTTGACCACCGCGTATTGCCGCGGTACTCGGCCGTGTTCATGCGATCAACCGCAGTCAGTTATACCGCCACAGACCGTGGTCCACCTCACATTTGCGGTTAGACTGTATTTTTCATGCGATGTTTACATGAATTTATTTTTTTAAGTTGACATTTTAACCACGCCAGAGAATTTTTTTATTGTTTCAAAATGTCTAGATAGAATTCAGCATTTTTGTGGTCGAAAACAATTAACTTGGTTATCGCAGTTAAAAAATATTACCAGCGGACACCGCATGTCAACAGGTACGGCATGCTCTGATTAAATATCAAGTTTAACATGTTTATAACTGGATACAGTTATGGTACTCAATCCGATTCGATTGTCCCCATATAATCAGATTCCAACAAAAACAACATTTTTAGAAATGCCGCTTCTGTTATCGGAATTGATTAATTGCCCAAATATAATGCTAACCAGTGTCAACTATAGTATAAAATTGCCCAAAACGTGTGATTTATCAACATGTTGTTTGACAAAATTTGCCTTATTATCAACAGAAAGCCTCTTGATTTTAGAGTTATCCATCTTCATCTGCAATTTGGTCCGAGACCGTTGACCCGTCGACTGTTTACTGGGCCACTGATAATTCTTGATCGTGCAAAATGTGTATTTCAAAAATCGATAATTAATAATACTGGAATCGACTGGAATCAAATATTTGTACTCGCCCCCAAATCCAATTAAATAGCAATTGAGGGGCGCTTAATCAGATTATGCATCTTTAAACTAAAATGCAGTTTAAAGATGCATAATCGAATTATAATGCCCCTCAATTATTATTTATGTGGATTCGGGGGTAAACAATATTTGATTCGAGTCGAGGAACCCACGATCAAAGCTCAGAGTTATTAGATAATGATTTTTGAAATCTTATTATTTTTCAACATCGAGACTTATAGTGGCCCAGAAAAAGTTGACGTGCCGGCGGCCACATACCAAATTGCGGATGAAGATGGATAACTCTAAAATCAAGTGGCTTTGTGTTGATAATAAGGCCAAACTTTGTCCAACAACATATTGATAAATATCACGATTGGGCAATTTTATGCTATAATTAATTGACAGTGGTTTATAGCATTATTTTTGGGCAATTAATCGACTCTGATAACTGAAGTGGCATTTCTAAAAATGTTGTTGTTGGAATCTGATTATATGGGGACCATCGAATCTGATTGAGTACTTTTAATAGTTAGCTATATGAGTTAAATACACATAATAGACATGTAAACTTTGAAAATTGCAGGTTTTGCTCTAAATTTACAGGGGGCTTCGGTGGCTCAATCGGTTAGGGGTACAACTCCAAGCCGTTTCACCTTCCAGCGCTGGCGATAAGGGTTCAAATCCACATGTTTCCATCGTGGACTTTGTAACTCGAAATCGTTATCTGGGAAAGTTGCCAGTTACTTGCCGATGGCCGATGGTTTGCCGCACATGGTCGACGAGTTTATCAGCCATTGAAATCACTGTTAGATTAGCCGTAAGTGTGCGGATTTCCTCCACCATTAAAACTGGCAATGTCGTGATATGGCCTTAGTGGATAAAGCGACATAAAACCCTAATCAATCAATCTAAATTTACACATTAACAAGATGTTTTGTCGTGCAGAATCTGGGGAACAACATATCCAAAATCCGCTAAAATCCGCTTTGGTGAAAAATTTCTACTGCTCTTTAAGACCCCATGAATCCCAGGGTGGGGAAATCGTCATTTTTTTTATCAAAAGACAGGAATATGAAAACAAAAATGGTGAAAATTGTAATTTTCTGGTTGAGAATCAGCTTTTAATGTGAACCTATATTAAATTGGTAACAAACAAGCTGTTGTTTGTGCTATTTTGTCGGGCAGAATCTGGGGAACAATATATCCAAAATTCGCTTTGGGGAAATTTTCTACATATCTTTGAAATAAGGTCCTAGTTATGGCTTTTTTGTGTCAAGTTTGCAGTTCCTTATTACCCCAGTCAAACGGATGAAAGGAAACGCCCAATCATGAACAAATTTGCTATGCAAAGACTTTTGGTCTTTTTGAGTGTGACTATACTTATATAATAACATATCCAAAATCCCCATGAACCAGAATAGGAAAGTCATAATGTTTGGGTCAAAATACTGGAATATGTAAAAAAAAATTGGATTTTGTTTAGTTAATAAACATATCTGCCAACCATAAACGTTCAGTCGAGTTCCCTGGCTGCCAATTGTGACCATATAATAACATATCCAAAACGTCCTTGCGTTTAATGACGGGAAAGTCGTTAATTTTGGATAAAAATGAAGAAAATAGGTAAGAAAATGGTGCAAATTGGAATTTTTGTCCGGGAACCAGGTCGGTCAAAATGCTTCTCCAGACTGGGGCCCCAGTATTAAACTTGATCCATTTTTTTCGTAATGATGTCTGCTCCAACTAATTTGACGCTATCATGTGGCCGTGAATGTTACGGGGCAATATGGCGGCAATTTCCCGGAGTGTACTACCATTGACTACAGTGTCCTAGAAATTTATTAATGTGACAGAAACCTGCAACAACAAAAAACGCATTATTATGGTATTTCGTGCATAATTTGACTCTAAAACTATAAAATGGCGAATATCTAATCCGTTATAGTAAGTCATATCCCGAGTATTTGGCAATTCGGTGTATAAACAGTTTTCAAAATGACAGCGAAAATGACAGTCGGAAGTGAAGAATTGAAGTGTTTTTGTTTTTGTTGTTGTTGATTTGTATGTAAAATGGCGTATGTATACCCAACCATCCGCCGTCAGGGGCGGGGGCAGGGGCAGAGCGCTTTAATTTAGATAAGTCGACATTTTTATGTCTGTTTACGGAATACATCAGATTCCAGTTGGTTACCACTTGATGTGGAAGATTTTTATTTGCAAATGTCATGCAATCGGAATACATAGGATTCCATGGTAGTTTTTGCCACGTTATATGGAGTGTTGGATTTGCAAAATACATGCAATGATTGCAATCATTCTGTATGTGTATCCGGAATGCATAGGATTCCGTATTAGTCTTTGTCACGTTCTGTGGTAGGTTAGATTTGCAAATTTCATGCAATCATTCTGTATGTAACGTCCGTGTATCCGGAATGCATAGGATTCCATATTAATCTTTGCCACGTTATGTGGTAGGTTGGATTTGCAAATTTCATGCAATCATTCTGTATGTAAAGTCCGTGTATCCGGAATGCATAGGATTCCATTTTTTTTTTTACTAAATCTAACAATATCGAATAAACATATAGCCAATATGTAGTCATACATGCCATCATACGAGTTTCCAAAGCCACCAATAGTTTCATAATACATCAAATGAGTGTCCCAAACCACACAACGAGTCCGCCAAACCATATACAGAGTTACAAAACCCATCTGGTATCCAAAAAACCAACATGTGAGTATCCAAATCGATACGACGGGCGCCCCAAATCCAAACATTGTTCCAAACCATCGACGAGATGTCCCAATCCACCAAACGAGTTTCACAAACCACCCAGACTGATGTAGACCGAGGTAGGTAGCGCCCCAAACGATACTCAACTGGTGTCTTTACCCACACATATAGTCCCCCAAACCATGCATCTGGTATTCCAACTCACCCAATTAACCTGATTAGGGACCCAATCCATTCAACGAATGTTCCCAAACCACACTAGTAGTGCTCCATACGCAGCATATGTTCGAAACAACATAATATAGCTGTGTCCCAGAGTCGTTATTTGGTGGGAGAATCTGGATTCAGATTACGGATTAGACCCCGTACGATGTGGTTCGGTAAACGAACAGACCAGAATCAGTGAACGAACAGACCGTAATCGTAATCAATCGTTATTTGGTCGTAATCCAGATTCAGATTCTGTTTCCGATTACGGACTCAAACGTTCATAATGTAAACAAACCGAGATTTCGCCACCTCGAAGTTTAAAAACACAACAAAACATAATAATTCGTCCCTTGTGTACAAATTATTGCAGAATATAAACGATCTATATCAAAGAATTATAAATGCGGAGACAAAATTGTGTTATCGAGTGTAAACTGGGAGAATATTACTGAAATTAGCCAAATAATAATGTTATTGATAGTAACGCCGTGGGAGCACTTCGGTTGATGGCGAACTTGAAGCAAATCAATGTCAATTTCATTGTCACTTTCATCATGCATCATGTTCATTTCATAATTCCATCCATAAAATACCACCCGAACGCATGTCGATTTCAAATTCCGCGGATACGTCACCATTGACCGAATTCACGTGAACCTGCATGGATATGTCTTCTGCTTTGTTCGTTATTATATGTTCCTGCTTATTCAAGAAATAGTAAGATTATATGATATCGATGTATTATCAGATACACTTATGTACTATCTAGTCTTATAGAAATTTTATATTTAAAATGTTTTGTTTCGTTAAATGCAGTTGTTTTGTACAATAGTCTCTGTATAGTGCAGAAACACAGGCAGTTTTTTGGTCAACGTGCTGTAAATAAAGCTTTGCCCATGAAGCTAATGTTGTGGTCTTGTGATCGCACGTGAACTGCATCTCCCAATCGCACAAACACAAATGTAAAGCTTATTCTAGGACTGTATTGTGGAAATATAAGTCAATTTATTGATTAAGTACCCACACTTACAAGTTATAGGGACGTGGCTAGAGGTTTCTCATGGGACTGACACAACTTGTACTGGTTGAAAAATCAAACAATGAGAACATTTCCAACCTATATATGGTGTCAAATTAATGTCCAACTAATGTTGTGTCAGGCATAAAATTTCCAACTGCTGGAAATGTACCAAAGTTTAGTTTAAACATATTTATTTGTCAAATTTATATAACACATTATATATAACACATACATTTGTTTATACAGACAATGGGATTTGGGGACAAGTGCTGACTCACTTAAGGATACCCCATCTCCCATATGTTATTACAATGAACAATAAATAATTAGTAATGGAAAAGCAACATGACTACCAAAACAAGTTGAACATATATACAGATCATCGGTCAACCCCTCCCCCGAGTTAGTCATAAGTTTGTATATGTATTTGTTTAAAAATCAGGTTTGTTTGTTGCGATTGCTGGTTTGTACGTATCATTATTTGGAATAGTTAGTCAAAGGAATACCGATTAACCTCACGTATGAATGACTGTTCAGCTAAGAACATCGTACCAAAGTTCGGGGGGTGGGGGTCGAGACACACCAACCAACCCCTGTCGCACGTCCCTGTACAACTGACAAGTTTTATGTGTTCACAACGTCTTCGGAATTTGATTCAGGAAGTCTAGAGCTGTTAGAAGTGCTTGCCCTAATCAATAAACACACTTTAACTTGAAAAAAGATGCCATTAAGTCGGATTGACAGCTAAGTATGTGCCATGTATATACACATAGAAGAAAAGCATGACTTTCACAAGAAACATGAACTTTATAAATATAAGATACACATGATACTTGTGTCAAATACATGAGCCATGTTTCACGCTGGGAGAACATTAAACATAGTATCGGAGACCACGTGGATTTCAAAATCTGACCTAGAATCTGGATTTAGCCCCGTCCCGTAATCGGTTTAGGATTCTGAATCCAGATTCTCCCACCAAATAACGACTATGACCATCCAGTAGGTTCCAGAAATATCCAATGAGTGTCCTTAACCATCAGATGAGTAAAACATACAATGAGCACTTATTGAGTGTGTCAAACCACTCAATCAGTGATCCAAACCACACAATGGGTTACAATGGTTACCATACCCATCCATGGGGTGTTAGAAACCACACGTGATGCAGGCATCCAATATGTAGCCCATGCCATATGTCATACAACTGTCGTCTCAATCCATTCAACGGTAGTGTCCCAAACGGCCCAACCAGTGACCCAATCGGCCACGCACTGTCCAAATGCACATAACCAGTATCTAAAATATATAGTGAGTGTCACAAACCACTCAATGTAAACACTCCACCCAATTGGTGCCCCAAAAGCATCCAACTGAAGTCACAAATCACCCAGCGGGTGACCCAAACCATAAAACTAGCATCACAAACCATCCAACAAGTTCCCTACCCATCCAACTGGACTGGGATGGACGTGTTACGAACCAACAAACCATATGTCATATCAATACATCTACAATAGTGCACAAAACCATCCATCGAGTATTTCACACGATCAGGTGAATTTGTCAAACCATCCAATGAGTTTACCAAAACATAGTTTGATATATTTGGTGGATGGTTTTGTACACTAGTTTGGGACACCTATTAAATGACTGGGACCTTCAGTGGGTGCTTTGAGTCACTAGATGGACGTTTTGGACACTTCTGAAGGTTTTGATAATCTTCGTGTGGCTTGGGACACTCATTGGATGACTATGAACGCTCATATGTTGGTTTGGGACACCATCGGATGGTTTGTGGTACACACTTGGTGATTTGAGACACCCATTTGTGTGGTTTGGGACACCACGTACATCAATTGGGACACTCGATGGGTGACATATGGCAATCGTTGGGTGGTATGGAACACACATTGGACTGGTTTGGGCACTAATTGGATGTTTTTTAACACCATTTGAGTGGACTCTGTTACATATGTGGTTTGGGACACTCGCTGGCTGATTTGGAATGGATTAGATGGTTTGTGAAACGTTCTATGAACTTCCATGATGTTCCATCATAACGTATGTGGCGATCAACCGTCGTTCGCGATACTATTAACTTCAATTGATAATTGTCGAAAAAAAAAACAGATTAAAATGTACATGCGGCTGTCATGACGATTAATATATAATCATAAACGGATTATTGGAACTAAAATCACCCGAAATTTGTACAGTTTGCATGTTCATGCAAAATTGCAAATCGGCATTCGGAAATACCCGTTGTTATAAACTTGAAGATGCAACAAGAGTCGCAGGGTAGCCTGTTTATGCAGTGCTCGGTGCTTCTTGGACAGAAGATTCCATAGATCGGTCTTTGTCCCAGATGATTGCGATATATACACCGTGTTGATTTAGTCACTTCCTGCAGCTTATGTTTACAATAAACATGATGAACGGATGACATACATTGTCAAGTGTCAAGAAACGCTTCGAAACTGAAAGTCAGCCTCAAATGAAAACATCACCAGTTGCACTTTTCGACGCAGGGAACACGTGTTGTTTACGTTCTCGGTTATATTACATAATGCGGTATCTGAGATGGACAATCGGCGGATAACGCTCGCGGTTGCTATTATAATTCGTGGGCCGGCCTCGTCGGTCCATCGGCGATCTCAAAGCTAGAATTCAAACGTATTTAGTCGTCCTATAGTGGTTAATTACTGGCTATAGTTATATCTAATAGCATGCGAACATTCGAATTATAAGGTGCATATATTCATTATTTTCGGAATTAAATGGCTTCTCCGTAAACAGCCTACTTTTTCGTCAGTGTATATTCGAAATTTCGAGTTGGAATTTTCGAATTCTAATCGAATTTGACTTTCGAATCGAATCTCGAATCGAATATCGAATATTCGCAGGACCCTATTAGATCCTCATGAGCCCATTTTATGAGGTTTAATTAGAAGGTCCTCGTGAGCACATTAAAATGAGGTTTACTTTGATTAACGAGGGATTTAGTTAGATCCCCATGAGCCCATTAATTGGAGGTTTAACTAAATAGTCATCATGAGCCCATTAATGAGAGGTATAATTAGATCGTGCTCGTGGGCACATTAATGGGATGTTTAATTAGATCGTCATCATGAGCCCATTAATGGGATGTTCAATTAGATCGTCATCATGAGCCCATTAATGGGATGTTTAATTAGATCGTCTTCGTGAGCACATTAATGGGAGGTTTAATTAGATCGTCCCCGTGAGCCCATTAATGGGAGGTTTAGTTAGATCATCATGAGCCCATTAATGGGAGGTTTATTTAGATCTTCCTCATGAGCCCATTAATGGGAGGTTTAATTAGTTCGTCCTCATGAGCCAATTAATGAGAGGTTTAAGTAGATCGTCCTCGTGAGCCCATTAATGGGAGGTTTAATTAGTTCGTCCTCGTGAGCCCATTAATGGGAGGTTTAATTAGATCGTCCTCATGAGCCTATTAATGTGAGGTTTAAAAATGATTAGATCGTCCTCGTGAGCCCATTAATGGGATGTTTAATTAGATCGTCCTCATGAGCCCATTAATGGGATGTTTAATTAGATCGTCCTCATGAGCCCATTAATGGGATGTTTAATTAGATCGTCCTCATGAGCCCATTAATGGGAGGTTTAATTAGATCGTCCTCGTGAGCCCATTAATATGAGGTTTAAGTAGATCGTCTTCATGAGCACATTAATGGGAGGTTTAATCAGATCGTCCTCATGAACCCTGTAATGGGATGTTTAATTAGATCGTCCTCATGAGCCCATTAATGTGAGGTTTAATTAGATCGTCCTCATGAGCCCATTAATGGGAGGTTTAAGTAAATCGTCCTCATGAGCCCATTAATGGGAGGTTTAATTAGTTCATCCTCGTGAGCACATTAATGGGAGGTTTAATCAGATCGTCCTCATGAGCCCAGTAATGTGAGGTTTTATTAGATCGTCCTCATGAGCCCATTAATGTGAGGTTTAATTAGATCGTCCTCATGAGCCCAGTAATGGGATGTTTAATTAGATCGTCCTCATGAGCCCATTAATGGGAGGTTTAGTCAGATCGTCCTCATGAGCCCAGTAATGGGATGTTTAATTAGATCGTCCTCATGAGCCCATTAATGTGAGGTTTAATTAGATCGCCCTCATGAGCCCATTAATGGGATGTTTAATTAGATCCTCATGAGCCCAGTAATGGGATGTTTAATTAGATCCTCATGAGCCCATTAATGGGAGGTTTAATTAGATCCTCATGAGCCCATTACTGGGAGGTTTAATTAGATCGTCCTCATGAGTCCATTAATGGGAGGTTTAATTAGATCCCCATGAGCCCATTAATGGGAGGTTTAATTAGATCCCCATGAGCCCATTAATGGGAGGTTTAATTAGATCGTCCTCATGAGTCCATTAATCGGAGGTTTAATTAGATCCCCATGAGCCCATTAATGGGAGGTTTAATTAGATCCTCATGAGCCCATTAATGGGAGGTTTAATTAGATCCTCATGAGCCAATTAATGAGAGGTTTAAGTAGATCGTCCTCGTGAGCCCATTAATGGGAGGTTTAATTAGTTCGTCCTCATGAGCCCATTAATGGGAGGTTTAATTAGTTCGTCCTCATGAGCCCATTAATGGGAGGTTTAAGAAGATCGTCTTCATGAGCCCATTAATATGAGGTTTAAGTAGATCGTCTTCATGAGCCCATTAATGGGAGGTTTAATTAGATCGTCCTCATGAACCCTGTAATGGGATGTTTAATTAGATCGTCCTCATGAGCCCATTAATGTGAGGTTTAATTAGATCGTCCTCATGAGCCCATTAGGCCCGTTCCAAACGACGGATTTTTGTCGACTCGAATCTAATTGTATTAAATCCGTCGGTGATGCGACTGCGGTCAATTTTGTTTCAAACGGACGCATCTTCGTCGCGTCGAATCTAATACATCGGTCGATTTATTTAAAGGTGGATTCCCGGTTACCATCACAAAATGGTCACGCGTATATATAGAGGCCTATATATATCGGTATGTTATACTAAAATGCAGTATCAATTATGTATATATATATATATCCCCGATTGAAGCGCGAATATATGAGCGCATGTATATGATGATGTATATAGTGCATATATAATATACTACAATATATAGGCGCTACAAATAAATGTTATATCGTGCAACCAATTGCCATATATGTGCATACCATGCATGTCAATACAGGTATACAAGAATTATTATAAATCAGAGACTACCTCTACCCTTATAATAAGGAATACCGGAATACATTAATTATTATAAATCATAGGCTACCACCTATATCCTTTATAATAAACAATTCCGGTATCTATGAATTATTATAAATCATAGGCTACCATTCCTACCCCTCATAGTAAGAAATACCGGTTTATATGAATTATTATAAATCTGAGGCTACCACCCATACCCCTTATAATAAGGAATACCGGTATATATTAATTATTATAAATCATAGGCTACCACTCTGCCCTTATTATAAGTAATACCGGAATATATGAATTATTATAAATAAGAGGTTACCACCCATATACCCCTCATAATAAGTAATGCAGTGTATATGAATTATTATAAATCAGTGGTACCACCCCTACCCCTTATAATAAATAATACCGGTATATAGTAATTATTATACATCAGAGACTACCACCCCTATTCTTTTCAATAAGGAATATCGGTCTATATGAATTATTATAAATCAGTAGCTACAACCCCTACCCCTTATACCGGTATATATGAATTATTATAAATCATTGATACTATATCCATTATAAGATGTGAGTCAGTGACATGCCATGTTCGTTGAGAAATCAAAGAGAGCGTGCGACAAATTACGTCATGTGGGTATTTCCCGCAGATAAGGGGGAACCCCTCATTGTTATACCATTATCATATCATTATCATATCATTTGCATTCGTTATTCGGCAACTTTCGGCTCTTCTCGCCACATGTATTAGATTCGAGTCGACAGAAATCCGTCGTTTGAAACCAACATGGATTTCAGACCCATCACCGACGAAGATTCGTCTGAATTGGACGGAGATTCGTCTGTGATGCGTCTGACACGAATCTAATTGTTTCAAACGACGCATTTTTGACGCATTTAATACAATTGTGGGTCTGGTATTAGATTCGAGTCGACAGAAATCCGTCGTTTGGAACGGGCCTTACTGGGAGGTTTAATTAGATCGTCCTCATGAGCCCATTAATGGGAGGTTTAATTAGATCGTCCTCGTGAGCCCATTAATATGAGGTTTAAGTAGATCGTCTTCATGAGCCCATTAATGGGAGGTTTAATTAGATCCTCATGAGCCCAGTAATGGGATGTTTAATTAGATCCTCATGAGCCCATTAATGGGATGTTTAATTAGATCCTCATGAGCCCATTAATGGGATGTTTAATTAGATTCTCATGAGCCCAGTAATATGAGGTTTAATTAGATCGTCCTCATGAGCCCATTAATGGGAGGTTTAATTAGATCGTCCTCATGAGCCCATTAATGGGAGGTTTAATTAGATCGTCCTCGTGAGCCCATTAATATGAGGTTTAAGTAGATCGTCTTCATGAGCCCATTAATGTGAGGTTTAATTAGATCGTCCTCATGAGCCCATTAATGGGAGGTTTAATTAGATCGTCCTCATGAGCACATTAATGGGAGGTTTAATTAGATCGTCCTCGTGAGTCCATTAATGGGAGGTTTAATTAGATCCTCATGAGCACATTACTGGGATGTTTAATTAGATCGTCCTCATGAGCCCATTACTCGGAGGTTTAATTAGATCGTCCTCATGAGCCCATTAATGGGAGGTTTAATTAGATCGTCCTCGTGAGCCCATTAATATGAGGTTTAAGTAGATCGTCTTCATGAGCCCATTAATGGGATGTTTAATTAGATCGTCCTCATGAGCCCATTAATGGGAGGTTAAATTAGATCGTCCTCGTGAGCCCATTAATATGAGGTTTAAGTAGATCGTCCTCATGAGCCCATTAATGGGAGGTTTAATTAGATCGTCCTCGTGAGCCCATTAATATGAGGTTTAAGTAGATCGTCCTCATGAGCCCATTAATGGGAGGTTTAATTAGATCGTCCTCGTGAGCCCATTAATGGGATGTTTAATTAGATCGTCCTCGTGAGCCCATTAATATGAGGTTTAAGTAGATCGTCCTCATGAGCCCATTAATGGGAGGTTTAATTAGATCGTCCTCATGAGCCCATTAATGGGATGTTTAATTAGGTCGTCCTCGTGGGCACATTAATGGGAGGTTTAATTAGATCGTCCTCATGAGCCCATTAATGGGAGGTTTAATTAGATCGTCTTCATGAGCCCATTAATGGGAGGTTTAATTAGATCGTCCTCATGAGCCCATTAATGGGATGTTTAATTAGATCGTCCTCATGAGCCCATTAATGGGAGGTTTAATTAGATCGTCCTCGTGAGCCCATTAATGGGAGGTTTAATTAGATCGTCCTCGTGAGCCCATTAATATGAGGTTTAAGTAGATCGTCTTCATGAGCCCATTAATGGGAGGTTTAATTAGATCGTCCTCATGAGCCCATTAATGGGAGGTTTAATTAGATCGTCTTCATGAGCCCATTAATGGGATGTTTAATTAGATCGTCCTCATGAGCCCATTAATGGGAGGTTTAATTAGATCGTCCTCGTGAGCCCATTAATGGGAGGTTTAATTAGATCGTCCTCGTGAGCCCATTAATATGAGGTTTAAGTAGATCGTCTTCATGAGCCCATTAATGGGAGGTTTAATTAGATCGTCCTCATGAGCCCATTAATGGGAGGTTTAATTAGATCGTCTTCATGAGCCCATTAATGGGAGGTTTAATTAGATCGTCCTCATGAGCCCATTAATGGGATGTTTAATTAGATCGTCTTCATGAGCCCATTAATGGGAGGTTTAATTAGATCGTCCTCATGAGCCCATTAATGGGAGGTTTAATTAGATCGTCCTCGTGAGCCCATTAATATGAGGTTTAAGTAGATCGTCTTCATGAGCCCATTAATGGGATGTTTAATTAGATCGTCTTCATGAGCCCATTAATGGGATGTTTAATTAGATCGTCCTCATGAGCCCATTAATGGGATGTTTAATTAGATCGTCCTCATGAGCCCATTAATGGGATGTTTAATTAGATCGTCCTCATGAGCCCATTAATATGAGGTTTAAGTAGATCGTCTTCATGAGCCCATTAATGGGATGTTTAATTAGATCGTCCTCATGAGCCCATTAATGGGATGTTTAATTAGATCGTCCTCATGAGCCCATTAATGGGATGTTTAATTAGATCGTCCTCATGAGCCCATTAATGGGATGTTTAATTAGATCGTCCTCATGAGCCCATTAATATGAGGTTTAAGTAGATCGTCTTCATGAGCCCATTAATGGGATGTTTAATTAGATCGTCCTCATGAGCCCATAAATGGGATGTTTAATTAGATCGTCCTCGTGAGCCCATTAATATGAGGTTTAAGTAGATCGTCTTCATGAGCCCATTAATGGGAGGTTTAATTAGATCGTCCTCATGAGCCCAGTAATGGGATGTTTAATTAGATCGTCCTCGTGAGCCCATTAATATGAGGTTGAAGTAGATCGTCCTCATGAGCCCATTAATGGGAGGTTTAATTAGATCGTCCTCGTGAGCCCATTAATGGGAGGTTTAATTAGATCGTCCTCGTGAGCCCATTAATATGAGGTTTAAGTAGATCGTCTTCATGAGCCCATTAATGGGAGGTTTAATTAGATCGTCCTCGTGAGCCCATTAATATGAGGTTTAAGTAGATCGTCTTCATGAGCCCATTAATGGGATGTTTAATTAGATCGTCTTCATGAGCCCATTAATGGGATGTTTAATTAGATCGTCCTCATGAGCCCATTAATGGGATGTTTAATTAGATCGTCCTCATGAGCCCATTAATGGGAGGTTTAATTAGATCGTCTTCATGAGCCCATTAATGGGATGTTTAATTAGTTCGTCCTCGTGAGCCCATTAATATGAGGTTTAAGTAGATCGTCCTCATGAGCCCATTAATGGGAGGTTTAGTCAGATCGTCCTCATGAGCCCATTAATGGGAGGTTTAATTAGATCGTCCTCGTGGGCACATTAATGGGAGGTTTAGTCAGATCGTCCTCATGAGCCCATTAATGGGAGGTTTAATTAGATCGTCCTCGTGGGCACATTACTGGGAGGTTTAATTAGATCGTCTTCATGAGCCCATTAATGGGAGGTTTAATTAGATCCTCATGAGCCCATTAATGGGAGGTTTAATTAGATCCTCATGAGCCCATTAATGGGAGGTTTAATTAGATCGTCTTCATGAGCCCATTAATGGGATGTTTAATTAGTTCGTCCTCGTGAGCCCATTAATATGAGGTTTAAGTAGATCGTCCTCATGAGCCCATTAATGGGAGGTTTAGTCAGATCGTCCTCATGAGCCCATTAATGGGAGGTTTAATTAGATCGTCCTCGTGGGCACATTAATGGGAGGTTTAGTCAGATCGTCCTCATGAGCCCATTAATGGGAGGTTTAATTAGATCGTCCTCGTGGGCACATTAATGGGAGGTTTAATTAGATCGTCTTCATGAGCCCATTAATGTGAGGTTTAATCAGATCGTCCTCGTGAGTCCATTAATGGGAGGTTTAATTAGATCCTCATGAGCCCATTAATGGGAGGTTTAATTAGATCGTCTTCATGAGCCCATTAATGGGAGGTTTAATTAGATCGTCCTCATGAGCCCATTAATGGGAGGTTTAATTAGATCGTCCTCGTGGGCACATTAATGGGAGGTTTAATTAGATCGTCCTCATGAGCCCATTACTGGGAGGTTTAATTAGATCGTCCTCATGAGCACATTACTGGGATGTTTAATTAGATCGTCCTCGTGAGCCCATTAATATGAGGTTTAAGTAGATCGTCCTCATGAGCCCATTAATGGGAGGTTTAGTCAGATCGTCCTCATGAGCCCATTAATGGGAGGTTTAATTAGATCGTCCTCGTGGGCACATTAATGGGAGGTTTAGTCAGATCGTCCTCATGAGCCCATTAATGGGAGGTTTAATTAGATCGTCCTCGTGGGCACATTAATGGGAGGTTTAATTAGATCGTCCTCATGAGCCCATTAATGTGAGGTTTAATTAGATCGTCTTCATGAGCCCATTAATGGGAGGTTTAATTAGATCGTCCTCGTGAGCCTATTAATGGGATGTTTAATTAGATCGTCCTCATGAGCCCATTAATGGGAGGTTTAATTAGATCGTCTTCATGAGCCCATTAATGGGATGTTTAATTAGATCGTCTTCATGAGCCCATTAATGGGATGTTTAATTAGATCGTCCTCATGAGCCCATTAATGGGATGTTTAATTAGATCGTCCTCATGAGCCCATTAATGGGATGTTTAATTAGATCGTCCTCATGAGCCCATTAATGGGAGGTTTAATTAGATCGTCTTCATGAGCCCATTAATGGGATGTTTAATTAGTTCGTCCTCGTGAGCCCATTAATATGAGGTTTAAGTAGATCGTCCTCATGAGCCCATTAATGGGAGGTTTAGTCAGATCGTCCTCATGAGCCCATTAATGGGAGGTTTAATTAGATCGTCCTCGTGGGCACATTAATGGGAGGTTTAGTCAGATCGTCCTCATGAGCCCATTAATGGGAGGTTTAATTAGATCGTCCTCGTGGGCACATTAATGGGAGGTTTAGTCAGATCGTCCTCATGAGCCCATTAATGGGATGTTTAATTAGATCGTCTTCATGAGCCCATTAATGGGAGGTTTAATTAGATCGTCCTCATGAGCCCATTAATGTGAGGTTTAATCAGATCGTCCTCGTGGGCACATTAATGGGAGGTTTAATCAGATCGTCCTCGTGAGTCCATTAATGGGAGGTTTAATTAGATCCTCATGAGCCCATTAATGGGAGGTTTAATTAGATCGTCTTCATGAGCCCATTAATGGGAGGTTTAATTAGATCGTCCTCATGAGCCCATTAATGGGAGGTTTAATTAGATCGTCCTCGTGGGCACATTAATGGGAGGTTTAATTAGATCGTCCTCATGAGCCCATTACTGGGAGGTTTAATTAGATCGTCCTCATGAGCACATTACTGGGATGTTTAATTAGATCGTCCTCGTGAGCCCATTAATATGAGGTTTAAGTAGATCGTCCTCATGAGCCCATTAATGGGAGGTTTAGTCAGATCGTCCTCATGAGCCCATTAATGGGAGGTTTAATTAGATCGTCCTCGTGGGCACATTAATGGGAGGTTTAGTCAGATCGTCCTCATGAGCCCATTAATGGGAGGTTTAATTAGATCGTCCTCGTGGGCACATTAATGGGAGGTTTAATTAGATCGTCCTCATGAGCCCATTAATGTGAGGTTTAATTAGATCGTCTTCATGAGCCCATTAATGGGAGGTTTAATTAGATCGTCCTCGTGAGCCCATTAATGGGATGTTTAATTAGATCGTCCTCATGAGCCCATTAATGGGAGGTTTAATTAGATCGTCCTCGTGGGCACATTAATGGGAGGTTTAATTAGATCGTCTTCATGAGCCCATTAATGTGAGGTTTAATTAGATCGTCTTCATGAGCCCATTAATGGGAGGTTTAATTAGTTCGTCCTCGTGAGTCCATTAATGGGAGGTTTAATTAGATCGTCCTCGTGAGTCCATTAATGGGAGGTTTAATTAGATCGTCCTCGTGAGTCCATTAATGGGAGGTTTAATTAGATCGTCCTCGTGAGCCCATTAATGGGATGTTTAATTAGATCGTCCTCATGAGCCCATTAATGGGAGGTTTAATTAGATCGTCCTCGTGGGCCCATTAATGGGAGGTTTAATTAGATCGTCTTCATGAGCCCATTAATGGGAGGTTTAAGTAGATCGTCCTCGTGAGCACATTAATGTGAGGTTTAATTAGATCGTCCTCGTGAGCCCATTAATGGGAGGTTTAATTAGATCGTCTTCATGAGCCCATTAATGGGAGGTTTAATTAGATCGTCCTCATGAGCCCATTAATGGGATGTTTAATTAGATCGTCCTCGTGGGCCCATTAATGGGAGGTTTAATTAGATCGTCTTCATGAGCCCATTAATGGGAGGTTTAATTAGATCGTCTTCATGAGCCCATTAATGGGAGGTTTAATTAGATCGTCTTCATGAGCCCATTAATGGGAGGTTTAATTAGATCCTCATGAGCCCATTAATGGGATGTTTAATTAGTTCGTCTTCATGAGCCCATTAATGGGAGGTTTAATTAGATCGTCCTCATGAGCCCATTAATGGGAGGTTTAATTAGATCGTCTTCATGAGCCCATTAATGGGAGGTTTAATTAGATCCTCATGAGCCCATTAATGGGATGTTTAATTAGTTCGTCCTCGTGGGCCCATTAATGGGAGGTTTAATTAGATCGTCTTCATGAGCCCATTAATGGGAGGTTTAAGTAGATCGTCCTCGTGAGCACATTAATGTGAGGTTTAATTAGATCGTCCTCGTGAGCCCATTAATGGGAGGTTTAATTAGATCGTCTTCATGAGCCCATTAATGGGAGGTTTAATTAGATCGTCCTCATGAGCCCATTAATGGGATGTTTAATTAGATCGTCCTCGTGGGCCCATTAATGGGAGGTTTAATTAGATCGTCTTCATGAGCCCATTAATGGGAGGTTTAAGTAGATCGTCCTCGTGAGCACATTAATGTGAGGTTTAATTAGATCGTCCTCGTGAGCCCATTAATGGGAGGTTTAATTAGATCGTCTTCATGAGCCCATTAATGGGAGGTTTAATTAGATCGTCCTCGTGAGCACATTAATGTGATGTTTAATTAGATCGTCCTCATGAGCCCATTAATGGGAGGTTTAATTAGATCGTCCTCATGAGCCCATTAATGTGAGGTTTAATTAGATCGTCCTCGTGAGCCCATTAATGTGATGTTTAATTAGATCGTCCTCATGAGCCCATTAATGGGAGGTTTAATTAGATCGTCCTCATGAGCCCATTAATGGGATGTTTAATTAGATCGTCTTCATGAGCCCATTAATGGGAGGTTTAAGTAGATCGTCCTCGTGAGCACATTAATGTGAGGTTTAATTAGATCGTCCTCGTGAGCCCATTAATGGGAGGTTTAATTAGATCGTCTTCATGAGCCCATTAATGGGAGGTTTAATTAGATCGTCCTCGTGAGCCCATTAATGGGATGTTTAATTAGATCCTCATGAGCCCATTAATGGGAGGTTTAATTAGATCGTCTTCATGAGCCCATTAATGGGATGTTTAATTAGATCGTCCTCGTGAGCCCATTAATGGGATGTTTAATTAGATCCTCATGAGCCCATTAATGTGAGGTTTAATTAGATCGTCTTCATGAGCCCATTAATGGGAGGTTTAATTAGATCGTCCTCATGAGCCCATTAATGGGAGGTTTAATTAGATCGTCCTCGTGGGCACATTAATGGGAGGTTTAATTAGATCGTCCTCATGAGCCCATTACTGGGAGGTTTAATTAGATCGTCCTCGTGAGCCCATTAATGGGATGTTTAATTAGATCCTCATGAGCCCATTAATGTGAGGTTTAATTAGATCGTCTTCATGAGCCCATTAATGGGAGGTTTAATTAGATCGTCCTCATGAGCCCATTAATGGGAGGTTTAATTAGATCGTCCTCGTGGGCACATTAATGGGAGGTTTAATTAGATCGTCCTCATGAGCCCATTACTGGGAGGTTTAATTAGATCGTCTTCATGAGCCCATTAATGGGAGGTTTAAGTAGATCGTCCTCGTGAGCACATTAATGTGAGGTTTAATTAGATCGTCCTCGTGAGCCCATTAATGGGAGGTTTAATTAGATCGTCTTCATGAGCCCATTAATGGGAGGTTTAATTAGATCGTCCTCATGAGCCCATTAATGGGATGTTTAATTAGATCGTCCTCGTGGGCCCATTAATGGGAGGTTTAATTAGATCGTCTTCATGAGCCCATTAATGTGAGGTTTAATTAGATCGTCTTCATGAGCCCATTAATGGGAGGTTTAATTAGATCGTCCTCATGAGCCCATTAATGGGAGGTTTAATTAGATCGTCCTCGTGGGCACATTAATGGGAGGTTTAATTAGATCGTCCTCATGAGCCCATTACTGGGAGGTTTAATTAGATCGTCCTCATGAGCACATTACTGGGATGTTTAATTAGATCGTCCTCGTGAGCCCATTAATATGAGGTTTAAGTAGATCGTCCTCATGAGCCCATTAATGGGAGGTTTAGTCAGATCGTCCTCATGAGCCCATTAATGGGAGGTTTAATTAGATCGTCCTCGTGGGCACATTAATGGGAGGTTTAGTCAGATCGTCCTCATGAGCCCATTAATGGGAGGTTTAATTAGATCGTCCTCGTGGGCACATTAATGGGAGGTTTAATTAGATCGTCCTCATGAGCCCATTAATATGAGGTTTAATTAGATCGTCCTCATGAGCCCATTAATATGAGGTTTAATTAGATCGTCCTCGTGAGCCCATTAATATGAGGTTTAAGTAGATCGTCTTCATGAGCCCATTAATGGGAGGTTTAATTAGATCGTCCTCATGAGCCCATTAATGGGATGTTTAATTTGGTCGTCCTCGTGGGCACATTAATGGGAGGTTTAATTAGATCGTCCTCATGAGCACATTACTGGGATGTTTAATTAGATCGTCCTCATGAGCCCATTAATGGGATGTTTAATTAGGTCGTCCTCGTGGGCACATTAATGGGAGGTTTAATTAGATCGTCCTCATGAGCACATTACTGGGATGTTTAATTAGATCGTCCTCATGAGCACATTAATGGGAGGTTTAATTAGATCGTCCTCATGAGCCCATTAATGGGAGGTTTAATTAGATCGTCCTCATGGGCACATTAATGGGAGGTTTAATTAGATCGTCCTCATGAGCACATTAATATGAGGTTTAATTAGATCGTCCTCATGAGCCCATTAATGGGAGGTTTAATTAGATCGTCCTCATGAGCCCATTAATATGAGGTTTAATTAGATCGTCCTCATGAGCCCATTAATGGGAGGTTTAATTAGATCGTCCTCGTGGGCACATTAATGGGAGGTTTAATTAGATCGTCCTCATGAGCCCATTAATATGAGGTTTAATTAGATCGTCCTCGTGAGCACATTAATGTGATGTTTAATTAGATCGTCCTCATGAGCCCATTAATGGGAGGTTTAATTAGATCGTCCTCATGAGCCCATTAATGTGAGGTTTAATTAGATCGTCCTCGTGAGCCCATTAATGTGATGTTTAATTAGATCGTCCTCATGAGCCCATTAATGGGAGGTTTAATTAGATCGTCCTCATGAGCCCATTAATGGGATGTTTAATTAGATCGTCTTCATGAGCCCATTAATGGGAGGTTTAAGTAGATCGTCCTCGTGAGCACATTAATGTGAGGTTTAATTAGATCGTCCTCGTGAGCCCATTAATGGGAGGTTTAATTAGATCGTCTTCATGAGCCCATTAATGGGAGGTTTAATTAGATCGTCCTCGTGAGCCCATTAATGGGATGTTTAATTAGATCCTCATGAGCCCATTAATGGGAGGTTTAATTAGATCGTCTTCATGAGCCCATTAATGGGATGTTTAATTAGATCGTCCTCGTGAGCCCATTAATGGGATGTTTAATTAGATCCTCATGAGCCCATTAATGTGAGGTTTAATTAGATCGTCTTCATGAGCCCATTAATGGGAGGTTTAATTAGATCGTCCTCATGAGCCCATTAATGGGAGGTTTAATTAGATCGTCCTCGTGGGCACATTAATGGGAGGTTTAATTAGATCGTCCTCATGAGCCCATTACTGGGAGGTTTAATTAGATCGTCCTCGTGAGCCCATTAATGGGATGTTTAATTAGATCCTCATGAGCCCATTAATGTGAGGTTTAATTAGATCGTCTTCATGAGCCCATTAATGGGAGGTTTAATTAGATCGTCCTCATGAGCCCATTAATGGGAGGTTTAATTAGATCGTCCTCGTGGGCACATTAATGGGAGGTTTAATTAGATCGTCCTCATGAGCCCATTACTGGGAGGTTTAATTAGATCGTCTTCATGAGCCCATTAATGGGAGGTTTAAGTAGATCGTCCTCGTGAGCACATTAATGTGAGGTTTAATTAGATCGTCCTCGTGAGCCCATTAATGGGAGGTTTAATTAGATCGTCTTCATGAGCCCATTAATGGGAGGTTTAATTAGATCGTCCTCATGAGCCCATTAATGGGATGTTTAATTAGATCGTCCTCGTGGGCCCATTAATGGGAGGTTTAATTAGATCGTCTTCATGAGCCCATTAATGTGAGGTTTAATTAGATCGTCTTCATGAGCCCATTAATGGGAGGTTTAATTAGATCGTCCTCATGAGCCCATTAATGGGAGGTTTAATTAGATCGTCCTCGTGGGCACATTAATGGGAGGTTTAATTAGATCGTCCTCATGAGCCCATTACTGGGAGGTTTAATTAGATCGTCCTCATGAGCACATTACTGGGATGTTTAATTAGATCGTCCTCGTGAGCCCATTAATATGAGGTTTAAGTAGATCGTCCTCATGAGCCCATTAATGGGAGGTTTAGTCAGATCGTCCTCATGAGCCCATTAATGGGAGGTTTAATTAGATCGTCCTCGTGGGCACATTAATGGGAGGTTTAGTCAGATCGTCCTCATGAGCCCATTAATGGGAGGTTTAATTAGATCGTCCTCGTGGGCACATTAATGGGAGGTTTAATTAGATCGTCCTCATGAGCCCATTAATATGAGGTTTAATTAGATCGTCCTCATGAGCCCATTAATATGAGGTTTAATTAGATCGTCATCGTGAGCCCATTAATATGAGGTTTAAGTAGATCGTCTTCATGAGCCCATTAATGGGAGGTTTAATTAGATCGTCCTCATGAGCCCATTAATGGGATGTTTAATTAGGTCGTCCTCGTGGGCACATTAATGGGAGGTTTAATTAGATCGTCCTCATGAGCACATTACTGGGATGTTTAATTAGATCGTCCTCATGAGCCCATTAATGGGATGTTTAATTAGGTCGTCCTCGTGGGCACATTAATGGGAGGTTTAATTAGATCGTCCTCATGAGCACATTACTGGGATGTTTAATTAGATCGTCCTCATGAGCACATTAATGGGAGGTTTAATTAGATCGTCCTCATGAGCCCATTAATGGGAGGTTTAATTAGATCGTCCTCGTGGGCACATTAATGGGAGGTTTAATTAGATCGTCCTCATGAGCACATTAATGGGAGGTTTAATTAGATCGTCCTCGTGGGCACATTAATGGGAGGTTTAATTAGATCGTCCTCATGAGCCCATTAATATGAGGTTTAATTAGATCGTCCTCATGAGCCCATTAATATGAGGTTTAATTAGATCGTCCTCGTGAGCCCATTAATATGAGGTTTAATTAGATCGTCCTCATGAGCCCATTACTGGGAGGTTTAATTAGATCGTCCTCGTGAGCCCATTAATATGAGGTTTAATTAGATCGTCCTCATGAGCCCATTAATATGAGGTTTAATTAGATCGTCCTCATGAGCCCATTAATGGGAGGTTTAATTAGATCGTCCTCATGAGCCCATTAATATGAGGTTTAATTAGATCGTCCTCATGAGCCCATTAATGGGAGGTTTAATTAGATCGTCCTCGTGGGCACATTAATGGGAGGTTTAATTAGATCGTCCTCATGAGCCCATTAATATGAGGTTTAATTAGATCGTCCTCATGAGCCCATTAATATGAGGTTTAATTAGATCGTCCTCGTGAGCCCATTAATATGAGGTTTAATTAGATCGTCCTCATGAGCCCATTACTGGGAGGTTTAATTAGATCGTCCTCGTGAGCCCATTAATATGAGGTTTACTTAGATCGTCCTCATGAGCCCATTAATATGAGGTTTAATTAGATCGTCCTCATGAGCCCATTAATGGGAGGTTTAATTAGATCGTCCTCGTGAGCCCATTAATGGGAGGTTTAATTAGTTCGTCCTCATGAGCCCATTAATGGGAGGTTTAATTAGATCGTCCTCGTGAGCCCATTAATGGGAGGTTTAATTAGATCGTCCTCATGAGCCCATTAATGGGAGGTTTAATTAGATCGTCCTCATGAGCCCAGTAATATGAGGTTTAATTAGATCGTCCTCATGAGCCCATTAATGGGAGGTTTAGTCAGATCGTCCTCATGAGCCCATTAATGGGATGTTTAATTAGATCGTCCTCATGAGCCCATTAATGGGAGGTTTAATTAGATCGTCCTCGTGAGCCCATTAATGGGAGGTTTAATTAGATCGTCCTCATGAGCCCATTAATGGGAGGTTTAATTAGATCGTCCTCATGAGCCCAGTAATATGAGATTTAATTAGATCGTCCTCATGAGCCCATTAATGGGAGGTTTAGTCAGATCGTCCTCATGAGCCCATTAATGGGATGTTTAATTAGATCGTCCTCATGAGCCCATTAATGGGAGGTTTAATTAGATCGTCCTCGTGAGCCCATTAATATGAGGTTTAATTAGATCGTCCTCATGAGCCCATTAATGGGAGGATTAATCATATCGTCCTCATGAGCCCATTAATGGGATGTTTAATTAGATCGTCCTCACGAGCCCATTAATGGGAGGTTTAGTCAGATCGTCCTCATGAGCCCATTAATGTGAGGTTTAATTAGATCGCCCTCATGAGCCCATTAATGGGAGGTTTAATTAGATCCTCATGAGCCCAGTAATGGGATGTTTAATTAGATCGTCCTCATGAGCCCATTAATGGGAGGTTTAATTAGATCCTCATGAGCCCAGTAATGGGATGTTTAATTAGATCGCCCTCATGAGCCCATTAATGGGAGGTTTAATTAGATCCTCATGAGCCCAGTAATGGGATGTTTAATTAGTCGTCCTCATGAGCCCATTAATGTGAGGTTTAATTAGATCGCCCTCATGAGCCCATTAATGGGAGGTTTAATTAGATCATCATGTGCCCATTAATGGGAGGTTTAATCAGATCGTCCTCATGAGCCCATTAATGTGAGGTTTAATTAGATCCTCATGAGCCCAGTAATGGGATGTTTAATTAGATCGTCCTCATGAGCCCATTAATGGGAGGTTTACTTAGATCCTCATGAGCCCAGTAATGGGATGTTTAATTAGATCGTCCTCATGAGCCCATTAATGTGAGGTTTAATTAGATCGTCCTCATGAGCCCATTAATGGGAGGTTTAAGCAGATCGTCCTCATGAGCCCATTAATGGGAGGTTTAATTAGATCGTCATCATGAGCACATTACTGGGATGTTTAATTAGATCGTCCTCATGAGCCCATTAATGGGAGGTTTATTAGTTCGTCCTCATGAGCCCATTAATTGGAGGTTTAATTAGATCCCCATGAGCCCATTAATATGAGGTTTAATTAGATCGTCCTCGTGAGTCCATTAATGGGAGGTTTAATTAGATCGTCCTCATGAGTCCATTACTGGGATGTTTAATTAGATCGTCCTCATGAGCCCATTAATGGGAGGTTTAATTAGATCCCCATGAGCCCATTAATATGAGGTTTAATTAGATCGTCCTCGTGAGTCCATTAATGGGAGGTTTAATTAGATCGTCCTCGTGAGTCCATTACTGGGATGTCTAATTAGATCGTCCTCATGAGCCCATTACTGGGAGGTTTAATTAGTTCGTCCTCATGAGTCCATTAATGGGAGGTTTAATTAGATCCTCATGAGCCCATTAATGTGAGGTTTAATTAGATCCTCATGAGCCCATTAATGGGAGGTTTAATTAGATCCTCATGAGCCAATTAATGAGAGGTTTAAGTAGATCGTCCTCATGAGCCCATTAATGTGAGGTTTAATTAGATCCTCATGAGCCCATTAATGGGAGGTTTAATTAGATCCTCATGAGCCCATTAATGGGAGGTTTAATCAGATCGTCCTCATGAGCCCATTAATGGGAGGTTTAATCAGATCGTCCTCATGAGCCCATTAATGTGAGGTTTAATTAGATCCTCATGAGCCCATTAATGGGAGGTTTAATTAGATCCTCATGAGCCCATTAATGGGAGGTTTAATTAGATCCTCATGAGCCCATTAATGGGAGGTTTAATTAGATCCTCATGAGCTCATTAATGGGAGGTTTAATCAGATCGTCCTCATGAGCCCATTAATGGGAGGTTTAATCAGATCGTCCTCATGAGCCCATTAATGGGAGGTTTAATCAGATCGTCCTCATGAGCCCATTAATGGGAGGTTTAATTAGATCGTCCTCATGAGCCCATTAATGGGATGTTTAATCAGATCGTCCTCATGAGCCCATTAATGGGAGGTTTAATTAGATCGTCCTCATGAGCCCATTAATGGGATGTTTAATTAGATCCTCATGAGCCCATTAATGGGAGGTTTAATCAGATCGTCCTCATGAGCCCATTAATGGGAGGTTTAATCAGATCGTCCTCACGAGCCCATTAATGGGAGGTTTAATTAGATCCTCATGAGCCCATTAATGGGAGGTTTAATTAGATCCTCATGAGCCCATTAATGGGAGGTTTAATTAGATCCTCATGAGCTCATTAATGGGAGGTTTAATCAGATCGTCCTCATGAGCCCATTAATGGGAGGTTTAATCAGATCGTCCTCATGAGCCCATTAATGGGATGTTTAATTAGATCCTCATGAGCCCATTAATGGGAGGTTTAATTAGATCGTCCTCATGAGCCCATTAATGGGATGTTTAATTAGATCCTCATGAGCCCATTAATGGGAGGTTTAATCAGATCGTCCTCATGAGGCCATTAATGGGAGGTTTAATCAGATCGTCCTCATGAGCCCATTAATGTGAGGTTTAATTAGATCCTCATGAGCCCATTAATGGGAGGTTTAATTAGATCCTCATGAGCCCATTAATGGGATGTTTAATTAGATCCTCATGAGCCCATTAATGGGAGGTTTAATTAGATCCTCATGAGCCCATTAATGGGAGGTTTAATTAGATCCTCATGAGCCCATTAATGGGAGGTTTAATTAGATCCTCATGAGCCCATTAATGGGATGTTTAATTAGATCCTCATGAGCCCATTAATGGGAGGTTTAATTAGATCCTCATGAGCCCATTAATGGGATGTTTAATTAGATCCTCATGAGCCCATTAATGGGATGTTTAATTAGATCCTCATGAGCCCATTAATGGGAGGTTTAATTAGATCGTCCTCATGAGCCCATTAATGGGAGGTTTAATCAGATCGTCCTCATGAGCCCATTAATGGGAGGTTTAATTAGATCCTCATGAGCCCATTAATGGGAGGTTTAATCAGATCGTCCTCATGAGCCCATTAATGGGAGGTTTAATCAGATCGTCCTCATGAGCCCATTACTGGGAGGTTTATTAGTTCGTCCTCATGAGCCCATTAATGGGAGGTTTAATTAGATCCTCATGAGCCCATTAATGGGAGGTTTAATTAGATCGTCCTCATGAGCCCATTAATGGGAGGTTTAATCAGATCGTCCTCATGAGCCCATTAATGGGAGGTTTAATTAGATCGTCCTCGTGAGCCCATTAATGTGAGGTTTAATTAGATCGTCCTCTTGAGCACATTACTGGGATGTTTAATTAGATCGTCCTCATGAGCCCATTAATGGGAGGTTTAATTAGTTCGTCATCATGAGCCCATTAATGGGAGGTTTAATTAGATCGTCCTCGTGGGCACATTAATAGTAGGTTTAATTAGATCCCCATGAGCCCATTATTGGGATGTTTAATTATATCGTCATCATGAGCCCATTAATATGAGGTTTAATTAGATCGTCCTCATGAGCACATTAATGTGAGGTTTAATTAGATCGTCCTCGTGAGTCCATTAATGGGAGGTTTAATTAGATCGTCCTCGTGAGAACATTAATATGAGGTTTAAGTAGATCGTCCTCTTGAGCACATTAATGTGAGGTTTAATTAGATCGTCCTCGTGAGCACATTAATGTGAGGTTTAATTAGATCGTCCTCGTGAGTCCATTAATGGGAGGTTTAATTAGATCGTCCTCGTGAGCACATTACTGGGATGTTTAATTAGATCGTCCTCATGAGCCCATTACTGGGAGGTTTAATTAGATCGTCCTCGTGAGCACATTAATGGGAGGTTTAATTAGATCCCCATGAGCCCATTAATGGGATGTTTAATTAGGTCGTCCTCATTAGCCCATTATGGTAGAAAACTGATTTCGTTTTATAACTGAATACCCGTTGAAATAATTATTTGCATGTATATTGCGACTGAAGAGTTGTTACAGTATTCCCATTGATTTATTTATATATATCTTTATCTTTAATCCTCCGATAACGAAGAGTGGATAAACATACATATTGTTTTACAAGGAACTCAAGAACAAAGAGCAATACGACAGAAAGACAAGTTTTATCAACAACAAAGACTACCCTTCATGTTGATAACAGATTTACAAAGACCTAAGTGCGACGCACATGCGTTCATATTCACTTTCGGGCCATCGTGCACGTATTACATATTTACATATTTGCAACTGTTTGTTTGACGTTTTAGTCGCTGAGTGTATTTAATGTCCTGTGTGTATACCACATACACGCTCAGAGAATTAACATGCATTGCTTTATAAGTATTCGGTACTCAAACATACTTAAATATTCAGACGTTGGCCAGGTATGACGCCACACATGCTTGCGTATGCGTTAGCGAAAATAATCGGATCCGTTCATCGGATCCGTTCGTCGTGCGAAAGTACCCACACATGTTTGCGTTATCGTTCCGTTGTGGTCATGCGAACGTTGTCCGATAGTGATCGTTTCAGTCACTTCACCATGGATGTACAGGAGGAGGAATTGTTAGTGATTGTTGCTGTGTATCATTACCATAGGAGGTTAAGAAATAAACGATCTTAATTCTTAGGGGGGTCTGGAAAAAATTTGCACATATAGGGGCCAACAAGTTTTTTTTCCCCGACCCAGAGGGACCCACCACCCCATTTGTGCATTTTTGTCCTCCAAATTTTGGGGACTCACCCCCTTTCTCATGTTTTTATCAAAATTTCAGAGGTTTTTTTTTGGCCGTTCTTCAATAACACTGTTAACTGCCTTTCAATCCCATTCCACTATCCTTTTTTGGTGCAAACTCTTGCTGTGTAAAATTAAGACTCAAGCTATAACATGCTTAATTGGTAAACACAGATCATAAAAACGAAAAATAAACTATTTCCATGTGTTTCCTGGTGTTTTCAGTATCTAACAACAATAATAAATCATATTGTGTAGATACACTTTATGTCACAAATCGCCCTAGACCCCATTATAGCCTTAATTAATATATCGAGTGTGTTGTGTCTGACAGAGAACACTGATCGGTGTAAATAGTGGTAAACAGGTCAGGGGTTCTACAATTATTTATGCATGACCAAAGAACTCTTTAGTCTTATCCACCGGGGTGGGGTGGGAGAGGGGAATTGTTTTTGGTTAGGTATACACATAGATATATGGTTATTATACCCCCGATATTAGTCGGCGGGTATATAGCTGACGTCTCGAGCCATCCGTGCGTCCGTCCGTACAAACATTTTGCATTATAACTCAAGAGTCGATTGTCATATTTTGATGCTCTACATGGCATGGTGAAGGACCATACATGGGGAACGAATATGCATAATATCACGGGTTGGAGCACCAATGCCTACCAGAGTTATGGGCTCTGTTCGACTTTATGAGGGGGCCTCGGTGGCTCAATCGGTTAGGGGTACAACTCCAAGCCGTTTCGCCCTCCAGCGCTGGCGATTAGGGTTCAAATCCACATGTTTCCATCGTGGACTTTGTAACTCGAAATCGTTAACTGGTGGAGTTACCAGTTACTCGCCGATGGCCGGTGGTTTGCCGCACATGGTTGACGAGTTTATCAGCCATTGAAATCAATGTTAGATTAGTCGCAAGTGTGCCAATTTCCTCCACCACTAAAACTGGCAAATGTCGTGATATGGCCTTAGTGGCTAAAGCGACAATAAACCCCAATCAATCAATCAATCAATCGACTTTATGAAATTCAGTCCGTACAATGTTTTTGCAATATAAGTTGAAGTGTCGAATTTTGTGGTGATAGACCAGAATGATAGAGGAAGGATGTATGCACATACATGTATTACTGCATATCACAGGTTTCCCCTGTCCATGCATACCAGAGTTACCGGCCTTGTTCCATCCGTAAACACATTTTGCATTATTATAACTCAACCATATGTACATTTGTGCACTAGAGTCTGCAGTATAGTCTCAGTCAGATTTTATTCTTGGTTTACTTTTAGTTTGAACTTTGAAGACATTGAAGAATGTCATTTCTCAATGCATCTGAATGCATCACATTATTTAAGTTCATCTATTTGTAAGCGATAACAGTATACAATTAGTATTTTAGTTTAGTCTTGTTGAGCAGTAAAGATCCAAGATGAAGTTCGGAAATTCAATGAGAATAGCGTCACCTTCAGTTGGGATTGTCTGAGCACTAAACAGTAACGGTCATTCATAACCAATTCAGTTTTATTTGGATAAGTGTTGCAAATTGACATTACTTGCAATCAATCAAGATGAGAAATAACCAGAAGAAATGAATTTGATTACATGCCAGAACAAGACAGTATTTCAGACATTAGAAATTTATGAGATACCCTTTTCAATTTCATGTTTAATATGCAACAATCAGGTTAATGATATATAGTCATCATTGAGTATTCACCATGTAGTATCCAATTTGTGATACAGTATTTTTATTATATTACTTTTATTCAGGTAATACAACTGGGTAATATATTATTTGTGTTACTAAATATTTCTTCCGTTGATCATAAGTTTCCTGAACGCTATTACGGTGGTCCACTGTGAAGTGGGCCGGGATATTGTGAAATCCAGAATGTTGCTAAATCTGAGGCTAAAGAGTCACTATAGCTGCATATATAGCCATATACCAACAAACATGGTACTAACATGCTTACAAACAACATAACATGGTCAGTACTTGTAAATTGAAAAAAAACCTTTTGGAAAAAATTTACAAGCACGATTTTTTCAGCCTCTGGACCACCACCCACCCCGGTCCTATATATACGGATTTTTTTTGCAGACCCCCTCCCCCACTGATCTTCTCGGAAATATCCTGCAACGCATTAAATGATTTCTGGCTTTCGTGATAGTCCACATGCTGGCACACATACAGATAGACCCGGGGTTTAACTAGAAAGGCACAAATCTTCCACTTCTTGTGGTGTTATGGGAGTAGATCTAATTCGCGGCATGTTTTATTACTTTGAAAAATCGCGCCTTTTCCAGGATGACGTCATAAATAATTGGGAATTCCGCTGCGAACGCAAACGGATCGACGATTTCTATCGGATGGAAAATACGAGTATTTTCGGTCCGATAAAAATCGGAGGCATTCGGAGCGTCAGAATAGTTTCGCATCGGAACCGCATGCATGTGTGGGTGCCCGTGCATTTCTACTTGATTTTCCATCCGACAATCGGAAGCGATAAAAATAACGCAACGCACCATACGCATACGCAAGCATGTGTGGCTAGCTTTAGATAGGTTTCTGGCGCGCGACATACGGGTATGTTAGATTTCAAATCATTTCAAATTATTACTCTTGTCATCAAAATAGATATGACAGAACATATTGGCGTCAGTAACACCACGCTGGTCGTCCTATAAACCGACATGCGGGCGTCAGTAAACCACAGCTCGGTCTATAGCAAATAGTTGTCCATACCAGGTGTAGTATAATTAGTTAAACGGAAATGGCTCATTCGGGCTTTCAAATCTTTGTTTATGTAATTTGGAATGATGGATATAGGCGCGAAATATTGGTATACATGCCTCATATGCTCTGAAAACTACTTGCCATGGCCAAAGCCATTATCCAGCTATTTTAAATTTTTCCCACAGAACTGAATCAAACGGTCTTTATTTCTACCATATCAGTAATTTACTAACACAGAACGCTCTTTAGTTTAATTGCTGTTTTTGTTTGGAAACCAAACACCGTGTATTTTTTTGAATTAAATGCGTCTTTCTGGGAAATATAATGCTCGTAGAAAGGTAGATCAAGTATTTGTCGACCTATTTTGATACCGGGAAAACTCAAAGGCGAATATAATCTTGTGTATTTTAGAGCGCAAACTGCCATGTGGCTTTAAAAGTAGTCAGTTTAGAAGTTATATTAACAAATAGAAGACATATACAATTACGCGAAATGTTGATAACTAATAACTATGGCCACAGCCAGAGGGGAAAGGACCAGCATTGATACTGTGCTATTTAAAGAAGGTTGTGTGACTCCGCTCCGCCTCTAATTGTGTGCACCAATTCACAGTCTGATGATTGAATTGTTTTCCATTGCGGTTTATCTTACTTTGATCGTTGTATATGCATTATTTGTGCCCAAAACATGTGTTTTGGATCCCATTCCAACTTCTTTACTGGTGGGACATATCGATTTTACATTAGAACCAATCACAAATCTCATAAATTGGTCCTTGTCCGAAGGTGTAGTTCCTGACAGTTTTAAGGAGGCCGTTGTGATTCCCCTGATTAAAAATAATTCTCTTGATGCCAACTTGCTAAAGAACTATAGGCCCATCTCAAACGTTCAATTCGTCTCGAAGCTGTTAGAAAAATCTGTCCTCAAACAACTGAGAAATCATATGGAAAAAACATTTGCTTCTGGAAAAGTTTCAGTCGGCGTACAAACCTGGTCACAGTACTGAAACTGCATTGTTGTGTATCACTTCAGACCTTCTTCTTGCCATGCGCATGCCAGTGACGATAACAAGTTTTCACTATTATCCCTGATTGACATGAGCGCTGCTTTCGATACTCTTGATCACGAAATACTGTTGAAGCGATTGGAAATTTCTTTTGGGATATCTGACAGTGCGCTCAAGTGGTTCGGTTCATATCTCTCTAATCGTGTTCAGAGGATTCAAATTGGTAGTGCGTTTTCCAAAACCTTTCATCTGCAATATGGAGTCCGTCAGGGCTATCTCCTGGGGCCTGTCTCCTGGGGCCTGTCTTGTATTTAAACTACACCAAACCACTTGGTGAGATCATCAGGAGACAAAATGTCTCTGCGCACATGTATGCTGATGATAATCAGCTTTACATTTCCGTTGATAACCCCTATTTTCTTCTCACTGTAATGGAACAGTGCATCGGGTCTGTGAAATCGTGGATGTTGGCCAATAAACTAAAACTAAATAGTGCAAAAAATGAAGTAATGTGGGTGTCTAAGCCGTCATGCGTACACAAAGTGGGCATAGATGTTATGACTATTGATGGTAACCAAGTTTACTTTTCAGATAGCGCGAAGAACCTTGGTGTATTTTTGGATAGATCGCACTCTATGACATCACATATTAGCCAGATATACAAGGCAATATACATTGAACTTCGAAAACTGGGCCAAATGAGCAAATACATAAACACCGACTCAGCTAAAAAAAACTTGCTTCATCTCTGATTCTCAGTCGACTTGACTATTGCAACTCTCTTTTGACTGGTGTACCATCTCTTCAAATTGCCAGGCTTCAGCGTCTGCAACACACTGCTGTAAGGATAGTTCTGTGTCGTAAAAGATATGACGACATAGATGAAATGTTGCAAGAATTACATTAGCTACCTGTGACAGATAGAAATATTTATAAACTTGTGACATATGCATATCAAGCAACCCATGACTCAAAAGTTCTTCCATCATACTTCAGTGATATCCTTGTTCCATATGTCCCACCCAGATCACTTCGTTCAGAGGACAAACTTCTTTTGACACCATCTGGTGCTAATTTGATCACGGTTGGCTACCGTTCTTTTAAAGTTACATGTCCAATGCATGGAATCCTCTGCCATTGAACATAAAAGAGTCACCATCTCTTGACGACTTCAAAGAGTCACTAAAAACTTACTTGTTTGCGCGGCGTTTCAGAAAATGATTTTGATATTGTGTATATTATATTTCATGTTTACGTCAAGCGCTTAGGGCCCGCTTATTGGGGATAAGCGCCATACAAATATTATTATTATTAATTTTTATTAAATGTAAAAACAGTTGACAATATAACTGATCCATTCGCAGGATCAGTTAGAAGCAGTTGTCAGTGCTTTATCACGCAAAATGCCTTTTAATCCTCGCCGCCAGATGATTTCTTCCACAAAATTATTCCTGTTTTCCTTACTTCTTGCACAAAGTTATGCCCAGTTCCATCCAATAACAGGGCCACAATCCCAAAATCGGTATTCGTAAAAAAATCGATACCGCAACCGATGTAATGAATGTGTCATGTCCAATACTATACAGGGGCTAACAGAAGAGAATATGTTGTTATCAGCTTATTAGCTGACATGTTTAACAACCACTTAACGTATTAGTCAAAAATAATTAAAAGACCACACCCTGAAAGTATTGGCAGAGCAAATAGATCAAAATATAATGCATTTTGGTATCTGGTTGCCATCTTGACATCCACCTTGTATTAAGTTGATAAAATTTGAATCTAACGGACCAGACTAGCTAAAGACTATGGTCTCTCTCAGTTTCGTTTCAAAGATCTGCCCATTTCCTTGCAAACACATCACCAGAATTCAAAAGAAGTTTTCGGAAAATTTCGGCTCTGTTAATTGTAAAAATACCAAATAATGTCTGAATTCTCAACCACTTCCAAACAACAGAAACTGATCTAGAAGATATTAGTGAAAAATAATCATATTTTGCCATAAAAAGGTGGCATTATGGCTTCACTTAGTGCCTAGTCTGAAAAATCCGAGGCCATGTTGGAGGCCATGTTGCCTGGTGACTACACGGCCTCTTGCTATTCGTGTTAACATTGCTTAAAAGTTGAGGGACATAATAAGGACAAATCAGTTGGGTAATGTTAGGTCATCGGAGGGGGGGGGGGGGGCGGGGGTACATTTGTCGCGAATGAATTATCATGCACGCTTATCCCTCATACATGTATAAGACCTCTCCACGATGTCTGCATTGTGATAATATAAGTATTACATGATGGGGTCGCGTTGTTTACTTGGGAGTATTGACACATATGCATGCACATTCATGAAATCGACAACTTCCCAATAGCTTTCGGGGAAGATCGTAATGATAATGAAATTAACATTGCGAGTAAATTCCGCGCACAATACGATATTGAATATACCAAATTGCAGAAGGGGGTGACATACTTCTATCGCTTGTTGGTTAACATTGCATGGAGCGATATTGACGAGTTCAAACCATCAAAATGATTGTCAATAAACGGTGTTTATCAAACGTGAATCGATTTGGCGATCTGTTAAGGAACAGAAATCCTATATGATGTTACGAAGTTACTGAAAATATACATAATCGAGAAAAAAAGCACTCGTGCGATGCGATGATTCAATGCAACATCGTGCGTGTGAACGGCAATCTTTAGTATCTTTAGTAATCGGATAACAAACCAGTAATTGTTGCCCTTCTTCTCGGGAGACATTAAGATTTCTCATCCGCCCATTAAGATTTGTCTCCCTGTGTGTGCAGGAGCTGTGCTCATTGAGAGGCATTCCGTTCTCAAGTGGGTGACAAATCTCAATTTCTCCACCGACAGCGGGCGACAACTGAGAGAGTGTCACACGGCGGGCCGCAATTCACTTGATACATTTCGAATGTTGTTGAGCGCTCCGCGATTACCAGTAACGATAGAACTGAGAAGTTCTCAGTCGAAATTCCCTCACAGCTCTCCAATAATTTCCAAAATACACTCATGGTATGAACCCCATTGTTTCGTAACAACCGTGGTGATTACTAGTTTGCATAATTGTTGTTTTTAATTTGCAATTAAACACGCTATGTATAAATGATGTTGTTATTCTTCATCCCATTTCATCTCTTCTGATTGGCGTCACATGGCGGGCCGTAAATCACTTATTACCCTCGAGGGTAACATTTTCTCAGTTATTGACCGCTCAGCTGTTACCAGTAAACATAGAACTTCGAAGAACTCAACGCGCAGAGATTCTCTGACAGCTCTCTAATAATTTCGAAAAACACTGTTTTAATAAACCCCACTGTTTCATAACAACCGCGAACTGTGGTGTTTGCTAATTTGCATAATTGTGTTTTTTTTTATTTGCAATTAAAGCACGCTATGTATAAATGGTGTTATCACAGACACAAATCCGTTATAAGGTGTAATGTTCCTATTGGACCTTTTTATATCAATAATAAAGACCGTGGGACAAATATATAAACCTTATTATGCAGTTGGTATGTGCTGCAGACAATTGCACATACGATGTACATACGTTACAACTACGTTTATGTACTATATCAAATAGCCGCTCTTTGCTGTTTATCAATTGACTATTTCTTTTCTTCAATACATTCCCCAGACTTCAGAGAATACCCGTATGTTGCGTAACGATCTGTGACATATGTCAATTTCTTTTTGCACTACCACAACGTGTTAGTTTCACATTTTAGCATTCTGGAAATTAACACGTCTGTCGGCGTCATCACGCTCATTTGAAACGAAACCGAACATTTCGCTGCATGGCTACTCAACTTCGAAATTGCTTTACTCCTCTGTCCGTGAACCGATTTCCACCATGCAACCAGCAAACTGACCGGAGAATAGCTGCGCAAATAACGGGTCTGTTAATTGATCCAGATTATAAATGTTTTATTTTCTAATTAGCGATGATTCCAACATAAAATTAACTTTTCGAACTGGATTAAAGAATATATGCGCGCATTTATGCCTGATATTAAGGAGGTTCGTGTGTACTCCTTTGTCAGATAACAAAACAGTTATCACCCTTGTTTTCGTAAGACACGGGGAATTGTCGCCGCTCTCGACCTGGAATGTCACCCTCGAGCCTGGTGGCCCTCGGTGACATTCCAGGTCTCGAGCGGGCTACAAATCCCCGTGTCTCACTCAATCGCGGGCGATAACTGTATATTATCGCGGACATAAATCCGCTATAATGTGTAATTTTCCTATTGGACCTTTTTATATCAATCATGAAGGGTGCAGGACGTTTCGGCACCTGGACGTTTCGGCACCTGATTGTCGGGACGTTTCGGCACCTGGGTTTTCGGCACTTGGTTGTTGCGGCCCAAGCACTTGGACGTTTCGGCACTTCATCGAAGACGTTTCGGCGCATGGTTTATTTATTATTTGGACATGATTAGTATGAAGTCGAACAGAATTTAGATGTAGTCGTGTCTTATGTCGTTAACCCAACCTGAACTGACATATGATCCGGCTATACATGCTACCGAAATATTCTTTATGCTATATATTATTCCTCACATACATTGTAGTTCGAAATAGGTCCGGAATTTGCATGGTCGTTGGATGCTAATTATGAATAGCTATGTGACTTAAGCATCAAGAGGACTCAGATGATAGTATTTGTAGCGCATATTGTATGAATAATAAATGTTGTCTCAATGTTTTCTCGTTGCGGGTTATGACAAGTGCGACTAATTTCACTACATTTGATATCTGGAATTAAGCCACCGTCTCTGGGTTTTATTAAAATTAGTAAACGTTTTCAAATTCATCAATAGGCGCATGTCTTGAAGAATATACATATAAATCTTGTAATTTAAATGTTTTTAGATACATTCATATAATACCAAATAACTGCTTGTTATACTAATACGCGGACCGTCTATACCACGAGGAAGCTCAGATATGTAGTATCGCAGTGTGTGTGATTAGTGATAGTTATGTTTACCAACATTGTTATCATGTGTTCCATTATAAGATTTTATTGAAATAAAGAATGGATTTCTATTCATCACCGTCCAGGTGCCGAACCACAAACCCTGGTGCCGAAACGTCCTTTTGCCGAAACGTCCAGCATTCAAAAATGAATACCATGAAACAAATAGATAAACCTTATTATGCAGTTGTTATTTACTGCAGACACGATGTATACATACGTTGCAAATACGTTTCTATACTAAACTCTAAAGATCAGATAGCCACTCTTTATTGTATACCAAATGACAGTTTCCTTTCTGCTATACATTGTTAGTTTCACATTTTAGCATTCTCGAAATTAACACGTCTACCTGCATCAATACGCTCATTTAAAACGAAACCGAACATTTCGCCGCGTAATCAAATGACCTTATCTGCACAAAAACTCTAATCTGCGCACCTAAAACTATAATCTGCGTGTTCAAGTACCACTCCTTTAAATGCTTGCTTTTAAATTATGCGCGTTAGTTAGAGTGGTATTAACGTATTATGTGTGCAATAGCGTGTGGTTGGACGATATCTGGAAGTGCATGAAATGTGTCACACAAAACTACAACATGCCTGTTTTCTCGTCATTTTTCATGCTACGACACTCGCAATTTCGTTACTGTCGAAGAAATGTACAGCTAATACCACCTATTCATAACGAATACCTCTTTCTGAATTGTTGTTAACATCATTTGTCGATATCAGTAAATGTAAAATCGAATTTCATCACTTTATCGAGATATGTTTTTTTGACAACTGTGTGTGTATATTTGACTACGTTGATCTGCGATGTTGACAACTCCTTGTCTGATAGTAAGGAATTTGACGTCTTCATGACTTTACGTGTGCAAATCGAACTCAGGGTAATTTGTTTTACAATTTCACTCGGATGCACACTGGTGGGAGGTGTTTTCATATCAAAGTTTTCGACACCACACATGTCTACCATTTACAATCGTGATATTGTTGATTGCTGTCCAATTAATATGACCACCACTGTACACAGGAACATTGGGACATTTTAACTGTGTCCCCCCTTTTGGCGTCGTGCCGTCTGCACTTATGTATTGGGTTTTGATGTATCCCTTGAAATTGATACATCTAACGAACTTCCCTCAATTCCAATTGCTTCTAACGAAATTCCTGATCCGGAAAAGGCAGTGACCCAAAGATTGCTCTTTGTCTGCGTGTTAGCTAGCCTATTCTGAAATGGAAGAATGGATGTGTTAATTTGTTATATAGTTGAGAAGTTTCATTCCATAATAATTTAAAGGCCAGGAACTTTTTTTAAAACCCATGCAATATATATGATATCCCAATATCGAGATTTTGTGAGAAAAATAAAAAAAACTATTATCAATTTCCAATTAATTAACTAACTATAATATAACCTCATCCATGGCCAGATGAAAAATATATTAAATGTCTATCACGATTAGCTGTGATTCTCTGAAAACAATTTAGATAAGTGTCTATATTTAAGGTGTAACTTTGGCTATATGATCCCTATTTGGTACCCCAACTTCGACTTTCTAACAACATCCATTCAAAGCAGAATCAAATATATATGCACCCTAAAGGATTTGAATTTTCAACTGATTGCCCTTTTAGTCCAAAAGTAACAAATAATAGACAGAAAGCAGTCAGCTATGATGTGTGCATGTTTATTGTCGGCCTTCATCTTAAAGATGGACTATCTCCTCAAATAACAATTTATAACAGAATATATGCAACAAATGGAAATGCTGGCAGCCGAAATAAAGGGGTTATGGCTAAATTCATTGAATTGCGATTTTGCCCTTGTTTTTAGTGCCCAATATCCATGTCAAATATGCATAATTAGAAATCAAATCGAGTGACAGGCAACATGATAATGGCAACCAGCACCGGCCAGTACGGGCATGCCAGTGTTGGCCTTTACTGGCAACCGGCAACATGCCGGCACATATCAAATTTATACATATCATTCCAATTAATATTATAGCCCTATAGTTAATTCTAAAATATAGTGCAAATCAGATGGCACAAATTAATTTTATTGCGAAATCAGCAAGAATCGGCTCATGTTGGCATGCCAGCATCGGCCCATATTGGCATGCCCGCATCGGTCCATATTGGCATGCCAGCATCGGCCCATATTGGCATGCCAGCATCGGCCCATATTGGCATGCCAGCATCGGTCCATATTGGCATGCCAGCATTGGCCCGTATTGGCATGCCAGCATCGGCCCATATTGGCATGCCAGCATCGGCCCATATTGGCATGCCAGCATCGGTCCATATTGGCATGCCAGCATCGGCCCGTATTGGCATGCCAGCATCGGCCCATATTGGCATGCCAGCATCGGCCCATATTGGCATGCCAGCATCGGCCCATATTGGCATGCGAGCATTGGCTGGTATTGGCATGCTAACATCGGCTGGTGTTGGAATGCCAGCATCAGCTAGAATTGGCACGCCACCATTTAAAGACGAGGCTTCAAATCTGAAAGGTTTAAAGACTTTAAATCTGAAAGATTTAAAGATGATGCTTTAAATCGGAAAGATTTAAAGATGAGGCTCTAAATCTAAAAGATTAGCTTTCTGAAATATGGTCAAAGCCAATAAACACTTGAAATAGGACATCTCCTGTGATGCGCATACAATTGAATTGTTAAAAAAAAACAGCAATAAGCAGCCATAAGTTGAGGATGGGCATTTCAACGACAAAACACTTTTTAACTCTGGTTAAAATATCTGGGCGGGCCTAGTTTGTAAACTAATTTCAGATATTCCCTTTCTGAAATCAAATACGAAAAATCTTTCAAATCCGTTGATAATTGTTAGAAATACCCCCCAGACAACTTTTTGGTACAGATGTACATGTATGGACAGACAGATGGACGGAACCGATTTATATATACCGATCCCGATAACAATGAAGCTAAATACGCTAGAAAACCAGGATCAAGTTGTCGCAAAGTTAAGGATGGCAATTTCAATGCCACAAAATTGACAATCAAAGAACCGTAACTATGGTTAAAATCTCCAGTCGGGCCTAGTTTGCAAACTCATTTAATATATTCTCCCTGTGGACCCGTGTAACAAAAATCTTTGAAATTGGTTGTCATTTGTTTGAAATAATCCACAGGCAACGTTTCTAGACAGAACCCATTCCATCAAGAGGGAAAAAGAAACCAGCAATAAGCAGTCACAAAATTTGAGGATGGGCATTTTAATGCTAAAAAGACAAAGGGCTATTACGCTTTTGAAAATGTAAGGCCAACTGTTAACTCATGTACTAAAAATCTTTGATTTCCATTGATAATTGTTTGAAATGACCCCCGGACAACTATTCGGGACAGACAAGACATTCCGAAATCGCTCAACCCCCCCTTCCCCTGAAAAAAATTCAAGTGGGAGATAACGATGCTGGGGCACTGGCAATAGTCTGACTTATCGCTTACCAGCAATCAGTGGGTCTTAATTGATAACCAAACTGAGACAATACCTGCCCATTGCCTCTGTCATCTATGCACATCACGCCAGGCATGAAAATAGTAAATGCATATAAATTAATTAAATTAAACATGAGGCGATGTTGTTTTCATATGAGTAGATAAGATATAATTGATTAAATTCAATGTGAAAGGAGGATACAAGTGGATCTGAATGAAGGGCTTTGAAAGACAGAGATGAATGTATAACTAACATATTTATTAAATTAAAGATTAAGCAACATTAATGAACAATGAAACATTAGCAAGGTATTAATACTCTGCATTGTAACTTAAAACTTCAGGAATAGAAAAACTAGAACAGTATGTATGCATGGCTTTAAAATTAATCAACCAGAAGTGGAACAATATATTATTGTTGAAAAATAATAGGAACTTTCCAGAATTCATGAAATAATAAACTCAAAAAGCTGTATGACATCTTCAAAAGAAACATATAAAAAATTGCTTCAATGGATAACAAATGTTGAAATCCTAGAAATTTGAGGTTTAGTCTGCGAGGACAGTTTTGATAAGGCTCACTTTGTGTTGTACTGAGGTTCACAAGTAAATAGTATAAGATCTTTGAAATATTAGGTCTCTAATTTCACAAAGGTACCATAATAAACCTCTGCCACTCATACATGCTATTATAATATGGAAGTGAGAAGTTCAAGTCATTGGATCTAAACCTTGCTAATATTTAATAGGCAACAATAAAATGATTAACACAAAAACTGGTTAGCACGATTTGATAGCTGTACACCAAGTTGCATTCATCAAAAGAGATCAGACAAAAACTTTGAATATGAAATTAAATATATCATGCATATTCAGTGATGGGAACTTATATCTAAATTGTAATTCACTCAGTCAGCCATCTGGCAGGCAAATCCAATTTTGTCAGTTACCTAGGTGAGAATATGTGGCATAACCAGAGGAGGTGAATTTTTTCCAGAAGCGTATGCCAGGGTGGGTGGGTGGTTTGGTTGATGGACCAACATTTTTTTTCTTCGGTAACTCAAAAACATTTCTGCAAGATTTTTTTACTGTTTTTGCAATGAGTTTGGCTTATAACACCTTAGAATAAGAGAAATAATGTAATTCTAACTGCTAAACTGACTTCAGGCAGTTATCGTGTTGTATTTTGTTGCAAATTTTGAAAATCCAAGACGGCCACTGGCAGCCATTTTTTTTTGGCCGTATGACCCCCAAAATGACTTGTTCCTATTTACATGTCAATATAAACATCCATGACAAGTAGTATGCACAAAAATTCATATACAGCTGTTTACAGTGAATTTCCCATGCAAATCTCTGTTTTAGTGTTAAAAGAGGGTAGGTGTCCAAAAATGGTCGTAAAACATGCCGAAAAAGGGAAAATCTTTTAGACGCAGGGGGTGGGTGGGCACAATTTTTAAGAGTCAAAGAACAAAATTAGCATACAAGCCTGAAATTTTTTCCGACACCCCCCCCCCCACCACCACTAACATAAAAAGACAAAAATATGGAAGCGGGGGTGGGTCAACCCCAACAAGGGTCAAACGGAAAAAATCAGCACATGTGCCTGAAATATTGCCCCTGGCATAACATCATTTTACGCTACTTACAGCCCTGTTCACAGATGAAAAATATTAATCCCATAAGGCAAATTCCACCGGCAGTTCCGAGGGAACTACATGTAAAAAGCAGGAAACTTATATTGAATCGCACATCGGCTTGATTCCATTATTAAGGGTGGGGAAACTTTCAAAGGACATGTCAGTAGTTTAATACCTTGGGGCAACTTGCACAAAACTAACATTTGTTAATATAAATTATTCATGTCCCATGTTAAATTAGTGGGATATGAATTTGAATTCCTTTGGATTGCTTGTTTTATTTCTATTTTAACAATATATAACTTAATTCCATCCATGAAACCTATTCTATAATAATGAAATGCAATAGGTGTCTCTGACTGATAATGAAAATTATTTAGTTTAATTCACGCCAATAAATACTTCGTAGGCCTTAGGCCATAACAAATTGAATGCATTTTTCCCGTAACCCGACCGACGGCACAAGTTCATTTTATTGGTTTTTTTTTAAAATCAATCCATAAACCGACCGCATTAACCAAACTGTGTACGCGTGGTTCCATCTTATCTGATTCAACTCGAGAGATAAATGATATCTTTGAAATATTTATATATTTTTCGGAAAGCCACATAATCACTCTTCAAACGGAAAGTCAAATTACGACCGGACGCTTTACCGGAAGATCAAGAGTTATCATCCCTCTACACTGACTGGAAGCATGTGTTTGTATTGATATGGAGTATTTATAACATGGATGTTCTCAGAAATTCGAACGCGGGAACAAGTTCTTTTCAATGATGGCAGTCGCACATGGGTCGATTCCCATGTGCATAATTCATGACTGCTGTGGGAAAAAACCCCGCATTTTAAAGATAATAGAAATCAAAACAATTAACAATGTAATAGCTGATGCTCACAGAGCCGACACCAGGTCCAAGATGAAGGGCAGCCGTTGGGGCCATTGATACCTGTGCCCATTGTGCAGGTCCCAATGGGGACGTAAAAACATCTCTGAAAAACCATTACAGGACAGTTTTCCCCTATTTGTATTAATTGTTTCCATGCCTTGCAAGGCAGTGCCCGTTTCAGGTTCATTAAAGTAATGTCTACTGTTATCTAGCTGTTCTATATGTTTCCCCTCAATTTGTTGGTTGCTCTGGGTCATTGTGTTTGATGGTGGTTAGTCATGGCTCACAGAGACCATACAAAAATAAAATGAAAAGCCTACCGCCCACCCCTATTTTTATGGGGGCTCGTTTAATATGGGAAACATGCATTCAATTTGTTTTGGCCTTATAGAAGCTGCTGTTAGCTGCACATCCCATGTATTGATTAAAGTATGTTTTTTTTTTAAAGTTTTTGGATCAAGTAATAAATAGTATCGATAACTTGTCCCCAGTTAAAAGCGAAATGTATAAAACTCCAGTTAACTATGTCTGGACTCGTTTGTAAATTTCGTTATAAACTGGGGACTCATAGTAGATTCTGTATATTTGGAGTGGGGCACAATTTTCATGAGAGTGATATTGATTATTTGAAATGTCTTTTGCATGATTTTTTGGTCGGTGAATTAAAATTGGGATAAACAAGCTATATGGTATGATTTTGGGACATAGATCATTATATATAATCCAATTAAAATATCTGTTTTACCAAGGTCGCCAGTAAAACTATATTATCCGTCATCAAAACCCACTCATCAACATCACACCAGACAGCTTGTTTATTCCCTAATTCAAGTACCACTTATTTCGTGTCGGAATCTTCAGTTCGAGTCTGATTCTTGTTGTGCCATCTCCTGGAAAAATCAAAACAATAATTTTAAGACACATAATCATGCAGGCATACAATTGTCACAATTTATGGTTGAAAATGATAATTTTAGTGAAAAAATATATTATTCACAGGATACATCACTGCCATATTAAAACTGATAACAGAAGGATATTCAAGAAAATTATCTTTAAATTTCAAGTTGGGAGCAATTTCGCTAAGATAAACATTTTCCATAGATATAACAGTCACGGTTGGCATGTTTGATATTTTCACTCCGTTGATGACTGATATCCAGTTCGAATTGAGATCTGATGGTATATACTATGTACACTCCAAATTACCATCGAACAGGGAGTATCACCAATTCTATTTCCATCAATATGGAAATCCCAAGCTCTGATTGGCTCGCGTAAAAAATCAAGCACTACCAAATATAGATACTGATGAGTTAAGTCAGAGTTAATAATGTCGGGAAATAACCTAACAACATGCGTATGGGTGTTAATATTCTATATCTATAACATTGTTTCTATTACCGGAACTTTGTCCAATATTTCAGTATGTCAACTTGTGAGTCATAATCAATTCTTATTATACTTAGTGAAGCGTTTGTTCTGACATGCCAATCAGTTATCGACAGTGTTTTTTTGATGAAAAGGATAAAATCAGTTTGGAATCATACCGGTATTGGATGTCGGTCAGTGTAAATTGTATGACTATGTCACAAAATGTGTTGCAGATGCTTAAAGGTACTCAATCCAATTCGATGGTCTCCATGTAATCAGATTCCAACAATTGCCCAAAAATGCTAACCACAGTCAACTATAGTATAAAATTGACCGAAACATGTTATTTATCAACATGTTCAACAAAATTCGGCCTTATTATTAACACAATGTCTCTTGATTTTAGAGTTTCTAATCTTATCCGCAATTTGGTCCGAGACCCAAGGCTTGAAATAGTGTGTCTGTCGTTTGCAGAATGAGGTTCCCAGAGGGTGAATTTAGTGATGCTACCCCGCATAATGGGCTAGCATCACCACATTCACCCTCTGTGAACCTCATTCTGCTTACACCTGAGAAGAATGAGAGACACACTATTTCAAGGCTTGCCGAGACCATCGGCTTGTTAACTTTTTACTGGGCCACTAATAAGTCTTCATGGTGAAAAAAATATAGATTTAAAAAAATCAATATCTAATAACTAATAAGGATTGATCAGTGGGCTCCTTGACTCGAATCAAATTTTGTTTACCCCGAATCCAAATAAGTAGCAATAGAAGGGCGCTTAATCAGATTATGCATCTTTAAGGTGTGAATATTATTTGGATAAGATATATGTATACTAGGTATAACTATAGCATCCAGTATTTGATGGAATAAAGAAGCATGGTTACATTACTGTGAGTTTACTTGAACTAATTTGATAAAATTGGATCAGAAACATCTTCATAGGAAACTATATACAGGTGAGCCTACATAACTGATAAAAATAATCAAACTGGTAAAGGATGTGCCAAAAGTAAGGAATGGGCGCAAAAAAGAACTCATGTGTTGTATCGACAGAGCATAAACTAATGCTCTGAAGAATGCACTAAAGATGTTTGTGAACAACTGTCTTCTGAATATGCAAAAACTAATAATAACGCGTACAACTTTCATTGATTCAAGAAAAAAGCAGTTTTACTATGATTTCTTGAAGCAGTATTTGAGAAACCTTAAGTGGGCATGTTTATTTGTGGGTGTACGGTCAGCACCATGTGCGATCAAATCAGCTGAATCTAAGAACTAGATACCATAAAGGTGAACATTAGTGATTCTAGTCAAATTACGCAGAACTAGACAGGTAAATCAAGAATGTATTGTTCGAATATAAAATTTTGAAACCAGATTAAAGGTACATATTCCAATCTGATGGTCCCCATATCATCAGATTCCTACAACATTTCTTCAAAAGACACTTTAGTTAGCAGAATAGATTAATTACAAAGAAATAATGCTAACCACTGTCAACAATAGCATACAATTTCCCCAAAACATTTTGTTCAACACAATTTGGAATTGAGAGTATGTTGGTCAGTTTATCAATTATTTGCTGGTCCGTCCATACTCTAGGTAGTGAAAAATAACATAATTCAAAACATTATATCTGATAACTCTGAGCTTTGACAGGTGGGTTCCTCGACTCGAATCAAATATTGTTTACCCCGGAAGTCAAAGAAATGGTAATTTTGAGCGTTAATTTAATTAGGATTATGTATCTTTAAATGAAACTATGAATTTAAGGCATATGGGAGTAGGACCTCAGCCGTCAGATGTAATACATACCTGGTGAGCTTTCTTTTCATTTGCTCTTCTGCTTCGCCCACCAAGCCTGTCTGCAGCTCCTCTTAGCCACCGCCCTCCAAAATCGATAAAATATTTCACTGTCATCGTATGTATTGCTTCTCTGTTTAGCACTGCCTGAAGTTATTAAAATTAAGAATAAAACATATATTAAATATATATTCAGGGATCCAGTTAATATCTTGTGGAATCAGTTTTGATATCTTATTTGATATTGAATTTCGTTTTATGATTTACTGGGACATAAGACTATTAAAGTTACCATTTCAATATAAACAAAATAACAGTTCAAATTTCACATACAGGTAAGGGTTTTAACAAATGGTCAGTGGAATAAAGCCATCTGTGGTACAAAATTAAATGGTTTGTTACTGTTACAACTAAAGATCTGTTACCCTTAAAGGTACCGTACTCAATCCGATCAGAGGGTCCCCATCTCAACAGATTTCAACAACAACAATCCGATCAGAGGGTCCTATATTACTATTTCTTTGGCTTTGGGGGTAAAAAATATTTGATTCGAGTCGAGGAACCAATCAAACAAAGCCCTATATTACTATTTCTTTGGCTTTGGGGGTAAAAAATATTTGATTCGAGTCGAGGAACCCATCAAACAAAGTTCAGAGTTATTAGATATTGATTTTTGAAATTTGTTATTTTGTCGAGATGAGTACTAATAATTGCCCTTAACGTCGTAATCTGCTCGAGATGTGTACACCAAAACACTATTCAAACAGGCAAGGATGGATAACTCTAAAATCAAGTGGTACTAATAACACAGTTTTGACTATCCTGGGCCAGAAAGAATAGAAATAACGAAACTTCAAATATCGATATCTGATCACCCTGAGCGTTGATTGGTAGGTTCCTCGACTCGAATCAATTATTTTTTACCCCCAAAGCCAAAGATATAGTAATATAGGACCCTCTGATCAGCTTGAGTACCGTTAATGAATTTTTCACACTCCATAACAGATATATATACATTAGTACATTACTGGGAGGTTCAATGCAATTCAGAAAGCTTCCAGAATTTGGTAAGACTAACAATATATGTAGTACCATATTTTTTAAAATTATTGTGGTCTCAATTATAAATACATGGAATCAAAACAAGGTCGAAAGAAGTCAACATGGCTATTTTTACATTTTAACTATGATTAGTCAAGATTTTAATTTTGAGCATCAATTAATAGTTTATTAAGGGATGAACTGATAGGAATGGTTAATGGCCCTAGGGCTGTTATTCATTCCTGGAGGGCAGATAATAAACCATCACACCTGACAAAATCATGTTATTACTAGTATTACCACTCCGTCCTCACATTATCGGTGGCTTAACCAGAAAAGGGGGGCTGTTTGAAAACATAGGTTCATTAATGCCCGCTTCCGATCAACACAGCCTCAAAATTATGGAATCTTACTGTGCAGATAAAATACAGTTAATCCAGTAGAGAATGCCCTCTAAATTGATAATAAAATAACAATAATAAGATTTGAGGGCATTATTAGCAGTCTGACGGAACTTATTAACAGCTGCACATCCTTTTAGAAGCCAGCAACAAAGTAGAGGAACCCTATTGCCCAACAAAATGTTACATATTATTACCACTTCTGTACTGCGAGTGACACAGCCAAATAATAGTCATGTTTAATACATGATACTTGTTCCTGAAACATTCCTCAAATATTCCAAAATTAAGTTTGATCCTTACATTTTGGGGAGATAATTACAGTTAAGTTTTAAGATTGTAACATCATTGACATCAAGTGAATGGCAGTTATTTCATTACTGGCTGGGTATTAAAATATTGTATCATACCAGTTAATGGATGCCTTGACCACATCAGCTTGGGATATCAGTTTGGTTAATACTGTTTTTAGACTCTTCTATGACAGACTTTCAGTGAACAGATGTACTATGTATATTGACACATGTTCACAAGCACCCAGGAATGCTACGAATCATTTAACATGTTGGTGATTAATCTGTCTTCAAAATGATATATAAATATACCTACCATGATAAAAAGATAATGCGATTATACGAGCGTTTAATATATTGAAAACAGATATCTTCTGATAGCATGACAAATCAAAATTTTCTGGAAAATACATTGTTGTTTACAAATTTCATTACTTTGACATTCAACGCACCTCTAATATATGCATGTTTGATATCATCATGGATGGGAGAGACTCTTCATATACGCAAAGCGTCCATTTGATCTAATACAATGACATTCATGCATAAAAAGTCCAACCTTCAATGCTGGGCATAAAGTATATTATAGAAGGTTAACAGGACAAGACACATTCCAAAACAGAATCAATCCAACCGATGTCCAAAACAGAATCAACCCAACCGATATCCCAAGCTGGTGTGGACAGAGAATCTACTGTAAAGTGATAATAATGAGGATTAAACAGAAGGTCAATAATTCAATGATATAGATGTTAGATACTAACTCAACATGCACTGTATGATCTTTGGAAAATTTTTGAACGCCTTCTTTTTTGATGCCCCATTGCCAGACCAATTTAACATCAATCCCAGATTATTGTGTAATGCTTTTGCCATTATGTTGTAGACAATCCAGCGGTCATCTGTCCCGCCGTTCGCATTCAACTGAGATGCCTGGAAAAAATAGTTTGTGAATACCATTAATACCCTCTTCAGTGGTGGAATTAAAGAAATATAATATATATCGCTTAATCATAGCTGATTTTAATTTTAACATTTGACCTTTGATCAAACATTTATGCAGGAAAGAAATGTTACCATCAAATTAAACTGCTTTTTATATTTTTGTGAGGTTAATAAATTTACTTCTAAATGTGGCTATTTTATTCAAGAAAGGACAGAGATGAATCAGAATTTTTTTCATAAAAGAGATATTTGAAAGCTATTAGTGGCATCATCTTGTTCACATGCAATAGTGCTCTGACATCTTGTTTCCAAACATTGTTTCTGTGACATACCGGTAGATATCTAAATAGTAGACTAAACTATTCACACATGATATTTCAATTCTTGGTGAACATTTACCCAGACTATTTCTAACAGATACACTAGTATAAATTGCAAGAAACCCCATTCAGTACATTAAGGTTGTATTATGTCAGTGTCATACAATTGCATACCGACCACAAGTGAAAAAAGTGAATCAACGCATTCGATACACCTAACACACTAGCGCTATGTACTGCGTCTGTCACGTGCCTAATTTTGTAACTATAAAAGCACATAAATTTAATAACAAAGATTCTAAAGATGCATCCAGGGTTTTAAATATTTCTTTTTATTCAATAGCAGGTTCCTAACTGGAAAATAATGAGATTTTAATTTTCAACAGATCAATTAGCCCTCCAAATGCTCATTGTTTCTTCATGTGTGTATGCATGCATTCATCTGACAATGGTTTCTGGATGATAGCTTTAATTTGGGTTAGGCCTAAACAAAAAAGACGTTTGTTTCCGCCAACCCGACCGACCCTTTTTTAAACCCCCGACCCTAAACTTTTTATTGCCATTGCAACAACAAAATTGGACCAAAAATATATATATATATATATTTTATTTAAAATTTTTTTTTTCAATTTAGGTCCTAATTCATATCATAACAAGATCAAAACATTTACATATATTGACATAAGAAATTTTAGTTTACAAAAAGATATAAGTTTAACAGTTGGAATCATACTGTAAAGTATGTTTGGCTTTATCTAGCTTTCATCTGTGAAAACATCAAATAGTTTCAGTTCAGGTGTGTTATGATTCAGCCTTCAGACTTCAGTATTTCAATCAAATGCAGTACAGGAACATTAACAATTTGATCGAATCAACCTGGTTATCAGGTGGGATCTCATAATACCAAATGAAGAATTAACATAGAGATTAGTACTATAAATAGTAAATACTAACTAAATAGACATTGTTACTGTACTACATGAAGTCTATACTACATGTAGTATATTATGTATGTGACTGTGTCTCACTTGAATTTTATAAAATAGCCTATTATATGAATTACTAGAGTGATAATGGTAAGTCTCATTTCAAGCAGGATAAGCATAATCCATTGAACCAAAAGATATCTGACAATAAGCTATAAATATTTCCAATCCATACATATATAAAAATTTCCCAAGTTATGCTTGAGAAACTTGTTCAAATTGACCTCTCAGGAAAACAGCTGAGTTCAATAAATTGTTTTCATAGTATATAAGGTATATATATACCGGTATATAAAGTTTTATCAACTTCTATTGTAAACATTATCAAATTGCAAGAACATATTTTTTGACGTTCAAATGGTTTGTTGACATTCAAATTATACATGTTCGGGTAAATTTCAGGAATTTTAGAGGCGATTTTATTTATTTTTTCTATATTTGTACAATAATGTAACTCATCACTTAGTTGGGAACTTACTAATCAACATGTCTATAGCCGTTCCTGTAACAGCGGCAGTTGGTTCTATTGTTGGTTGAATCTGTCGTGATGTTCGCTCTATGGTCGGGAGAGTCACAGATTTGACGAATGGATCTTGTTCGTCATCTCCATCACTGTCAGTTATGATAGGTCTGGGAATAGAATACACCAACCATTTAATATGAATATCAGTACACTGTGCTGCTCTTTAGTTAGGTGATCAAAACTGTTTGAATGATGCCGAGGTCAATAAACAGTTTGAACTACCTTTCTACGAGCAATGTCACATTGCGATCATACAAAATACAACTTTGTACACGATGTTTGGGTTCCAAAAAAAAAAAACCACAGCCATATTCATGGCATGGCACAGAAAGGGCATTCCGTTTTAGTCTATTACCGATATCGAGGAAATTAAAGATGGCTTATCTCTTTGTAAACATTTGTTATATAGTTACCGGGATAAAAAATATTAGATATGAATAGGTGACCCCTGTCTGGAAATGCTTCTATCGATTAATATTGATTATATTTTGTATATTTTCTGGTATCAAAATGTGTGGTTGTTAAGCTAACGAGCAACATCGGTTACTGTTAACAGAGACCAGAAATTTTATTGTGCAATTTTGTCACAAATATATGTCTATTAGACACATTATCGCTTATAACTATGGAATAAAACAATACAATCAATATGGGACATTTGACATATGGAACACCCTAATGTTATCATCGCCATATGGTATTTCCTGAATGGTCTGTTCATGAAAACATTTAAATATAAAGTCTGTGATGCATGTTTTAATTTCTATGAATGCCCCCATGTCATGCGACTGAATACAATTGACCTCTGATATCAAAAGTTCAAAACAAAATATTAAAGTAGCCAAGGCAGCCCTGTAAGTCGTAAATCTGACTTTGTTATGCTAGAAGATTGTTTTGGATAGTATTCAATAGCACAGTTTGGTGAAATTAATGAACCAACTCACAGTCGCTGCTTTTTTTAGCGGCCCCATCATCAGTGGTAGACCCAACATCTGACTGGATCTCAGATAGCTTCCACTTTTGTTGAATTTTTTTGTAGCTCGCTGAAATATGAATAAACTTAGTTTATTAACAATGTTAGACATTAATATACAAGAGCGCTATCATATTGTGCATACCATATTTGAGTGTATCAGTAGGTCGGTACAGATTTTCCAGGGTATTATGGTCCATTATTAAATTGAACCATGCATATTGTCAATGATGCAAGGTTATTAGCAAGTGTTCAACATTTCGAACGTGCACATATTAAGTGTCTCATTCAGCAGTGATACTGTGTATACATTGTCATACGGTATAACAGCAATTTAAGATCGGCCTTGTTGACTTATACAATTAGTTATAACATTATTTCCTTGTTCAATAGCATTACCAACATATGGGGACTGTTTACTCACTTGATCGACTCAATACTCTCGCTTTGTGATTTGTCCATGATGATTGTGGTTTCGCAGTGCTGATTCACCATTCTTTGAGGGCCAGTAACACTCGCCTGACCTGTCGTCTTGTTCGATATACCACATCGACGATATCACAGAACAGTCCTTCTTCCCATTCTTTTGCTCCATCTCAACGAGAAGGAATTCCATGACTAAAAGAGAAATGTAATATATGTATTCATTAGAATACAACAATCAGGGTGGATTTTGAAAGAGGCGCATACTGGTATACCGGTAGAAAAATTCTAACTCGCGAAAATTATGGATGGGTACGGATACCAACATTTACCGGTACAGCAATGCCCTAATTAATCGACTGCTTAATGACAGCAGAATTATGGGTAACTTTTCAGGATTTAGTCGAAAAGATGGCTTGTTGCCATTCACCGGAAACAAGCCATATTTCTGACTAAATCCTGAAAAGTTACCCATAATTCTGCTGTCGTTAAGCAGTCGATTAATTAGGGCATTACTGTACATGGACATTAATGTAGAAACTGATCAGTACATGTACTTTGTAAGAATTCTGAGCTCCACCACTGGTGACAATTAATGGAAAATTTAGTTATGAGCAATAACTAATTTAACATACAATGTACCTTTGTATTTCACCAGATTCAAATTGTTGAACTACAGAAACAAGCATAAAATATACCGGTATTACTCATTGTTATAACGAAATTATTCCATCATTACTCATGTTCAAGCCATATTCAATGAATCAATGGATGTGGTCAGTCGGTTTTTGAACTGAGAATATTATCTGACTAAAAACCCACTCATTGAATTGTTGTTGGAGCCACAGTTACTATCAATTGTGTCTGGCCCACAGCTCTGCCTTGATTACCTGAGTACACGCCCACAGTTCAGCACAGACAGTTTGTTATGTCCGTGTTGTCCACGCCGAAAAGCAACACATTTCAATTATTATTTATATCGAATTAGGACTCGCCAGTTGAGGGACGTTTCTTCCGAAGTTTGTCGTTGCGCTATGGATTCGGACAGTGTACATTGTATGTGAGCAATATATTACTATATTTCTTGATTTAAAGATGCCCCATCTAATTCGACATCAAATACGTTGACATTCCATAATAATTTATCAGGCAATAAAACATGAAAAATAATGGTAATGATGTAAAAACGCTCTTTATAAAATGTGATTTTTCGAATATTCTGGCGCCAAACAACACGATACCTGGTAAAACTGTCTTATTATTAATAAGTCGAAAGCACACAAGAATCTTGCATAAATGGGTTTACTGATTATTTCTCATTGTTGTCTTGTGTAGAATATGCATGAATAGAAGTATTATAGTTTTCAATCGTATGGGGTATTTTGAATTTTCAATTATTATCAGAAGCAAACCTACATGTACATGATGTACTTGCTTGAATTTTAAGTATCATCCTATGGTTTATACACATGGGCGTGGCTAGACGTGACTCAGAACATGACAATTTAGTTTCGCACACCCACCCCCTTCATGATGTTTCAAAAGGTATCATAACATTTCCAGTTATTGGACAATTCTTACATGACATGGGCCACCCCCGTTGTTAGCAATTTCCCATCGTATATGCATGATTTCCAAATATTCACTCACCACGATGACCTTACATGTACCTTTAAGTGTCACCCACAGAAGTTAACAAATGGTTAGTGCGCAAATGTTCATGTCTAACTCCATGAAAACTCATGCCTCGATTTGTTTTGTTTTTTAAATTCAGTTAATAATGGAATGTGGTATGCTAGCATTAACCATGGGGTTTTCGCAGTGAGTAAATGTGCACACAATTTTTATTTCAAACACCAAAACCTCGTTTTAACTGGATCGCTGATGTTCAACAACGACACTTTCAATGCATTTTGCATATTTATGTGAACAGTACTGTAACATTGACAGTCATTTTATCGCCAAATATTGCTTGAATCTCGGTTCTGTTGACCATTTACCCCTTGATATTGTATCGATTGTAAAACGACTCGTGCTTCAAGAAAAGTAAAAAAAAACAACGCATGATCGCGTTATCCATGTCTAATCGACAATCAACACAAGAACAAAACCAATCCATTGTTCAACATTTTCTCTTGGTGATAATGATTTTACAGACCAATGCGAACACCTTACGTACCTATAATGTTCTCCCTAAAATGTTCAAGTTCGGCACACGTGTTAGATCATGCCATGAATCTTTACTCTGGCTATATACCCCCGTATATATCATTTTCCATATGTTCAAACCCTGGGAACCTTTTCTATTATCTTCTGATGGGGTTCAAGATTGAACAAACCATGCAGGGAATATATTTCTGTGTTAATACTTGTTCCTTGAATATAAATATCCAGCTCGAGGTTGCAAGATTTGTGTAGCTTTGTGAGCCAACATCAATGAAATTCCAAGCGACGCATAGTACAACCAATTAATTCAAGTCCCCCAAACCATGCAAACTCAAGTTAGGACATTTACCTGCTATAAAATACAATGTTATTACGGAACAGTTATAACCGAGCATTATATGTTAACTGCATTTTTTGTTCAATGTTATAAAACTTCCCTGTCAGAGCAACAGAAAGTTACCATGTTTTGAACTAGTGGAGTATGATATCTTGGCGAAGCCAGAGTAGATATGCATGACATGTCTATACACATGGATATACGCTATTCTGTTTCAATTTGATACTGGAAATGTTATATTTTTTCTATGCTTCACCATTGTATTAAAAATAACCATGTGAGCACTTTCTCGTTCAATAAGTAACGTACCGGTACATGTATAGTTAAAATCTGTGTTAAACGGTTTTGTGTTTATTTGACCGACTTAGGGACGTATTTAGATGTTATCTATATGTGTTTTAGCCTGTCTGCGGACTTTTCTAAAGAGTTAGCCCAAATAGCTGTTGGTGTTTTTGTATCAAAGTTTGAAGAAATTTTATTTTATTTTTTGGCTTGGCAATATAAAATCAAAATCGCTAAATATTTGTGAGTTTTAATTAGCTCAGCAATCCGATTAAGCACCCCTAAATTACTATTTCTGTGACTTCAGGGGTAAAAAAAATAATTGATTCGAGTCGAGGAACCCACCCATCAAAGCTCAGAGTTATTAGATATTAATTTTTGAAGTTTGCAATTATGCGTAGTAATAATTGCCCTAAGTTTGTAATTTTCTCGAGATGTATAATTTTCACAGAAACACTTATTCAAACAGGCGAAGCTGGATAACTCTAAAATCAAGTGTATTAATAACGCAATTATTACTGAGACCATAATTTTGACGGCGTGTTTCTGGGCCAGAAACAATAGAAATACCATAACAAAAAAAATCTGATCACTATGAGCGTTGAAAAATAATGCCCACGGACTGTTGGTGTTAAAAAAAATGTTCATGCGATCAAAACGTTTTCAAAGAGCGTTCTGCCAGATAAGAGCCCTGTCCGGACAAAGGGATAACACGCCGGTGGGTTTTAACTTCCAATAATTCCATATGTTGGGTGGTTTGATTTTTTGTTACCTACATGTACATGTACATCTCACGGGTTTTTGTATTTAATTTTGTTGTATTTATTTGAGTCATGTACATGTATGTTACAGTAATGCCCAAAGTAATTGACCACTTAACCACAGCAGAAATATGGGTAATTTTTCAGGATTTAGTCCGAAATATGGCTTGTTGCCGAGAGCTTTCCGATGAAGTGGTCAATTACTTTGAACATGACTACTAGTATGTGTCTAGCACTGTACCGGCAGGTTAGCCGGTATGGGAAATGAAAACATTGAGCTACAATATTTAGCTGAATTCAGCTACATGTATCCTACAGGGTAGCACAATTTAGCTACCGGTATGTGTTATACTCCTGATCCATTAAGTTTTATGCATGACAAAATTGGGAAAATGCAAATAAAAATGCTTTACTTATTTCATATAATGGGCCATAGCAGTACACGTACTTCCTTCTGCGAGAAAAATGCTCATATTGTAGATATATGATTCTGAATCGTAATGCTACTGGTACATGTACCTCTGAACATTATCATCAACCGATCAAATTCATTTCAATTCCACTTCCAGTTTGAAAATAATGTTGATTAAGTGATTTTAGGCAATTTCAAATTAGAAAACAGATTGCAGTCTGTTCTTTCAATGCAACACTTAATGCGAAATATCATTAGTTACTGCAGACCGCATGTGAAGCTTCACAGAAACACTTTCGGTACAACAAATTAAAACTGGACTCCCATCAGGAGAGGAAGCACGAGCAGTCAATACATTCATATTCTATTGTATAATCATTTACTGTTTTGTCGATATGGTTATGCGAATGGAAATCCTACCGGGTACTTATAAACACATAGCGGAGCAAATCAAAATGTTTCATTTAATCTTGGGGACAAGATCAAAGATGGCGTGGCGAAGCTGACAAGGCAAGGTTTACCAAATGAAAATTAAAAACTAAAAACTATTTTCTCTTCCGAATGGGTAAATCCTTAAGTAAATGTGTCACTTAAAATACTGGTATATAAGACTGTGGTGAATAGAGTGCAAGTTATTTTTGTCAAGATCAATGTTATTTTGATCCAGTAAAATTATATTTGCATCGCGATATTTCGTGTTAGGTGTTGAGCTGAAGGAAAAGACTGAAATTTAGCTCAATTTAGCTACTTGAGCTTAAATGATTCATTTAATATAATTTGGCACTAGATGATGCCACAAACCTCTACCAGTCTACTGTCTAACACCCGTAGAGATCATATTCCACTAGTATAATTTACAAAACCCAGGAAGTGGAAAAAAATAACAGACAATGTATTTCTTTGTTAATAAATGATTTATTTACCGGTATGTGAAGTTCCCATCTCGAGATTACATTATTTGCGTGACTTTTGACACCCGATTCCATGATATGGATATTTGTGTTATTCCCTGTCACCAGATTATACAGACTATATCGGTAAACGGCCAACACGGAAACCATTCTGATTGGTCGATCGCCAAGCTGTGGTTTCGATCCCCAAAAATGGGTCATTCTCTCCCTGCGTATTTTACTAAACTGCCTCTGGAGATCTGAACAATTTAATTTAATCTAACATTAAGTTAGTAAAGTGTATCAAAATATCTCTAAATACTGAATTCAGCATCAGGGAAAGGTCGAGGACAGTTTTGATGTTTGTGTCTAATGGCTGGATGCCCAAGCTCCAGAAGCCCAAATGTCTAGTAAATTTAGTTCAACTGTCAGGCTATCGGACATAATTATTATGACATCTGAAAGTATATGGGGATATATTCCATCGGTCGTTTAGATATAGTCGCGGATTATGTTTTTTTAATATCCTGGCCCGAGGTGTTTCAGCATAAACTTATGGTACCAACATGTAATGTAATATGCACTGGTAATTTTCCTATTGAATGTTTGAGTTAATAAAAGCAGCCCCGTAACTTCACCAAATATTAAATAAGCCGAGGAACCCACCCATCAAAGCTCAAGCTTGATTAGATATCAAATACACCAAATTGCCTGATGTTACGCCTGAAAATGTGAATTAAGATCGTGGAGTGATTTAACAGTGAATTAAACAAAAACAGCGACAACCAAAACATTGGATTGTGCAATAAGTATGCGTGATTGTTACACATGGTGAGCTTGGCCAGTTTTATAAACCGGTTGCGGGAAGTTATACTAGGGCTTCACGGTATCCGGATTTTAATACCGACTACGGTATTGAAAATGATACCGCGATATGACTAAATATCGTCGCCAATAAATTTGAGTAGAACTGTTTGAGAATGATACTAGTAGCAAGCAGACAAAAATATAGCATTATTGATTTGATAATGATAATTATGAACACATGTTGCTTTGACAGGTATATAACATAAATAATTAATATAAATGGTCCTGAGTTTCGTTCTTTATACGACGGATAGATATATTTATAAGTGCCTGACGTAATCGGGAATTCCTTACCAACTGCGTGTCGCTTATGACATTAAAAATGAAGCTAACAGTCGCTCGTGTAAATAATAACAGCGAACATGTATTGATTTCATATTTTATATTGTACAAACAAAACAAGATAACTAATGTGACAAGCATAGAATAGAAGTCCGTATCTGATTTTAACTTATCCATTTTGATGTATAGGACTGATATATGGCCGTGTAGTTATAATGATCTAATGAGTTAGTGCATTATACGTCTAATGGATAAGATTTTGTGGCGCTGTTGAACGCGCGTCATTGTGTCTCCAGATTATAAAAACACCACACATTTTTTATTGTATTTGACCAGGAAACCTTCCAGCAATATTGAGCTGAGAACATCCTGTATCAGTCTGGGTGAACGTCGACTCTATATTTGAAATATAGAGTCTGGAGCTTATGTAGCCAAAACCATTTCTATTCAGCGAAGAGCTTCCCCAAAATGACGTCACGGATTTTTTAAAATACATCGATGATTGACAGGTGTCCCCACGTGTTATTTGTTGTGCTTCGCAATGGCCTGTGTCGCGACAATATAAACTTACAGCAGATAATATTTGTCGTGTGTGCGACTATTCTTTTTCGGGAGATGAACTCGCTGCATCAACCGGAAAGCTGCATCCGAGAGCAAAAAATAAGGTCGTCATCAAAAATGATGCTTTAGAACTATTTAAAAGCATAAAATTAAGTCATTTCCTCGGTGTTAACTTTCAGATGACTTTTTTACGACAAATAATTTGATTTGCAAACCATGGTACAATAAAGTAAATCAAATACACGGCATGAGTGAGTTCTATTTATATTTATGGGAGGCCAAGTTGGTACCATGCGCAGGCCTATCTATCAGGTCTAGCACATCCTTCAAATTAATCCGAATCGTACAGAATCTAACCGAATATATAATTTCGAAGCCATTGTTTGTGTCTCTGTTGTATTTGCAAGCATCGCTTTCGATCGGAGAAATTCCGCTCTGTTACTAAATTTAGAGGTGACATTATAGGAGTCTCCGCCCACTGACACTTGTTTATTAACCCATACGGTTTCATAGGACGGAAAATAATTTACGCAATCAATCAGATTACGGAATCCCGAGGACTTGGAAATGAGATAGCGATGTTATCCGTCAGACCTTATATTCAATGTTGTAATGAATATTTAGGTATGAGTTTACTCAGACTGATCCTGTATATACAGATCAATTGCCACCCATGCAATAAGGCATGCCAACTTGATTGTCCGCAGTGTGTTGACAAACCCTTATGGAGCAGTGAGAAATAATGAATTTTTACGCCACGCTAAACCGAAGCCGTTAGCAATGGCCTTTGTCTCAGCATTAGAGGTGTCGATTGTTGCTAAATACTTGACACTGATAGAGATATCGTCGATATTAATATCCACACCGGCGGCTACGATGTACCGACTAATTGCATAAAGTGAAACCGACTACACGGTGTCAAAAACAGTATCGCGATATGACTAAATACCGAAATACCGTGAAGCCCTAAGTTATACTTTTGCTGATTGACCAATCAGAATCGCTTCCACATTGGCCGCTTACAATCTAATCTGTAGAATCTGGTGACAAGGTATAAAATAAATACATGTATTTATTGCAAAATCGGGTGTCACGAAAATAATTCAATCTCTATCCGGGAACTAGTGAATAAACCATTAAAGTGATGTTAAACACTCTGGTAGGGTGATCCAATAGAAATGGAAAATAATTTTACTCCAAGTAGTTATTTTTTACAAATCTTTAATCCAAACTGCCCACACACACTGTCATTATTATATACCGTATACATTAAATTCAGTGACTCTTGATGTCAAAATCGTTTGTTTCTTTGTCGCTGATAGTTGTGTCCAGAATCGAGAAGTAAATATTTACAATTCAGCGTATTGCAGATGATGTTTTCTATGGAGTGGTATGGTCGATATGCTGGATTTTTTCAGAGATGTAGTAGAATGCTACACTCGTCAAGTTGACATACTGGTTAATAATAATAGTTTAGCGCAACAACTGCATAATATGTCTTTAAGCAACAGGTACCGGTATTAACAAAGAAATACATTCCCCATGTTATGTTTCAACTTTATAAGAATCCCTATCAAACTTAAAACAGTTCACGGGTTTTATACTGGTGGAATATGATCTCTACAAACGTCGACAGAGTAGAGATTCATCAATTTCATCAGGTCTGGCAAATGTGAGAATAGCTACAATAGCTGTATTCAGCTAACCTAGCTGTATTCAGCTATATATTATACTCTCAAACCGGCTGTTTTTCGATAATAAACTAGCAGCGCTAATTTGCACATAACAATTAGGATACCATATTCTCCGGCCAACCTCAACCAAACCAAAACCGTTACTTGTTGCCTTTTGTCGACACAGCAATTCTGATTTTTTGTGAAAACGTACTACGGCGGAAGATGTCAGTAAAAATTAGTGGGTGAAGTTAAGGCCTGGGGGGGGGGTGGGTGCAGAGGTCAACCAATATCTCCTGGACTACCCGAACTACATCGATCATTTAAAAAGCCAATTCAAATTTTTTTATAAATAATACCTGTTAGAAATATTGGATTTGAACAACAAAAATGAACTGTTAAATATTCATCAGAGTATGCTTTTCAGATAAATAGCCTCTGTTCCTCATCTCCAAATTGAGATCTACGGTAATTGCCTGAGAACAAATACCGGTATTTTATTTTAATGGCCCTAGCCTCAACCACCGAATTTCCTATCTTTTGGCATATTATGTACTTGTTCGGGTGCGTGCAACTGATCAGTTATTATTCAGGTGCTATGCCAACTGGAGGAATGTAGTATTCTACTAACGTCACAGAAAATCTCAAGCAAATTGACTGTACCACTCCATAGAAAACATCGTCTGAATTACAATAAATTGTTAATATTTACTACTCGAATCGGGACGCTTTTATCAGCGATAAACTAACAATAACGATTTCGACATCGACAGTCATTGCATTTAATTAATATATAAAAATAACGGTGTGGGTTGTCAATTTAGATCGGAAATTATTGTATACCAAGTAACGCTCTTTATTGTTCTATGATTAGAAACATCGTACCGAATTAACTATACATGTATATTATATAACAATCCAGAAAGCGACAGAGAAAGAGAGGGAGAGAGACAGACACACACACACAGGGAGTGAGAGAGAGAGAGAGAGAGAGCGCGGGGGGGGGGGTAAGACAGTCATCACCTCGGGCTTTTAACCACCATATATGATCGGATTATCTGTATACAGTTAAAGTGATGACTATATATAAGTTTAGTCTAAATCAGTCACAGTTTTCGAGCATACCGCGGGCACCACCCCATTACACTTCCGCACCACAAAACATTTAATCGACGCCATAATATATGTTTCCCCACTGGAAATCAGCTGACAAACTTGCCCAGATACACGAATGCGGATATATTCACTGTGCGCGGATCACGAATCCACGCCTGCTGAGATTAGAACCAGCTTCGCCAGCACCTATATAATTATGGACATAAACAGTGCCACTTAAAAATTCCCTTCGCCACCTTAATATGGAAGGCGAAATTTTCGAAGTCCAGCGCCGTGGCGAAATTTTCTAAGTCCAGCACTATCTCAGAAAAAGTGAAAACAATCACCTTTGACCCAAAATTTGGGTAGGAGAGTACCGGTACGAATTAAATCACAACAAAGAATTTAACTTGAGGCAAAAAAATAAGTGGTTGAATCTCCACCGAATTTCGATCCAGACCGAAATTCGCCCAGATTGAAATTCAAACCTATAGATCGAGTAATTTCTCGAAGCTGAGCGTTAGTTTGCCGGATTCTCTTATGGAAAGTATAAAAAATACCAAGTTTCAGCTCGATCTAGCCATAAACAGTGCCACTTCCATTCGGCACATTAATATTGAAGGCGAAATTTTCTAAGTCCAGCATGCACTGTCTCAGAAAAAGTGAAACAATCATGCACTTTTGACCCAAAATTCGAGCAGGGGAGCATGAATTGGAACACAACAATAAACTTGAGGCAACAAAAACGGGGTTGAACTTTACGCGAATCTCCACCGAATTTCGAACTTCGATCCAACTTCACTCGAATCTCCACCGAATTTCGAAGTTCGATCCAACTTCACAAACCCAAATAATTCTCATAATGTAATTATTATATTTTCACGTATATGTTAGAGCTAGAATAAAATATTGTTTATACCAAATAATTTCCGATTCAGGCCAAGAATTGATTGACACTGATCGCTATAGTTTGTAATTTAAAGTTCCACATTCACTAGAATTAACAAAAAGATGATGAATGTTTAGTTATTTTCTTTTGAAATTGGAAGTCAGAAACTTTATCGATGAACAAATATCACCAGTAAATAGCCATTAAAGTACCACGTGTATCAATCATTGTTCCCAGATGTGAAGGGTTGCAAATAATATTTTTTTTAATGAGAATTTGAGATATATAACATAGTTTGAGTTTGGGGTGGAAAAAAGGAAGAAAATCGTCTGAGATAGTGGCGAAATATTTGCCATCATGTTGGTACTGGGTTGCCTGCGCCGACCGATACCGACTGACTGCTGGTAAACTTCACGGCATGCCGACTCGACACCGCGCGGCACCGGCCTGAATAGGCTACCTCACCTTATTACATTTTATAAAATGAATAAGTATAAACTTGTTATGACTTTTGAATGATTTTATGACAGAATATTTCAAATCGCGTTGTATTGTGGTGATTTAATCGGAAATAATACGAGGTGGATTTTTTTTTTTGATTGCCGGCTTTTTGCCTATACATATGGCCGGTATCGACCACCTGCACGAACCCTTTGCCATCATGTTGGTACTGCATGGGTTTCCTGTGCCGGACGGTACCGACTGACTGCCGGCAACCATCGCGGCATGCCGACTCGGCACCGGCACCGGCCTGAATAGGCTACCATCACCGTATTACATTCTATAAACTGAACAAGTATAAACTTTCCATGACTTTTGAATTATATAATATCAGAACGTGTCAAATAACCTTGTATTGTGAATTTGTGATGATTTAATCGGAAATAATACGAGGTGGATTTTTGTTGCCTACATATGGCCGGTACCGACTACCTGCACGAAATATTTGCCATCATGTTGGTACTGGTTTGCCTGTGCCGGACGGTACCGACTGACTGTCGGCAACCATCGCGGCATGCCGACTCGGCACCGGCACCGGCCTGAATAGGCTGCCATCACCGAATTACATTCTATAAACTGAACAAGCATAAACTTTTCATGACTTTTGAATTATATAATATCAGAACGTGTCAAATAACCTTGTATTGTGAATTTGTGATGATTTAATCGGAAATAATACGAGGTGGATTTTGCGTCGGATTGCCGGCTTGTTGCCTACATATGGCCGGTACCGACTACCTGCACGAAATATTTGCCATCATGTTGGTACTGGTTTGCCTGTGCCGGACGGTACCGACTGACTGTCGGCAACAATCGCGGCATGCCGACTCGGCACCGGCACCGGCCTGAATAGGCTGCCATCACCGAATTACATTCTATAAACTGAACAAGCATAAACTTTTCATAACTTTTGAATTATATAATATCAGAACGTGTCAAATAACCTTGTATTGTGAATTTGTGATGATTTAATTGGAAATAATACGAGGTGGATTTTGCGTCGGATTGCCGGCTTGTTGCCTACATATGGCCGGTACCGACTACCTGCACGAAATATTTGCCATCATGTTGGTACTGGTTTGCCTGTGCCGGACGGTACCGACTGACTGTCGGCAACCATCGCGGCATGCCGACTCGGCACCGGCACCGGCCTGAATAGGCTGCCATCACCGAATTACATTCTATAAACTGAACAAGCATAAACTTTTCATAACTTTTGAATTATATAATATCAGAACGTGTCAAATAACCTTGTATTGTGAATTTGTGATGATTTAATCGGAAATAATACGAGGTGGATTTTGCGTCGGATTGCCGACTTGTTGCCTACATATGGCCGGTACCGACTACCTGCACGAAATATTTGCCATCATGTTGGTACTGGTTTGCCTGTGCCGGACGGTACCGACTGACTGTCGGCAACCATCGCGGCATGCCGACTCGGCACCGGCACCGGCCTGAATAGGCTGCCATCACCGAATTACATTCTATAAACTGAACAAGCATAAACTTTTCATGACTTTTGAATTATATAATATCAGAACGTGTCAAATAACCTTGTATTGTGAATTTGTGATGATTTAATCGGAAATAATACGAGGTGGATTTTGCGTCGGATTGCCGGCTTGTTGCCTACATATGGCCGGTACCGTCTACCTGCACGGAATATTTGCCATCATGTTGGTACTGGGTCGCCTGTACCGGCCGGTGTCGGTAGACTGTCGGCAACCATCGCGGCATGCCGACTCGGCACCGGCACCGGCCTGAATAGGCTGCCATCACCGAATTACATTCTATAAACTGAACAAGCATAAACTTTTCATGACTTTTGAATTATATAATATCAGAACGTGTCAAATAACCTTGTATTGTGAATTTGTGATGATTTAATCGGAAATAATACGAGGTGGATTTTGCGTCGGATTGCCGGCTTGTTGCCTACATATGGCCGGTACCGTCTACCTGCACGGAATATTTGCCATCATGTTGGTACTGGGTCGCCTGTACCGGCCGGTGCCGGTAGACTGTTGGCATGCCGGTGCCAGCACTGCCGGTATGAACCAGAATGTGGCCGGTACCGGCCGGCACCGGCATGTTTACTGGGGAGCCATGGATTAGTTCAAAATACACCCGAATGCTCCTTGAGCGATGCAAAACAACATGGTAATTTCAATGAAAATGAGTTTACAGATGACTCGAGTCATAAACTCATTTTCAATCTAATTACCATGTTAGAGCACACGAGTTTATTTTTTGCACTAATACATGTCTCACATTTGTTGCATGTATTATGTTGAGTATAAAAGGAGATGGTCCCATAAATGGCCGGATGTAGTATACAGAACTAATTTAGGATCTAATTTATTGTATAACTATTTTTATGTACATTTCAAGGTACTACAATGACGGGCTTGTCTGACCTGAGCTACATTTCAAATCCCGCCAAAATCGAACGGTCGAGAGAAACCATACACCAGATTGCAAAGCGTCGATTTGAAGAGAGTGCCGACAATATAGGTTACATCATCTACCACGAACACAAGCTTGAGGCCAGCGCCACATACGGCGAAATATACGAAAAATCTCGAAAGTTCGCAGCGGCATTATCCAGGGGTGGAATCAAAAAGGGTGACGTCATCGTCGTCTGCATACGGAACTCAATTGAATGGATTATCATCGAATTTGGAATCATGTTAACAGGAGCTATCCCGCTGAACAGTAGAGTATTGAGAGATGATTTCTCTGATCTCCAGCACGTTATTTCTAGGGCGAAGCCGGTCGCGCTCGTTTTTTCAGACGAGTACGAAAACGCACCACAGTACGTGACGGACTTACTTGTTGCTCAGATATCAAGCACTGGCTCGTTGACACGTGCTATATGCGTTGGAAAATTTAGCGGAGATAATGTTGTCAATTTCAAAGAGATGATTGAAAAAGAATTTGAACTGTTCGACCCAGATAGTGTTTATATTGACCCTGATGATGTTGTGGCTATCATAAGGTCATCTGGTAGCTCTGGTCACCCAAAGCTAATTTGCCACACGCACTCTACTGTGCTCTCCTCGTTCGGTATGGCCAAGGGGATGAACGGAATAGGCAGCACAACGGTCAGAATGGTCGACAGCACTTTCGCGTGGACATCTGGAAGTCCAATGTTTGAACTTTATTTCGGCGGCAAATTGGTTTCGTACCGCGCAAGCGATTTGCCAGAGTCTATTGGCAGTTTATTGGAGTGCGCCCGGAAGGAGAAAGTCACCGTATTTTCTAGCACCGCCAGTGTTATTAACGAAATGGCAAAGCGAACGGATGAAATACCTGATAGTGTTCGATGCATGTTCGCGGGAGGAGCTCCGATCAAAAAAGAGTGGAGCGCTGTGCTACGCAAAGCACCTATTGTTTGTATAGGATATGGCTGCGTTGAAACCCGTAGCATTACAGTTAAGATTGCAATAGGTGGCGTTGATCAGATTCAGGCTAACGCTTGCGGCACGCCTTCATACGGCACTGAGATAAAATTATGTGATGACGACATGAAGATAGTCAAGCGCGAAAGCATGGGCAATATTTATGCCAGGAATAGCATATTAAGATCACCGGGTTACTATGGTGACGACGAAATGACCAGGGAAGCCATCAGCCCAACTGGCTGGTACGATACGAAAGATGTAGGCTATATCGACAAAGAGGGGGAGTTGTACGTCATTGGCCGGCGCGATGATACCTTACAATATGGATCACAAGTGGTTTACTGCAACGAGGTTGAAACCATGGTGACCGATATCGGCCTTCCGGAGATCAATGACGTCATCATTGTTCCAGTCGATGACGATGAGCAAGGCCAAGTCTGTTGTTTCTGCATATTGCTGAGCGCTGGATACGATATGACAGAGGAAGCCTTGAAAGAAACGTTACATACAAGGATCGTCAATGCCAAATATAGGCCGCATTATCTATTCATATTCGACAAGTTTTGCTACACGGCAACTGGAAAAATAAACAGGCACGATTTACGATCAAGAGTTCAGGGAAAATTGAGTGGAGAGTGAAGCAAAATAACCAGAAACATTTCGAGTGATGAATTGAAATAAAGTAGATCCAGAATGGGAACAGGACCACCCAACCTAGGGGCAGCCGATCGCGGACACAGGACAGTTCGACTCAGGACCATTGATTCAGTGAGAACATACCTGAATTTTAATTTAATGTTTTACATATTTACTCATACTGACATAGCATACAAACATGATGTATTCGACAATGACACATTGAGTGGGAAAACAAATTATGATCTCTTTCCTCCAATATACTGAATATATATTATAAATAATTATACAAATAATAGCAATATCAACAGAGAGCGGGCAAGGATAAACTAGATACTACTACACTAAGCATATACAATAAGTGACTATGATGTAGACAGCTGCTCGAATGAGTATATACATATGTAGTGAGATTATGATAGTAGTGGCGATGTTATTGCATGGTGATGGTGGTGGTGGTTGTGGTGATGATGCCGATCATGTGTGATGATGACGACCATGATGCTTGACAATGATAGCGGTGATGGTAGCGATGATGCTGGAAGTTATGATGACGATGATGCTGATCACTACGACGATTTACGATGATTTGGATGGTGATGGTGATGATAATGACGATGACGGCGAATATGTTTGTGTCAATGAAGACGCTGTTGATAACGATGATTATGCAGATGATGATTATGCAGATGATGATTATGCAGATGATGATTATGATCAGGGATATGGTAATCGTATTCTGTATTGTATTGTATTGTATTTGTAATGATTAAAAATGTTCAAGTATTTGTTTTGTATTTGTAATCAAGAATTCTAGAAGTCAAAGATTTGTATTTGTAATCAAATACATTGACAATTGGAGAGTATATTTAAATTAATTTTTGATTATTTTAGATTATATCTTGTCAAAGTATTCTAGATTAATTTTGTAGTTAAGATAAAAAACATTTCTTAAAGACACGGTTGGCCTTGGCGGTGGGTATCCTGTGAAAATATCTCCACCCGTCAAAAACCGCCACAAACAGAAAGAACATCAAAATATAGATAGACTTTGTCCGTATACAAATAAGAAATATCGCATAAACAGTATGTTATGGTCATATGTTTCACCATTGTTATGTAAACAAAGGCGTAAAAAGTTACTTTTCTGGTGTTTGTTTATATTATGATGGTAAACATAAAGAGCGTTCTTTGTTGGTGAATACCTGATATGGAACTAATAAAGAGCGTTTATGCCATTTGTGTGTGATTAGCCAGTAGCATTGTGCTGTCTTCTGTAACACAATCAGGCTCTTGCTTAGGTAAAATATAGTAGGTCTTTATGATCACATGCTGTATACGCGATGGTCATGGTATATATGAACGAAACTGTATGCGTTTTACTGTTTTTCTGTTTACGTTGTTTGGAACAAATATGAATATTTTCGACAATTAAGGCCGCACGTGCCTTTAATATAGCATATATTTGAATTGTGCCAATCATATAGGTTGCATTGCTGATGGCAAATTGTTCCATAAATAAAATAGTTTTTAGATGTTTTAGCTGCAGAAGTTAACATATCAATGAACAACCACATCTTAGATCAAAAGAATGGGTAATGGTATTCTATATTGCCATCATTAAAACATAATAATTATTTCAGTCCCGCTACCTGTTATCCCAATAATTGAGTCTGTTGTGACAATAGTTTTACTGGAGTATTGATGAGCTGTGACATTTTACATAGGTTATTTCTCAGTATCTGGTTCCATTACCAGCCAACCAACTGGTAGAGCATTGTGATTATGATAGAGCATTGGTGAGCTACGACCTTTTTAAATAGGTTATTTCTCAGTATTTGGCTCCATTAGCAGCCAACACACTGGTGTAGCTATGACATGAAAACCAAGCCGGTGAAGTATGATCACTGTGTATATCCGACACCGGAAATTATGCAGGAAAATTTCATTTGTTTACACAATATGCCGATATTTTTTACCGAATATTCGTGATTGTTAAAAATCAGGACACATAAGGAAGGTAAAATCCCTCTGAATAACAGTAGAGCATACTATACTTATAAAATATACTATCTGTACATTCTGGATATAAAGTACGTCCTCGGAAATCACGAGTATTAGGTTAAATTATACGGATCGTCAGCAACCTGGTCTGATAAACACGGATGTTCTTATATCTAAAACGTGTGTATGTTTACATATTGCTATGTACATGACGTGAGAATGGTCCGCAGTGACTTACATAGCACCAAACATGAGTTGTTTAGCTGTTTGTTAATATTATTAGCCAAATATATAATTATTTGATGTACCGCGAATTGCAGGAGCACTGTCGTGCAAATTGCAATGTCGCATGTTTTGTTACTGTGCGGCATATTGCAAGCCCAAAACAATATCTGCCAATTGTAGGCAAATAATTGGGTCAAAATGGGAGTCATATCATAATACACCATTGTGGTGGCGATTGCGTCATGTTGTTGCTTCCCAGCTCATTGGAACACCACGTCTATGCCAATTCAATGGTGACTTATTTTTTAGCTTTAAAATCACATCAGAAGGGGCTATCTATCAGAACTCTAGTTGGCATGATTAATTTGAATGTTCTCTTTGAAAAATGACACATACTATCATATTTGGCGATGGTTATGATACATATTTCCCCGAAACGCCAAACATTGAAATGAGCATTGATTATAGACCTCCCATTTACTAATATTATTGAAGTGAATCTTAGATTACACCAAGTCTGACTTCACACACCAGCGTTTATGTCGCTGCCATCCATATGGTGAAATGAGTCGCAATGGCAAAATTATGGCACTTGTCCTTGTAGGATAACTCCATCTGCAATTTCAATTTTTCACTAGTTGAGCAAATATGAACCAAGATATTGTATTGATGCATATATTCGGTGACCAGCATCTATAATATGAAGGCAAAAATTATACTTACATTGAAATGTTAATTTAGAGGAGCCAAATATGTAACCCGTGCAGTAGAGCAATTACCAACCTCCTTATTAGAATTGGATAGGAGTTCCGGGGAGCTGGAGCATCGAGGAAGGGCTTAATAAGTTGCATTTTTTTTTGCCCTAACCCCTTTTGTATAATATAGATATCAAGCTGGAGCGATTGATCTCCTTACAAACCTGGCCTGACTTTGTTTCAGCACATTTCATTGTAGCGAATAACTACCAGGGGATCGGATTACAAGTTAGTTCATCTTAAATGTAATCAGTCGATCGTATTTATCTCGTTTGTTAATCTTTATCGAAAACAAACACAGTATGTGTCGATTTCTGGGCTACAAAGTTTTTATTTCTGGAAAGGGACAGCGCCAATTCGCACGAGAATAAATGTATTGTGATTTGCCGTACACTAGCATCTAACGTTTAATTATGATTGTGGGGGATGCGCTGACAATTGCCATACAAATTACCACTCCGTTCTTCGTTTGTACAATCTCTTCAAGAACACTTGATGACTCAAGAAAATTGAAGAGGGTGTATTAAATAAGAGGCGTTTTAACTCTCAGTATTGTTATTTTCCCGTGCAGGAACGCGCTATCATTGAACAGTAATCCGAGTGCGTTGAACCGTTCAACTCATCGTTGATAATCCACAAGGCCATTGTATAGCGAACGTATTCAGCGAGAGACTTTGTCAAAATTATTACGCATTATAAATGAAATTGATAAAATTCAAGCATGCAGTGGTACACTATCAAGAAGACAAAAATGGCAAAATCCCTGCATAATTTCCGGTGTCGGATATACACAGTGATGATTAGATAGAACTAAAGTCAAATCAGCTTCCACATAAATGACAGAGAACAGGACAGATACTTTAATTAAACATGTTAAGTTGTTATTTAAAACAGTATCTAACTTGCAGCAGCATCAAATAAATATTGAGGTGGTTAGTGTTCCAGGATATTGTGTTCCATGTCCAATCAAATTATACCAGAACTTCTTAACCCTTTACCCAACAAACCGGCCAAAACCGGCCAAATAAAGCTTCAACAGCCTAAAATATCTTCGGTCTGTCTCAATAAAACCATACAAATATGGATATCATTGGAACCGGCTCATTGACCACATTGTGATGGTTATGGTTGGCCCTGTGCCAATGCATTCTCTTATATATGCGAGTCGACCATAGGTCGCCTCGCATATATAAGAGAATGCATTGGCCTAAAAAACATCTTTTTTTAACACTTTTTACCATTTTTTCTTACATTCTTTAACAATTTTATTATTTTTAATGTGTTAAGCCAATGCATTCTCTTATATATGCGAGGCGACCTATGGTCGACTCGCATATATAAGAGAATGCATTGGCACAGGGCCCTTCTGTTGGGTAAAGGGTTAACTTTCATATGGCCTAGTTGTGTTGAAGATTTACAACTCATATCTTACATATGTGACCCGTCATATCAAAACCAGTGAAAAGTCGAAAAATATTTTATTTGAGTTATATGTTGCATGCTATAGAGTGTGATAGTTATAAGCGCTTTACAAAAGTCGAACACTTAAGGGAGTACCTTATTGCGGTCCAACGTTATAGGATTTTGAATGTCAGTGTCGACATGAACCGACGATTCCAGAGATAATAAGAGATAAACGCATTTAAAGACAAACATATTAGATAAATTCTGAATAACAATACTCCAATATATGTCCAAAATACAAAAGCAAAAAAATAGACACGAACTTCACTTTATGCTACTTTATGTCGACAGAGTAGAACTAAATGCACAAATGTGTAAAAAATAAAAATCTTATATTTTCGGATATTTTGCATTTTTATTATATTTTATGTATTTACCCAGTATTAGAGATTCCGACTTACGACTGGTTTTGATTTGGCGGGTCACATATGACAGGGCTGTCGTTCATTTTTGTATACGCCCGTTTGAAAAACGGTACTTATTATGTGATCAGTCTAGCCGTCCTTCCATCGGGACGTCTTCCTGTCCGTCAACATTTTGGTTTCGGATGATAACTTGAGTTTGGATTATTTGATCACGACTGAACTTGGCATGTGGCTCAGTCATACTAAAATACAGGTCAGGTTAGAATTTGGGTTCGGTCCAATTATTTTTGCCGGAGTTATGGGCCATTTCGACTTGGAAAATTAATTCTACGTCAATATTTTGGTTACCGGATAATTTGATCGTTTGATCACAACTAAACTTGGTATGTGGCTCAGTCATACAAAAATACAGGCCAAGTTCGAATTTGGGTTCGGTTCAATGAATTTTGCCGGAGTTCTGCACCTTTTTCAACATGGAAAATTAAATTTTTACGTCAATATTTTGGTTACCGGATAATTTGAGTTTGGATCATTTTATCACAACTAAACTTGGTATGTGGCTCAGTCATACCAAAATACATGTCAAGTTCGAATTTGGGTTTGGTTCGATGCATTGTTTTCCGGAGTTGTGGGCATTTTCCATAATCTTGCTTTCCAGATGCTATTTTCGAGATACCCTTAATTGCCTCGGTATGAGTATTGTCTGGACCAACCAACAAGTTCTAAGCATAAAAAGCTTTAACCGCACAATTTCTGGCAAACTACGCGACGTATACATACAAGAATGGTGGACCACAATATCTAAATCAAGCAAGTACGCATTTTACCGGATTATAAAGCCCAACTTTGAAACAGAGAATTATCTAACCCTAGATGATAACAGATCAGTTAACTATATTATGGCCTTCAGGACAAGAAACCACAAACTCCCTATAGAACATGGTACTTGGACAAATACGGATTACTCAGACCGAATTTGCACACTATGTAATCTTGAAATCGGCGACGAATATCACATGGTAATGAAATGTAGGGAACTTAATGAACTTAGAATAAAATACCTGAAACCCTACTACTACCAGAGACCTAACACTCACAAACTAGCCGCTCTTTTCAACTCCCGAAATCAAAAGACAGTTAAAAATCTATCAGTTTTTATTAAGAAGATCCTAGAAATATTCAGATCCGCCTGAGGCTTATTACCACCCGCCTGACATATTGAAACAACCGAATACCGTCCAACATTTCTATATTCTATTATTATGCCATATATAATATATACATGTATACCTGTACTGAAATATATTGTATATTATACCCATATATATCTGTAATGTCTAAATTTGACGATCAGAATAAACTAATTGCGTTATTCTATTGGACTCATATTTTGTATGTTAGTTTATTACCTCACAATACAGGTCAGATTCGAATTGGGGTTTGGTACGTGATAACCAATTTTCTTTTATAGTAATTGAAAGATGACAACTATTTACTATGCAAACGGGCGTATTAAGCCGCGTCTGGTGGTACTCTTGTTAAAGTTTAATATTGAGGTTGACTATATTTTGTGCCTCTTTATTATCAAATACACGTTATTACCCACCTTCATATTTTACCCGCTATGATTGGCCCAACCCAAGTCCTGTCACATGCCGGGTGACAAATCACAATATCAAACTATAATATGAATTTCTTCATTAAATATTCTCAAAGTAATCGGATGTAATATAAAAATTAATTGATTACTTTTAGAAAAGTATTGTATTTGTAATCAAATACATCAACTGGAAAAAGTATTTGTATTGTAATTGTAATAATCAAATTGAAAAGTATTTGTATTTTAATCTTATACTTTGGGCATATAATCCCACCATCTCTGATTATGATATGTATTTTTACCGTAAATTCGGGTGATGCAATATCCCATGACTACGAATACCCTGTATTAGGCTACTATTATACGTTCATACGCTGGCAAGTTTGCACGGTATGTTTTTGCGGGCATTTCGTCATAGATAACCACATGGTGCCATAACATGAACGGAACCGTGCACATAACATGCATATTTACCAAAGCGAAAGATATGAGAAGTAACATTTATCTAATTCCACTTGTAACAGTGCTATTGGAATTTGCCTTCAAATACCTGTATGATTTATGCTTGCGAGATAATTGCATGATATTTACAGGCAAATTCCGGTAACATCGTTACTAGTGGAATTACAGAGATTTTACTTCGCACGTAGTTAGCTGTGGCACAGATGTACTTTATGTGCTTGTTTCCGTTCATATTATGGCACCATATCGTTTTCTACGACAAATGCAAACCATATACCGTGCAAACTTGCCAGTGTATGAACGTACCCTTACGGTGTCATTCAGTGTTAACTATGCAGTTATGGCATATTTATTGTCTTATTGAGACATTATTTTGAGGCGGTAGTACAATAACCGAACATAAAACATGGCTATGACGTCACTCCTTTGTTCATCGAGTCCAGTTTATAGGATAATGGATGGTTATTCCCGAGATCGTACATTATTTTACAAACAACTATTCATTATTTTAATAACGGACGCTCAATATCCAAATTAATGAACAGTTATTTTACTGTGTACCATTTCATTTTATATGACTTGCATGCATGATACCATCATGGCTGATTGATTGCTAGAAACATGACAGAAGGGATATACCTATATAACCTCGTCAGTCGTGGGGTGTGTCTAACTTCAAATTTCAGACATGTCGTTTGACTTATACATATATAGGCATTGATTTGTCAACTGTTAACATTTCACGAATTTATTCCGTTCCGGATGGCATTTTGTAGAACCCCTCATGACAACACATTAACTAATATAGTAATTTACATGTAAATGTAGTCCTTCCATTTTCAGAATAACGATCTCAATCAACCAGATCGCCAACTCTTCGATTAGGCATACCGCGCGCACCAATCAGTCATTCAATTTATAATTCCCCGCCAAATCCGAAATATGTCGTATAAATAATTTAATACAAGTGCCGAAATATAAGGGCAAAACCCCGGGGACAGTCGTCAAATATATCGCAAAAGGATCTCATTTTGTGTGCTTCGTGTGTAGTCAAAGGTTGTAGACGCAATGAGGTACTGCCTGTCCATTAAGTTGACAATGGGTCAAGATGTCACGCCATCCGTGCAGTCAATTGGCGAGTGGATAAGGCCGAACACATGGCACAACTCAGATGTCTTGACCCAATTTCTGGTTAAAGTTAGATAATGCATTCTGATATGTTGTAATTGCATATACATGTAGACATCACCATAATTTTGAGACAGTCGGAGCCATGAGTGGATGGGGATTGCGGCTTGCCATGGCATCGGGAATGGCACTATATAGCAATTATAATTTTTTGTTTTAGAGATTTATGCGGGAATATCTAGATGGCTTCATTCAAGGGGATTTTGCAGGAAATCTAATAACGCGGTTTGCGATGTTGCAAGAGTTACATTTTTAAAGTAAGTGATTGGGATCGGTGTGGCGCACCAGAATTGATAAATTTCGAAAATCCTTGATCATGGATGATGTTCGGTGCCGAAATGTTTGCTGTCGATTCCCACAGTACTTATATTTATATAGGGGCCGTCCGATTCAGGGAAGACGGAAAAACATAGCGACAAATGTGTAGTCCGGGCATCTCTTCTACCGCACCGACCGTACCATCCCGAGGGGTCCGAACAGGATGGTTCGGGCACTTCGTGCAGAATAGACCTGTATGTACCAAAGTTCCAACCCAAGGTCTATATCTCAAGCGGAAACGGCAATGTTAACCCTGATTTGCGGCCGATTCCGCCAGGTACGCAAAATTAAAAAATGGCACCGACCGCACCTCTCATAGCTGCCTGACCACGGAAAGGGACATCATGTCATGCAGCGAATGTGATGAGTACCCCTCCTCATCCATGGTCGATCGGGCTAGTTGCTAGCTATACCGGAAGTGAATATATTAACCCAGAACAACGGAGATACATATAAGTCGGATCTGCTTTTATAAATAAATGGTTGGTGGAAATTTAAGGCAAAAATCGTTTTCTGCCACACCATCCGCCCAGTGCCGAGTCCGTTACGTTGGCAACTTTATAAATAATACAAATAGATGTCCCACATGTACCCGTGTGACCCCTTCGGATCCCTTTAGATAAGGCTGGCCCCAAATTTTGATAAGGGACAAACATACATAATTATGTTGAAAATATATCTTCTATTTTCTCCTTATGCATGTAGGACTGTTCGCGAAATTAAATACATCGAATTTGACAATAATATATTTCAAAATGGTCAATCCTTTACTTATTTCTACACATTCCGGCTCATATAATCGTAGCCAATCGAAGTGAGAGAGAAACACAGGGCGAATAAAACTTACCTACCAAGTTCGAGTCGGAACATATTTTGCTGGTTAGATCCTGATCTGAACCATGAAATCGGAAACACGTCGGAATAATTTCTTAACTACGGAGTTTCTGGTCCAGTAACCAATATAGTATTATTGTGGTCTGTGAGAAACAATGAATTCACCAAGCATCCATTGCACCCACATTTCTGTCAATAAGCCTGAATGAGGTTCGTTTTCCACGCTATCTTTTTTAAAAATCGGCATAGAGTCGGAGCTTGATAAAAAAGGAGCCGGAGTCAACATCGGTTAGACCCATAACTGCATGAATCGTTGAACCCCATGCAGTGAACTGGGGATTTGGTACACCAGTTTATTAAATATTTTAGAGTGTCAGGATATGTGTATGGATCCCACCACAATTAACTCAGCGGATCAACCACTAATATGTATTATGGGTATAGTAGTGTTGTAAAGAATATATGATATTGATAATAATTTATATTTATTGAAAATGTGATAAAATGAACATTCAATATTAATTTAAATTGGTGCTAATTAATATTAAAATATTATATTGTTATTGTTGATGATGGTGCACCTATAAATAATTATAATGACCAAAAAATAAACCCCCGGCTGATGGCTGAATCTATATCACCCAGCTGGTATTAAAGATGTATAATCTGAATTGACGCTCCCAAATTACTATTTATTTTGCTTCGGTGGTAAAAAATATTTGATTTGAGTCGAGGGACCCAGCTATCAAAGCTCAGAGTGATCAGATATCGATTTCTCGAGAAATAGTTATTGTGTAGTTATTTGCGGCCTGATAAAAAGATGTCAAACCAACGGTCTCGGAACAACTTGCGGGTGAAGATGGATAACTCTAAAATCAAGTTCCTTTGGCGTTAGATTTATTGAAAATCCGCCCATATGTCGTTGAACAAAATGTTGATAAATAACACGTTTTGGACACTTTTGTGACCCCGACCTGACCTTGACCTTGAAAATGATCAATTCAATGTCAAATCGGGTAAAACTGGCGGATTTCGACGAAATTTTACACCTAGGTGCAGCATATGTGTCTCGGAAGGTGTTGCAATTGCCTTTTCGGACAAAGCCATGAGACGAACCACGCCAGTGGCGGCCTAACCTGCTAGTATAATATATATCTCAAATGCTGTATGTATTTATGTACATGCAGCCATTACGGAGATGAATCGAGTATGACTATCCCCGGACATGACAATATGAGAGGAGCGGAGACACAAAGGAAATTCACCCAGTGCGTTTCTCGATGGGATATGTCTGCATGTTATCGTTTTCAGAGCACTGGTCGTAGCACTGATGGTCGATTCATGATGTTCACGCATCACGGTGCTGTCTGACCGATAAAAAAATGTCCCCCTCGCCCGACTTTTCGAAGTTTTGAACCTTGTATGTCATACAACGGATTTATCTCAGTCATAACACAATTTATGCATAACGCGTATTAATTGCAAATTAAAAACAATAATTATGCAAATGAGCAAACACACAGTTCGTGAAAGGTGGGGTTATATTTGTATGATACTATTAAAGAGATGTGGGGGAATCTCTGCTCGTTGATTACTTCGTAGTTCTATGTTTACTGGTTCGCTCAGCCGTCAACAACCTTCAAAATGTAAGGGTAAACAAGTGATTTTCGGCCCGACATGTGACGCTTCCTCAGCTAATCAGAAGAGAGGAGAATGTGGTCAAGGATAACAATGACTTTATTAAATGATCCAACCCTGGTCGATTTAGCATCGGACCTGGAAAAACTTGTTACGGACGCTATTCTGGTGCCATTCGACGCGAAAATTACGACAGAATAATATATTCAAAATCCAACAAACTTCATCTTGGGGAAAATTCACAATTCAATCCTCGATGGCCGTCGGTATTTGAAAAAGCTAAATTTGTGCAGTAGTTACGCCAATTAGTACCAAATTGGTGATAAATTGAAATATAGACATACAATGCATAGTCGTAAGCCATATCTGTATAATATCTGTCACAAAATGGCCGCCAAAATTGGAAAAACCAAATGAAATATAGCAGCGTGAATTATATTACTTATTCCTTATTCCTTATTCGAAAAATTTGGGAAAATGTGGAAAATGACCTTAGTAATGCGTCTTTAGTAAGGCGAGACGAAATGTTGAAAAAAAATTCAGGGTCAAAACTTCAAGAATTCCTTTAAAATAGGTAAAGACCGAAAATAAACGGAAATTTGCTCGGTCGTGAACATTTCGGATAATGTGTCCCATATTCATAAATGGACACCTGGGTCGAACTTTTTGGGCCGAAATATTTTTGGGTAGAATCCGAAAATGTGGTTCTAATAGAAATTCCCGCTCTGCTCGGTCTGGAAATTTCGGAAAATGTGACAACTGACCATGGCAATGTTTTTAGTAAGGTTGACACCAGTCTGTCAATCTATTTGGGTTGGTTTGATCCAATTCGGTATGATTAATATTAAGCAATAAAACCATCGTTAGTTTGAAATGTCTTTTGGGATAATATTTACTCATTTTGATTAACCAAACCCTCACGAGCATTTGGATGACACAAAGAAACCAAAGTTACACCATTAATGTCACCTTGGATGATATAACAACTTACGTTGGTCGAGAACTGTTTGTGGTATTATAAATCCAACTTTTAACGCATGCTCGACTGGAAAAATAAATCCGATAAACAGCACTAATGCTCAAAAGAAAATGGTTCCTCTTTCAAATGAGAGAAGACTTCGGCCTGCCTATATACATGGTTCGGACATAGGCCTTTGATAATAAAGGCCTATCAGATAATAAGGCATTTAATGTTATACAATGTAGCTGAAGGGGTCATTGTCGCCACAGTTTGGCGTGTTGGGTACCCAGCTTGACCCTTGTCGGATCGATAGTCTCTGAACCAATATTTCGCAATGCCACGTATTCCATATTTTTTCCAGTTTATTTAATAGAATGTCATGAGAGTTTACTATATATTATATACTATAACGTGGGTCTCCGTGTTCCAGTGGTTAGGGTATCGAGCTTGTCTTCATTGTCAACACATCGAAATGAGTTCGCAGCCCGCCAATGGACTATTGAGTTCTCACAATCGTGGCTTGGTGGGATTAGCGACATGTGGCTGTCTCGCGCCAAGATGTAACCATTGGGCAAGGTCACTTGTATTGTGCTCGCTTCGTCCTACATAGACGAGAACTTGGAATCTGGTTGTTGGGTAATGGTAAGCACAGTGTGTAAGCATGTACTCGAGGATTTGCCTTTCTTCTGACTTTCTTCTGATTGCATCACCTTTGACCAAAAATACTGATCACATGCATACAAAATCTGTTAACAACAGTGGTTAAATGTCGATAAACGAACACGTCAATCTAACCACGTGACTAACCAAATATCTAAATTTCAAAGGCATATTTATACAAATAAACGCCACAGATAACCTTAACTAAATTCAGGAACAAATGACTTCCCAGTACAAAACTTGTATATCCCCTCTATTATATATAAAGCTTGGTTGGGGTTGACGCAAGGAACTTAGTAAAATATGCAAACTAATTGGTATATTAGCTGGTAGCTTTCCTGTCTGTACGACAATAGTTTGTGGTGAAACACTAATGACATAATCCATTGCGCACTTACTAAATTTATTATCATACTCATCGATCTGAATCAATTGGGTCACTATTGAGTGGAGAACATCTAGTTATATCACGACAACTGATATCATGTGCATTCTATGTTAAGAGGATGCGATGTGGTAGAACCAGGAGTGGGACTTAAATTATCCATCCTTGCTTGTCACAAAATATTTTTAACGGTTCTGAGTCTGGTCAGGCAGGGCCCATGGAACACTAAGCCTACCTTTAAAAGTCTTCTATGCATTTATTGCGTCCTCGACAATGCAAACGGAACACACCCAACGTAACATCATAAGACACCCATGGACGACGATATCACAATACATCTAGACTTGACATCCAACAACATCAAACATTACATGCATCACATCACATCACACGATCCGACGAACTTACGTGAAGACAACGTAAGTGTATGTTGACATTGAGAGTGTTGACCCTGGCAAACAAATACACACGTTGTAGTTGTTGCTTGACTATATCCAGAATGGATAGGTATAAATTTGAACAATTTTTGATGTGTCATTAACCACCTTACATATTGTCGATATGACATTTTTTTTCCCCCGTATGATATTATATATAAACGGTTCTTAATCCTTTAAGTGCCATATATGGACAATCCAAAAATATGTATGTTATATTGGGCTACCATCACTGTGTTTTCCGTGGTGATCATCATGTTCATCATGGCCGGAACTCTTCTTGCTTCTTATCTCACGTTCGAAGTCACTGTGTTTTCCGTGGTGATCATCATGGTCATCATGACCGGAACTCTTTTTGCTTCTGACCTCACGTTCCACATCACTGTGTTTTCCGTGGTGATCATCATGGTCATCGTGGCCGGAACCCTTCTTGCTTCGGACATCACGTTCTAAGTCACTGTGTTTTCCGTGTTGGTCATCATGGTCATCATGGTCGGAACCCTTCTTACTTCGGACCTCACGTTCCAAGTCACTGTGTTTTCCGTGGTGATCATCATGGTCATCATGTCCGGAACTCTTCTTGCTTCTGACCTCACGTTCCAAGTCACTGTGTTTTCCGTGGTGATCATCATGGCCGGAACTCTTCTTGCTTCTGACCTCACGCTCCAAGTCGCTGTGTTTTCCGTGGTGATCATCATGGCCGGAACTCTTCTTGCTTCGAACCTCACGTTTCAAATCACTGTGTTTTCCGTGGTTGTCATCATGGTCATCATGGCCGGAACCCTTCTTACTTCGGACCTCACGTTCCAAATCACTGTGTTTTCCGTGGTGATCATCATGGTCATCATGGCCGGATCCCTTCTTGCTTCTGAACTCACGCTCCAAATCACTGTGTTTTCCGTGGTGATCATCATGGCCGGATCCCTTCTTACTTCGGACATCACGTTCCAAGTCGCTGTGTTTTCCGTGGTGATCATCATGATCATCGTGGCCAGAACTCTTCTTGCTTCTGACCTCACGTTCCAAATCGCTGTGTTTTCCGTGGTGATCATCATGGTCATCATGACCGGAACTCTTCTTGCTTCTGACCTCACGCTCCAAATCACTGTGTTTTCCGTGGTGATCAGCATGGTCATCATGGCCGGAACCCTTCTTACTTCGGACCTCACGCTCCAAGTCACTGTGTTTTCCGTGGTGGTCACCATGGCCGGAACCCTTCTTGCTTCTGATCTCACGTTCCAAATCACTGTGTTTTCCGTGGTGATCATCATGGCCGGAACTCTTCTTGCTTCGGACATCAAGTTCCAAGTCGCTGTGTTTTCCGTGGTGATCATCATGGTCATCATGGCCGGAACCCTTCTTGCTTCTGACCTCACGTTCCAAATCACTGTGTTTTCCGCGGTGATCATCATGGCCGGAACTCTTCTTGCTTCGGACATCAAGTTCCAAGTCGCTGTGTTTTCCGTGGTGATCATCATGGTCATCATGGCCGGAACCCTTCTTGCTTCTGACCTCACGTTCCAAATCACTGTGTTTTCCGTGGTGATCATCATGGTCGTCATGACCGGAACTCTTCTTGCTTCTGATCTCACGTTCCAAATCGCTGTGTTTTCCGTGGTGATCATCATGGTCATCATGGCCGGAACCCTTCTTGCTTCGGACCTCAAGCTCCAAATCACTGTGTTTCCGTTGTGATCATCATGGTCATCATGGCCGGAACCCTTCTTGCTTCTGACCTCACGTTCCAAATCACTGTGTTTTCCGTGGTGATCGTCATGGTCATCATGACCGGAACCCTTCTTGCTTCGGACCTCACGCTCCAAGTCGCTGTGTTTTCCGTGGTGATCATCATGGCCGGAACTCTTCTTGCTTCGGACATCACGTTCTAAGTCACTGTGTTTTCCGTGGTGATCATGATGGTCATCATGGCCGGAACCCTTCTTGCTTCTGACCTCACTTTCCAAATCACTGTGTTTTCCGTGGTGATCATCATGGTCATCATGACCGGAACTCTTCTTGCTTCTGATCTCACGCTCCAAGTCGCTGTGTTTTTCGTGGTGATCATCATGGTCATCATGGCCGGAACCCTTCTTGCGTCGGACCTCAAGCTCCAAGTCACTGTGTTTTCCGTTGTGATCATCATGGTCATCATGACCGGAACTCTTCTTGCTTCTGATCTCACGCTAAAAGTCGCTGTGTTTTCCGTGGTGATCATCATGGTCATCATGGCCGGAACCCTTCTTGCTTCGGACCTCAAGCTCCAAATCACTGTGTTTTCCGTGGTGATCATCATGGTCATCATGGCCGGAACCCTTCTTGCTTCGGACATCACGCTCCAAATCACTGTGTTTTCCGTGGTGATCATCATGTTCATCATGGCCGGAACTCTTCTTGCTTCTTATCTCACGTTCGAAGTCACTGTGTTTTCCGTGGTGATCATTATGGTCATCATGACCGGAACTCTTTTTGCTTCTGACCTCACGTTCCACATCACTGTGTTTTCCGTGGTGGTCATCATGGCCGGAACTCTTCTTGCTTCGAACCTCACGTTTCAAATCACTGTGTTTTCCGTGGTTGTCATCATGGTCATCACGGCCGGCACCCTTCTTACTTCGGACCTCACGTTCCAAATCACTGTGTTTTCCGTGGTGGTCATCATGGCCGGAACCCTTCTTGCTTCGGACATCACGTTCTAAGTCACTGTGTTTTCCGTGGTGGTCATCATGGTCATCATGGTCGGAACCCTTCTTACTTCGGACCGCACGTTCCACATCACTGTGTTTTCCGTGGTGATCATCATGGTCATCGTGGTCGGAACCCTTCTTACTTCGGACCTCACGTTCCACATCACTGTGTTTTCCGTGGTGATCATCATGGTCATCGTGGTCGGAACCCTTCTTACTTCGGACCTCACGTTCAAAGTCACTGTGTTTTCCGTGGTGGTCATCATGGTCATCATGGTCGGAACCCTTCTTACTTCGGACCTCACGTTCCAAGTCACTGTGTTTTCCGTGGTGATCATCATGGTCATTATGACCGGAACCCTTCTTGCTTCGGACATCACGTTCTAAGTCGCTGTGTCCCCCCTTCTTCTTGCCCAGATTTCCTCTTAGTGGGGATCCGGAAGCGCAAACTGCAAAGAACATTATATGCATGTATGTAGGGTTTCTTATTTTGCTTCTTGTAGCAACAGACTCAGTCAATCGACCGTCGAATTTAATTTATATAGTTCGTCGTCTGTTCGTGTTTGTATGTATAGTTCTAAGATTGCCACCTGTCAGTGTACCCTTTTTACTGTTGTCATATTTACATCGACGCCAGGGTCAGTTACACGTATACATGTAACTTGTATTAGTCCGACACTAGAACGATTGCGCTCCATCGATTCTATACGGAGTGCGGGGATTGTGCGTGTTTATCCTTGTTATTTGTTAAAAACGTAGATAAGTAGATGTGTGCACATGTATTACAAGCTATTACATGACATGTAACGTGGTTGGGGATATAGGTTGTAATACATGTTGACGACGAAAAACATAAAACTATGGAATTCTGTTTACGCCACACCAGATGCGTGAAAGGGCCGAAATAATCGCTTACTTCGCTGTGATATTTTTGCTTTTTGTACCCCCCCCCCCCCAAATCTGGGCGACAAAATAGAGAATATTGGTCGTGGTCAGGGTTTATGGGTCAACGCCTTGCATTGTAAATTGGAATTTGTTATTTCGCTTGTTTCAACCTGTCCGGAATATAGGGCCTGTGTCGGAACGCCGGAAATTTACTCGAAGGTGGCGACTTAGTGAGAAGATGAATGCATTTTTATAACAACAATGGCACACTGCTGCACAAATTAAAAAAAAACTTGGAGATTTGGACAAATTGACGATAGATTAATAACCTTAACTTCTCATTTGACTTAGGGTGCATTTACATTGCTATAGAACTGTACACAGATCTACACGCAGACTAGTGTAAACGGGTTGATAAAGAAATGCACACAGAAAGAAAACGCACTGCCAAAAATATTTTCTCAATTCAGGAACAAAAATAATCTTGAAATGAGATATTATCTTGGGAGAATAGCTAGAAAAATAAGAAAAAACATTTTTTCTAGGTCAAGAAATGAAAGGGTGGGAAAATTTCTTGTCTGAGAAAATTTCTTTAAGAAAATCCTAGTAAAAAAATCTTAGTATAGATTTTTTTTCTTAATGTAGGAAAGATTGTTTTTCTCACATAAGTTTATTTTTCTTGAAATAAGATAAGTTTAAGATACTGCGATTATCTTGGGAGAATAGCTAGAAATTTAAGAAAGCTATACAATTAATCTAGAACAAGAAATTATATTTTCTATAGTTAGAAATATCGTCAAGATATTTTTTCTTAAGTGATGCCAATTTTTTCTAGAATGAGATTTTCTCAAGCAGGAAAATAAATCTAAGTAAGGAAAACAAGTTTTCTTAACTAGGAATATTTTCCCCAATTAGGAAAGATATATTAGAATACAATTCTTAATTAAGAAAAACATTTAATTTTAAATTAATATATAATTTCAATTGTGTTTTAAAATATACAATTGACATTTATTCTGAATATAAAAACTTCTTTGTAAATATCAGTGTTAAATGTATAATAGAGACAATAAGGGGGCTTAAAGGCACGGGAGGCCTTAGTTGTCGAAAATATTCATATTTGTTTCAATCACCGTAAACAGAAAAACGTTAAAACGCATACAGTTTTGTTCATATATACCATGACCATCGCGTAAACAGCATGCTATCATAAAGACCTACTATATTTTACCTAAGCAGGAGCCTGATTGTGTTACAGAAGGCAGCACAGTGTTACTGGCTAATCACACACAAATGATATAAATGCTCTTTATTCGTTCCATATCAAAATTCAGCAACAATGAACGCTCTTTAAATTTACCATCATAATATAAACAAACACCAGGAACGTACCTTTTTATGCTTTTGTTTACATAAGAATGGTCAAACATATGACAATAACATACTGTTTATGCGATATTTCTTATTTGTATACGGACAAAGTCTGTCTGCATTTTAATATTCTTTCTGTTTGTGGCGGTTTTTGACCGGTGGAAATATTTTCACAGCATACCCACCGCCAAGGCCTCCCGTACCTTTAAACTTTAAATATACAATCAACAATTTCTCGTTACAGTTATGGGTTTCTAAAATTGCAAGTGGCCAAACAAGATACTGTGTACATTCGCGAAATGAAACTATACAAAGTACCTGTATCTTGTTCTGCCTCTTAAAATTGTATAAACCTATATACGCAAAAAAATATATATTGATTGCTAATAATTACATCCCGACACATTATTTTCAATATATTTATAGAAAGAGTTACCTCAAATCTGTCGGTTGCAAAAAAAATATATAACAATTTCTGTTATTTGAGTATCCAGTTCAAACGATAGGAAAAAAAATCATCACACATGACAAAACAAGCACTGTATGTGCCTTAATAAACATCGTAACCCTGTATTTTTAATTGCACATATTGATAAGATTCCTCGTATCACAGAGAAGAATATGTATCAATCTGGTGGAAATCGGCACTAAACATATAGATATAATTTGTTGTGTCCCTCTCATCTCTATTCATCACTGACTTGAATGGCCCAACTTATGACATCCTTAAACCACACGATTATACTCCTGATATCATGGAGATGATTGTTTATAAGTTTGGTGATAATAGGCGACTAACCAATTTTTTTATATAAAATTTGGTGCCAATCCACACCCCATCTCTCAAACAAACAGCACCACTATGGCGTCTTTAAATCACACGATTAGATTCCTCGTATCTTGGATAAGAACGTGTATCAATTTGGTGGAAATTGGCGCAAAAAAATTGTGCATCAATTTTGGTGCCCCTGTCCCTTTCAATGCAACCCTGACTCGAATGAGGCCACATTTGACATATATAAGCAACACCATTAGACTCCTCATACCATGGGGATGATTTTGTATAAGTGTGGCGGCAATCGGCGACTAAACCAATTATTATCAAATTTAGTGCCCACCCCTCCCAATCTCTCAACCAAAAGACAACAATTTGGCGCTGTTAAAGCGCACAATTTGATTCCTTGTAAATGAAGAAGAATATATATCAATTTGGTGGAGATCGGCGCTAAAATTAGTTTTTCAATTTTGGTGCCCCTCTCCCCTTCCGCGCATCCCTGACTCGAACGACGCCACTTTAAAACCACACCGTTGGTTTTTTCATATCATGGGTTTGGTGTTGTTAATTCGCACAATTAGATTCCTTATATCATGTTGAAGAATATATATCAATTTTGTGGAGATCGGCGCTAAAATTAGTTTTTCAATTTTGGTGCCCCTCTCCCCTTCCGTGCATCCCTGACTCGAACGATGCCACTTTTAAACCACACCGTTGGTTTTTTCATATCATGGGGATGATTATATATAAGTTTGGTGGAAATCGGCGACAGAAAAAAAATCTGCCCCTCTCCCTTCCGGGTATCGTAATTGTAAGGATGCGAAAGGTCTCTAATATGTGATGGAAGAAACATTTAGACGCACAAAAGGTTAATTTCAGTTTGACAGCTCTCCATTGCACGTAGGAATCACCGACAAGCTATTTTGTATTTGTATTCATTGAAGTTCCGGAATCGGAAACGGAATAATGCGCGACTGATTGGAAAACATATATAGCGTTGTCTTATCTTGGAACTTCGCTCACTATTTTCTCTTCCTATTCTTGGTATACATAAATGATCTATCTGAAACCCTCCATTCTTTCGCACGACTATATGCCGACGACACATGCCTCACGGAATCGAATATAAGTGTTCTCGATCTTGAAAGAGAGATGAATCGTGATCTAATGAAAATTGACTCATGGTCTAATCAATGGTTAGTTAAATTTAACGGTACTAAGACTAAGTCTGTTACCTTTTCATATTCAGGAAATCACCCCAATATAGCTCTCTCACTAAACGGTAGCAGTATAAGTCAAGTAGAGTCTTATAAACATCTCGGGTTATTCATTCAAAGTGATATGGATTGGAACCGACAAATTGATGAAATGTTGAAGAAGCTTTACGGACGCCTCGCTTACTTGAGAAAGTTGAAGTTTATGCTTAATCGAAACACACTGGAAATAATATACCGATCATATATACTGCCCCTTATGGACTACGCCGATGTAGTCTGGGACTCGGCCCCTGCAAACCTTTTGATCAAGTTAGACAGAGTACACGCCGATGCTGCCCGTTTAATCACTGGACTTACCCGATCAGTCCCACAAGATAAACTATTATGCGAATTAGGTTGGAGAACATTGACGGACAGACGAAAATATCACAGATTGCATACCATGTATAGGATAGTAAACCATAAAACCCCAAGCTATTTGACTGATCTCTTGCCAACCCGCCCAGAAACGACCAATAGATTAAGAAACAATATCCCTTTCCCGCCATATCAATGGAGGACTAAACATTTTAATAATTCATTCTTCCCGCGATCAACTAAGGACTGGAACGAACTCCCCAAAGAAGTAAGAACTAGTTGCTCACTAAACGTTTTCAAAACAAAATTAGTGACAATCCAAGTTGCCGATGTGGACATCCAGTTGAAGATGCAAGTCATTATTTCTTTAATTGCGGGCTGTACACACGTCATAGAATTACTCTAGCAAATAATTTAACAGGTTTAGGTATGTCAAATATCACTGTCGGAAAGCTACTTATTGGTGAGATCTCACTAAATGACAATTTAAATAGAAAGTTATTCAATTTTGTTCAAACTTACATAACTTCAACCTGCCGTTTTGACATCAGCGACTAGGCTGCATTACCGTTAAAGATCATAAAGTAGCACAGACTATAGCAGGACCCCCCCCCCCCCCCGGACGCACAGTGATGGACCCGACGCCATCGTGTATATACATCTGTTGTATCATAATTCCATATATATTGTATACTAATTCTTATACAAGTGGATCATACCTTATATTATACTTATGTAAATATCATGTTCTTTGTATTATTGTCGGGAGCGAGGCCAAGATAAGTTTTGTAACTTGTGCCTCAATCCCTTGCATTTAATTATGGATGCAAATAAATATGTTTACATCAATTGTTTTGATGTTGGTTGGTTGTATGTAAATATTGGCATACAAGCAGTCTTATATTTGTCTATTCAGTCTAACATTGAGTAATGTATGTATGCATCAACATAGCCCTCTTGTGCGTATGCCATGTGGTTTGGTGTAAACTCAGGGGTCGTACTATTTTTCGCTCAGTTTTAAATTCGCGCATCGATTGGTGCGCGAAAATAAATACTGCGCGAATTTAAATACGAGTAAGGTAATGTTATCTTGTTTATGTTTAATATTAAGAGAAAATAGTGAGCGAAGTTCCAAGATAAGACAACGCTATATATGTTTTCCAATCAGTCGCGCATTATTCCGTTTCCGATTCCGGAACTTCAATGAATACAAATACAAAATAGCTTGTCGGTGATTCCTACGTGCAATGGAGAGCTGTCAAACTGAAATTAACCTTTTGTGCGTCTAAATGTTTCTTCCATCACATATTAGAGACCTTTCGCATCCTTACAATTACGATACCCGGAAGGGAGAGGGGCAGATTTTTTTTCTGTCGCCGATTTCCACCAAACTTATATATAATCATCCCCATGATATGAAAAAAACAACGGTGTGGTTTAAAAGTGGCATCGTTCGAGTCAGGGATGCACGGAAGGGGAGAGGGGCACCAAAATTGAAAAACTAATTTTAGCGCCGATCTCCACAAAATTGATATATATTCTTCAACATGATATAAGGAATCTAATTGTACGAATTAACAACACCAAACCCATGATATGAAAAAACCAACGGTGTGGTTTTAAAGTGGCGTCGTTCGAGTCAGGGATGCGCGGAAGGGGAGAGGGGCACCAAAATTGAAAAACTAATTTTAGCGCCGATCTCCACCAAATTGATATATATTCTTCTTCATTTACAAGGAATCAAATTGTGCGCTTTAACAGCGCCAAATTGTTGTCTTTTGGTTGAGAGATTGGGAGGGGTGGGCACTAAATTTGATAATAATTGGTTTAGTCGCCGATTGCCGCCACACTTATACAAAATCATCCCCATGGTATGAGGAGTCTAATGGTGTTGCTTATATATGTCAAATGTGGCCTCATTCGAGTCAGGGTTGCATTGAAAAGGACAGGGGCACCAAAATTGATGCACAATTTGTTTGCGCCAATTTCCACCAAATTGATACACGCTCTTATCCAAGATACGAGGAATCTAATCGTGTGATTTAAAGACGCCATAGTGGTGCTGTTTGTTTGAGAGATGGGGTGTGGATTGGCACCAAATTTTATAAAAAAAAATTGGTTAGTCGCCTATTATCACCAAACTTATAAACAATCATCTCCATGATATCAGGAGTATAATCGTGTGGTTTAAGGATGTCATAAGTTGGGCCATTCAAGTCAGTGATGAATAGAGATGAGAGGGACACAACAAATTATATCTATATGTTAGTGCCGATTTCCACCAGATTGATACATGTTCTTCTCTGTGATACGAGGAATCTTATCGTGTCGTTTAGATACACCAAATGTGTGCACTATGGGTGAGAGATATGGGGTCCTTAAATTTGATACGAATTGATATACTCGCCAATTTTCACCAATTTCATATATATGAATCTCTAATATCTTAGTGTGTGCAGCTTGAGACTGCAATAGGGACGGGTGGGTCACCAAGACTGATACACAACATTTTTAGTACTAATTACCATCAAATTAAGACATGTTCTTCTCAAATGATACAAGAAATCAAATCGTGCTGTCTGTCTGTCTTTCTGTCTGTCTGTGTGCGTTCTATATATAACTTCAAGCGGTACAATCGAGATGGCATCAAGACGTTCTAAGAGGGGTAGCTGTTTACAAGGAAGATAACGGTGCGGGTAAATATTTTCTAAAATGACGCTGTTGGTGTCAGGGGAAGAAAAAGGGGAGGTCGGCAAAATTAAAAATATATCGTGAAATAGTTTTGTCGCCGATTTCCACCAAACGAATACATAATCACCTTCGCAATATGGCGTTGTTCGAGTCAACGTTGCATCAACAATTGATTTAATAAACTATTTTTTAGCCCAGATTTCCACCAAATTGATATATTATTCTTCTCTATGATACGAGGAATATCGTCGTATGATTTAAAGACGTCAAATTGCTGTCGGTTGGGTGAGAGATATGGGTCATAACTATTCTCAGAATTTGTTCAGTTGCTGATTACCACCAAACATATATATAATCATCGCCAGTATATCATGCACCCATGAGTCTAATGGGAGTGGTTTAAATATGTCCAAAGAGGCAAACGCTGGTACAAATTTATTTGGCGCCAATTTCCACCGAATTCATACACGTTTTTCTCTAATGATATACCATGAATTATATTACATTTGGTGTCGTTTGCGTCGCGGATGGCGAGCGGATATGCACTATCATTGATAAGATTGCTATTCGCCTTTATCCACATATAAGTTATATACGAGTCACCCAGGCCATCTCCATTTCAATTTAAGTAGTTTTGGACGTTCACATTTCACAATCGCGACATATGGTGACCCACTGAAGTCACTTGAACAATTATATCTTCTTAACTGTCATATTTATATGGGAATAGCAATCAGGGCGTTCACAAAATGAGCTAGCAAAAAGAGATACATAGAAGATGCATTAAACGTATATTTATCATTCTATTGAAGAGATACACATATTCGTGCAAACTGATAGATCCCGAATCGTCAGAGGATTGCATATATATTATAACAAAATTGAGTATGTTCCATTCAATACAGTTTCCACAAAAAGTTACAATTTGTCAAGAGATATGGAAGGCCTGTTCAAAAATAGTGGTCACAGTGTGCAGTCAAATATAGTTTCTTCTGATATACAAGACAATGCAGTTAGTAGCATAAGACTTTTCAGGATCCTCCCAATACTGCACATCTGACAAGGGTTTTATAACAGACTCATCGACTGATATAAGCAACTCAAAATCTCGCTCTGTGTCTGGCACATGTAGCTAATATTTATGCGCATCAACATTTCGTTTAAACTGAGAATATTTACCCAATATATAGCACCATGAACAGAGGAGCACCTGGAAATTTCTTTAAAACATCTGTATCTTCATGGAGATAGCCAGGTGTCCTCGAGAACTTAGTCCAACCCACTAAATTGATTGATACATCTCAATATTTAAAACCCAATTATCATCCTTTATCGAACTAATGTGTTTATGATGTGCATCTATCATATTATAACGTCTAATGTATACGCAGTTGTAAATAAATACATACTTCATTATTGTTGGAACAGAATGACAATTGACAAGGTGAGCCACTACTTATATCCCAATCATGTTTTATGATGCTATTTGAATATACAATTTATGAGAAAACGTATAACACTTTTTAGCAAGAGCATTCTCTATCCCCAACAAATATCCACAGCATACAGAGGGTTTCTCATCGAATTAACCTGGGCAACGCCGGGTAACCCTGCTAGTAATATATAAAAGAGTAAGAACTGTCTGCCTGTCCGGATTTTTCTCCCAGACCTCTGGGCTGATTCTATCAAAGTTTGTGTGATTTATTGTTTGGGGTTTACTGTCGCTTTCATCAACTAAGGCAACATTACGACATTGCCAGTTTTAGTGGTGGAGGAAATGCGCATATTTATGGCTAATCTAACAGTGATTTCAATGGCTGATAAACTCGTCGACGATGTGCGGCAACCACCGGCCATCGGCGAGTAATTGGCAACTCTACCAGATAACGATTTCGAGTTACAAAGTCCACGATGGAAACATGTGGATTTGAACCCTCATCGCCAGCGCGGGAGGGCGCACGACTTGGAGTTCAAATTTGATGTGGTACCTTGTCGGATGTTAAAACGACGTTTGTTTGTTTGTTTTTTTTGACTTACTAAACAATTAATTAAAAACAAATGTTTAAAAAAAATCTAAATGTTTAAAGGATAAAAAATATGCGCGAAGCGCATGCACAAAGGGCCGCCGTCACATAAACACTCTGCCTAAGATCACATAGCGCGAAACGCACACATGGGCCACAGGGCCCTAAATCCGAGTATACGATCTGTCTGTCTAGCTGTCTGTCTGTTCGCTATTTTTCTCTCAGACCCCTGGACGATTTCAACCAAATTTGGCGTGGTGCCTCGGGGTATGTTTATCCTGACGGATGTTAAAACGGCGTTAGTTTGTCAAAAGTTTTATTTAAACATAACTTAACTTGAATTGAGCAAGGAGTTAAATCTAAAACATTAAATAATTCAATTAAACAAAACAAAATTAGTTTAAATTGTTTGTTTTGTATTTGAATCAAAATGTCTGAACGATCAAAATGTGTACCAAAGCGCACAAAGTGGCTGCCGCTGAATAAAGTCTCTGTCTCAGTCAAAATGTGCGCCAAGCAGCAGCATGCCAGTAACGCACAAAGGGGCCATGTTCAGATTGATACGCTCCCCAACGATCGATGAAATGGCTTTCTTTTTAAGGATGTCGAGGTAGCCGAGGTGTTAGGTCGTGGATAAGATCATCGCAGTTTGGGCTAGACGTGGTTGGCGATGGTTCGAACCCCGGCATGGGTGACAATCGGGATGGATTTTCAAACTTGATCTGGTTTGAGGGTCATCTAATTGTGGCATTCCGATCGAAACATGGCCATTTCGATAAGAACAGAGAATTTGTTCACGCTCACTGAGTTAAGCAAAATGAACACTCACACCTCCTTCCTAACCTTCTTAAATCTGATGGCATGCAATTGTGTAATCCCATTATTACACGTATATATGGTGGAGTTTTTGTTAACTCAGACGATACCTGGAAGCATTTGTCGTAAATAGTTACCATAAATAGCCACCCGCCAAATACCCGTTGTAACTTGGTGCTCTTCATACATATGTACGACTAATATGAGTGCATCGGCCATTTATATATTTACTTCACCGGTTTCTACGATACTGCATGTTCGTTGGCAGCCGCCGGGATTACATAACCTGACATCATGTCCACTCCAAAAGTACAACTACAATGCATAGTTAAACGTATATGGTTCATTCGGGCTTCTAAATTTTGTCTACGTGATTTGAGGAATCAAACCATTTTTAGACATTGAAACATTTAAAAAATATATATAATATTACACGAAAAAAGACAGATTTGTTTTAATATTTCGCGAGAACGTCCAAATGAATGATAGGGTAGAGTTCAAATTGTGATCAGTTAGATGAACCTCAGTCATTTAAAATAAAAATGCCCCCCCCCATAATAATTTGACCGACGTTCATCTTTGAGTATCTCCGTTGAAACAAGTCAGCACAATGTCGTTACTACGAAATTGACACATCTTGAAGCAGACATAATTTTTAAGGTATAATTTCACTAAAATATTTGTTTTCTTCGTTATTACAGGGGGGTCGGATAAAAGTGACATGACAGTAGGCTGAAAAACTTTTTTCCGGCTCTTGGGTACCCACCACCCCCTTATTTGAAGGAAAAAATATTTTTTCCAATTCCATGCGGGGTACCCACCTCCTTTTTACCTCCAAATCTGTAGTCTCACACCATTTAAGCTTGATGGTCAGTATTACAGTTACCCTATTTCTGTTTCTGGTTCTTCTAAGTCATTTCAACATCGAGAAGAACCGCATGAAAAAATGAATGAAAGACATAAAATTCAGTCTGAGAACAGATAAAAATCGTATAAAGCTGCACCCAGTGTTGTCCAGTTTGTTTTTGTAGACTAATTGATGCATGACAGTATTGACTTGTAAGCAAGTTAGGCAAGACAAAAGATAGTATGTTTCCGCTAACAGTCAGGGGGGGGGTCGGAAAAAAAGTGCCATGACAGTAGGCTGAATTTTTTTTTTCCGCCTCTTGGGTACCCACCACCCCCCTATTTGAAAGAAAAATATTTTTTCCAATTTCATGCGGGTACCCACCTTGGTATTAGTTTCAGTTATAAAGTCTGAGAACAGATGAGAATCGTATAAACCTGCAGCACCCATTGTTATCTTGTTTGTTTTTGTTTATCAATTGACTCATGACTTAGAGGAAGACGAAGAACCAACTTTGTCCATTTTTGATAAAAACAATTGCCGTTACTTCTCAACTTTACAAGCAAAAGATATTCTCAACAAGAAGAATAAACTGTCAATGTTTGGTCTTAACTGCAGAAGCCTCAATGCAAATTTTGAAAATTTACAAAATCTTTTATGTGACATGAAAATCAATGACAACAATCTTGATATAATAGCGCTAACCGAAACATTCAAAATACACCAAGCATCGGACTTTAAACTCTCCGGTTATCATCCAATAGAATTTAAATGAAGGCCTGATCACGATGATGGTAGGGGTGGTGTTGGTATTTATATAAGAGACACTATTACGTATAAAAACAGACCCGATCTATCAATATTTATCCCACATGTTATTGAAACTGTGTTCATTGAGCTTGAATTCGGAAAACATGAAATATATATCATAGGATGTATTTATAGACCTAACACGGCACCAAAAGCTGACTTTGACAAGTTTGCCTCTAAATTCGACGAACTCTTAGATATAATAAAAAATCATAAGACTTATATAATCGGTGATTTCAATATCGATCTACTAAATTTCGATGCGCACAATAAAACAAACGACTTTTTAAACAATGTATTCACACGAGGATTCGTGCCCATGATAACAAAACCGACAAGAATGACCGATCACTCAGCGACCCTTATCGATCATATATACACAAATAATCTTCGAAACGAGCACTGCTCGGGTATAGTTACATGTGATTTGTCAGATCACTTTGGGGTATTTCTCACTGACACCGAAGGTCATAACGGACATAACCGATTCAAAAACCCACATGAAATCATGCGCACTCCCAGACGAAATTTTTCCCAAGAAAATATTAATAAATTCAACGATACTCTTAAATCGTGTAATTTCCATTCGGTTTGTAATTGTAATAATATAGATCAAGCATACGAAAACTTTTTGGATATCTATTTGACAGCATACAATGTAGCTTTTCCGCCCATTACCCGAAACATACCCAAACAATTCATCAAACGCGAACCATGGATGACCACCGGATTAATAAGATCTTCACTTAAGAAACAAGAACTATATACCCATAAACTAAGCTCGCCCTCCTCCATCCATACGAATTCCTACCTCAAATATCGACAACTATATAACAAACTTATCCGGAAAAGTAGAAGCATGTATTACTGTGAGATATTAGAAAAGAATAAGTATAGTTTAAAAGAAACATGGAAGACCCTCAAAGGTGCAATAAAACGAGACAAAAATACGGGTGGCTACCCGAATGTTCTACATGATAACAACATACAATTTACAAATCCTGACACTATCGCTGAAAAATTTAATGACTATTTTTCCAATATAGGTCAAAAAACCACAGAACTTATTGAAAATCACACAGATGTAAACTTCCTCGATTATTTAACGAATAGACAAAGCAACGAGCTAAATATTACGCCCACCACAATCCAAGAGGTTATTTTAACTTGCTACTCAATGAATGGAAAAACCAGCAGTGACTTCAATGGAATATCTACAAAACTGATGAAGGAAACCATATTTTCTGTAGCACCAGCATTAAAGCATATATTCAACTTGTCGTTCAAACAAGGTCATGTTCCCAACAAAATGAAAATAGCTAAAGTTGTACCAATACCAAATAATAGTGACAAGGGGGATATAAACAATTATCGTCCAATAAGCATTCTTCCCGCATTTTCTAAACTACTCGAAAAACTCATGCAAAAACGTTTAGTTGATTTTCTTAATGAATCGGACATCTTATTTAAACATCAGTACGGATTTCGCCCAAACCATTCAACTTTTCATCCCATCATTCATCTACTGGATCATGTTGTAAAGAATAACGACAAGCCCACGAAAGATTCCACCGTAGCCCTTTTTCTTGATCTGTCCAAAGCTTTTGACACAATAAACCACGAAATCTTACTTACAAAAATTGAACATTATGGAATTAGAGGAATGGCAAACAAAGGTTTCGAAGCTATCTCAATGAGAGACGACAATACGTAGAATTCAATGGAAGCAAGTCAAATCTCCTAAAAACATCATGTGGTGTTCCTCAGGGATCCTTACTCGGGCCCATAATTTTTCTCCTCTACGTGAACGATATGTCAAATGCAACTACTATGGATCTCTTATCATATGCCGACGATACAACCCTTATGGCCAGTGGACAAAATGAAGCGTTAATCCAAAGTTATGTCAATAACGAATTAAGAAATATATCTGACTGGTGTTGCTGCAACAAACTAGCCATCAATGCTAACAAAAGCAATTATATGCTCTTGCATCCACAAAACAATGACAAAAAATGGAATACAATTAAAATATATCTCAATGGAGCCGAACTTCTACGGATAGGGAACATGCGGAGCGAATCGTCTGCCAAATTTTTAGGTATCCATATAGATGAAAACCTGACCTTTAATAAACACATTTCTATTGTATGCTCAAAAATGGCATATGCAATTTATTGCATTAATAAAGTTAAACATTTTCTCCCGAGCAAGGCCCTCAAAACATTATACTTCGCCCTAATTCAAAGCCATTTAGTTTATGGCATCCAAATATGGGGACATGTACCAGCAGTGAAGAAACTATATTTATTACAAAAACGAGCCATGAGAATTATATGTAACAAAAAATATAGAAGTCACACCGATCCTCTTTTCAAACAAGAAAACATTTTAAAAATAGATGATTTACATAAATTACATCCATCCATTTTCATGCATGATTGGTACTACGATCGCTTACCAGTGTCTTTTTCTGGTATGTATGACAAGAGAGCAGAACCAAACAGACGACAACCTAATCCTATAGTACAAAAAAAATTCAGGACCATCTCTTTTTCTAAAGTTCTCCCATACCATTCATTCCCCTTTATGTGGAATTCCCTCGAAAGTAAATATACCTCTAAACAATCAAGACATGTGTTCCGAAAACGTTTGAAAACGGATATCATTAATACCTATCCAGCTAGCGTGCGATGAAAAAACCGAAGATGCCCTGATTGCACAAACGATACATAATTTTCTGATAACAAAACAAAAAACAAAAAACAAAAAACAAAAAAACATTCCCAAAACCTCACTCACATTATTCCTACTCGGTTCCACTCACACATGAATATGCATAGTATTCATTCATTATATCGACCAAGTAGGTGCCCATACATATCAACCACTTTTCGTACCATCGCCCTAACAACGCCTATATATAACAAAAACCAGTCTGCACACGATAAACGTAACCTAATAACAATCAAATTAATTCGGCCATCTTCATCATATAATCTGTCACCACATCCAGGGGTGATAGGAAGACAGTCAGTCATGACTATATCACCCCTAGCAATATACATGTATAGTCTATCAATATTATATTTATTTGTAATTGTACTTTCCATGTGTGTATATTGTAAATAAAATTATCCTATCCTATCCTATCCTTGTAAACAAGTTATATGAACATTTTACCATATTTTCAATGCTTGTCTGTAATCACTTCAAATACAACTGTATCGAAAATATAAAATAAAAATTTAGGCAAAACATTTATGCTAAATAGTAATGGACGCACACGAATCGATCTTATACCATCTGACAACATGGCGTTTAACAGATTGATCAGCATTCATATGGCTTTGATGTGAAATTGTGTCAAACAAAAAAAACAATAAACTAAACTAAAAAATCAAACAAAAATCTGGATGTGGCTTTAAAGATGGATTATCTCTTTAAATAACAAATTTTAAATAGTTGCGTGGGTATAAAATATAATAGATATGAACTTAATACCCCTGTCCGGAAAAGCTTTTATCTATTAATATTGATTTTATTTCGAATATCAAATCGGGACCATTTATGTGTCTATTTTTAGAACAGACCAATCAGATGATACCATATTGCGATATAGAGCACTGGGCTGTTCCTATGGCTACGCACCGAAAGTCAAATGTCCCAGATTGATTGTTTGTATTGTTTTGTTCCACATATATAAGCGATAATGCGTATAATTAACGTTTATTTATGACAAAATTGTACAATAAAATTTCTTGTCTCTGTTAACAGTAACCACTATTGTTCGTTACCTGAACAAACACACCTATTTAGACCAGAAAATATTCGAAATAAAATTAATATTAATCGATAGAAGCATTTCCGGACAGGAGTCTTCCAATTCAAATCTAATATTTTATACCCCGGTAACTATATAATACATGTTTACAAAGAGATAATCCACCTTTAAATAGCATTCAATACTTTCTAGCATGATGATATTTCCATGTTTTGCCTCTTATGCTGTCTGATCAAGTCTAATGAGTAAACATTAATGTTATAAATGAATAACTTTATTCATTTTTATTTACTTTAATCATGGGTGTCATCGCTGTCCATTTTCATCTTGAACCAGTGGCGTTGGTACTTGACAATGTGATCTGATGCAAAAGACGAAATTGTGAGTGTTGGTTTGTAATCGGGATTTCTGAGAAGCATTATGCCTATATCCACACTAACTACCCCCCCTAAGCCCTGGCCTAAAGTGTCATACATACCATAACAACGATGCTGAACACTTTGAGGCAATTATATTGAATAAATGTTGTAAGAGAAAAAAACTGTGACCACTTGAAAAAAAGTTACTTTTTTCGCGGCTGAACCACCCACCCACCCCGGCCTACTGTATGGAAAATAGTGAATGACCCCCCCCCCCCTGTAACAGTGTGAAAAAAATTAGGGTGGGTAGGTAGGGATTTTTTTTTACCATTTTTTATCCAGCAGCTACCTCGATCGAAGTGATGGAGAAAATATCGCTTGAACAACACAGTGGAAATATACATTAAGATTGAATAAAAGATCAAACTTGGTTTATACTTAAGTGTGTGATTTGTTATTCACCTACCGCATTTTCATAATTTTGGCTATATTACTTGGTATGATATTGATGTCACTAATGTTTTATGAGAATTTTACCCATAATACATGATAATAACACCATTACACCGCTACTTGTATCGTGATGACTACATCCCATTGTCTGGAGGTAGCCAGTACATGTACATCCAACCTACATGTAGCACGCCTGGTTTTTGGAAACAGTACATGTAGCTATACCCTTTCCATATGTGGTGATAACCTCTATATTTATACATATACACACCCACCATGTCTGTTGATAGTTCCCAAACAAAGCTTAAAACAGGCCTGATATCCACTCTCAGGAAACTAAAATCAAGCCCATCAATCCGTGAATCCATGAATCCACACCTGGAGTTTTAACTGTTGAGATACAGCTGTCACTTTATGGTCACTTTACACAGGGATATGTTAGAAACCATGTGTTTTGCAACTAATGAACATCATTATGTATGTGCATTGGTTGTTTTTTTCTCCGTTTTTTTAGGGTCGGTCGATGTGCGTAAACATATTATCTTTTTTCTTTGGCCTTATGTGAACATTTTACCAAATTTCCACTGATTTTCAGTAATCACCTGAAAACTTTATCAAAATAATAAAATATCAATTTTGGCAAAACATTTATGGTAAATAATACTGGATCCACAAGATCTTATACCATCTCACACCATGGCTTTTAATAGATTTATCAGCATCCATATGGCTTTGATGTGAAATTTAATTGTGTGTCCATAAACAAACAATAAATACAACTAAATAAAACAAACACAAATTAACACTGGATGTTGCTTTAAATAGGATTCAATATTTTTTAGCATGATGATATTTCCATGTTTTTGCCTCTAATTATGTCTGTCTGATCAGGTATAATGAGTAAATATTAATGCTATAAATGAATAGCTTTTTTCATTTTATTTACATTAAAGTTTATTCATGTGCTACATAACTGTCCATTTTCATCTGGAACCAGTAGCATTGGTACATGGCAATGTGATCAGTTGTAAAAGGCGAATTCCTGAGAGTTGGTTCGTAATCTGCATTAATATGCAACAAGCTTATTTAGCTATTTAATTTGAGATATTTAGTACCTGAAACCAAGTATTTTAAGAAAATGTGTACATGTGTACCGTTAAAAGCAGAAATGATCAATACCGAACCTTTATTTAAAATTTTCTCTTGATATATAACAATAAATGTAACGGCCGGATCACTGTCAGTTGAACAGTATCAGAGCCACTAAATTTCCATTAATTCGTTTAGTTTCAGTCTGTTCAACTGAAACTAAACTCATATTGATCTTATTTCAAAAACATAAATAAGCCCATATCGGTAAAAACAAAATGAACCTAAATCGACATACCAGATGTACGCTCTTTATAGTGTGTTTTCACTGTGGCCCGTGCCATAAAACGGAATGAATTATACAGTCCACTACTGGCTTATTTCAGGATCAAATATCTAAAATACATTACTCGTATTTAAATTCGCGCAGTATTATTTTTCGCTCAGTTTTGAATTCGCGGAAAATTTATCAAAATCATTTACCCGACGGAATGTATATTAAATGACCTCCACGATATAAAAATACAACACATACAATGTAACTGCTAATTATTTCGTGGTGAAGATAAGTATAATTCAAGATATATACAACACTTGCGCTGGTTCAATAATAATGGTAGTATTTCAATAGTTATGGGCATCACTGACATTAACTCAAACTAAATAAAGTGTCATCAACGGCCATCGATATATACTTCGCTACTTCAAACATGTCACCTAGTAGGTTACATGTATATTGATTAATGCACAAACCCCTTTTATTCCAAAAGCTCGTTCACTAAACTTATGGATGAGTCGTACTATTTTTCGTTCAGTTTTAAATTCGCCAATCGTCGTGTACGCGAAAAATAGTACAGTGCTAATTTAAATACGGGTAAGGTATATGTGAACATTTTGGTCCAAAGTGAATCTATTTGCATGTGGATATGTTGTTTTGTTTGTTTAAATGTATATGAATGAGGGATGTGGGTATAATAATATGCTTGTACCTATCGCCATTGCTCGACCACAGGGACGCAACAAGAGCACAAATCTAGGCCCATAAAATGGTAGATTTAACCTAGAAGATTGTATCTCCCTTGAGTATTTAAACATTAATACTTGCACTTACATATATCAACGATAGCTATGAGAAAAATCCTTCAACTTCCATGAAAGTCCTTTAAATTGTATACAGTGTCAGCCTAGAAAATACGCCTAAGTGGGAAACAGCGACATTTTGTCCCCGCTTCCCAAGTTCGTCTTAATTCTTTTAAAAACACTGTCACCAGTGGAAAGCCAAGTGAATTCACGTTAATCGCCGCCAGTCATGTCTGGCAGATGTTATTTCAGAGACCCGTTAGTTCGACGTTCATAGTCATATTGTTGTAAAAACCAGGTTACTCCTATAGGATATACCCTATCTATGTTAACGTTGTCAAGTGAGTGACATATTTCTCAAAAAGCCCGTCGGTAAAGACAGCTATAGGGACGTCGCGAGAATGGTGAATGAGTATCTCATCCCGCAATATTAGTCAAATGTCCAATTGAGATTTAATCCCTGACACACCGAACAGATAGGTTGAAAATCTTTAGTTACCAGTTGGAACATTTACTTTAAAGGGGTCACACGAATAGTGTATTGGATAAAGGTAATCAAAGATTCTGCCAAACTTAAATATATTGCGATTCCCGTTAAAGTGTGTCAGTTACTTTTAGATAATACTGGTTTATCATATGTATGGTTATACCAAAGAAACGGTTTAGACGATAAACACGTAGAATCCACATTAAAGCGAAAGCTGAGCGACCAATTTAGACAAGAATGGTACGCCTCGATGGAATCATCGTCAAAGGGTCGTGCCTATAAACTTATAAAAGATAAATTTACAATGGAAAATTATCTAGGCTCATTGAACCACAAAGATATTTATACATTAGCAAGGTTTAGAACCGCGAATCATTTCCTGTCAGTGGAAATTGGTCGTTGGAACAACACATCGTACGTTAATCGGAAATGCACTTTTTGTACGAAGAAAGTCACTGGGAATGAATACCATGTTATTTTTGAATGCGAGTTTTTTGCCCGTGAAAGACATCTTTATTTACCAAAATCATATGTCAGAAATCACAATGAAAAGAAATTCAAAATTCTGTTAGCTAATAGTAAGACACATATTATGAGAAAGTTATGTAAGTTTATCCGACTTATTAATGAAACTGCAAACTGCTCTCCTTGATAACTTAATCATTGCACTCCACGTCACTTTCTTTTCTATTTCAAAACTATTGTTGTGTACTGACCGTTATACTTATGATTATATATATTCTAATACCATTACATGTATATATCACTTATGTATGTACAATGGTGAATGAATAAAGACTTACTCTATGCACAGGGCGTGATGACAGCGGGTGGATGGGTATCTCATCCCCCAACTATAGTCAAAATATTGAATATTTTGAAAGTTCATGCCTGTCACATCAGCCGTAAATATCAGACCGAAATATGTTCATACTGTTCAGCTAGCTTGGTTCTGATATTTCCAATACAAAAAAACTTGATGTACCATTTGGATCAGTTCAATATTAAGTGGTGCAGATTGTAATTTAGTGGACACCCACCCCCAATTGAAGGGGATTTTCGTCCAAATGTTTCAGAATTGGAAAGTTTATGCCTGATACATCAGCTTGAAACATCAGTTAAAATATAGGTTGACATTGTTCTGATAGCTCGATGGGGTGCAAATTGTATATTCCGGACTCGGTGAAATTTGGTGGTGTTCGGGGACTGCATGCAGTTGGAAATTGTATCCACATCGAGAGGAAACAAACGATGCCTATATTTAACATAATTTTATTAAAACATAAGTATGACAATATAAAATATATATATATATATAATTAACATCCACACGCCAGCGTGTGAATGGGCACATTTAAATAGCACTATGACGTCGCAATATCAATAAACGGCTTTATGCTTTACTATCTATGTACGTCCAAAGCTCCGATAGCAGCATGAAGATTTATAATTTCAAACTTCTAATTGATGCACGCTTCCTCTCCGTTGCTGACCATGACTTGGATTTGACGCGGAAATGACGTAAATCTGACTTGTGGTTTCGGTGCAGCATGGGTGTGTAGGCCTCTGGATCGCAATGCGTCTGAAAAATAATTAGCAGATAAATATTTAATGTACAATGTTGTGCGACAGAGGTCAGGCATTTTCGTGAACAGTAAAGAACGTGTATATGGCACTATATCAAAACGCAAAAATATGGCAGTTCGAAATCGAAATCAGGCTGTTATTAGTGAACAATGAAGACAACATCATGGTGACATTATTTATTGAATCAAAAGGATTTATGAGGATAGATAGAAAATATAAATAAATATTCGAAATAATAACTACAAACAGACTTCATGCATGCATGTATACCCGTAAAGAAATATACCGAAGTGAGATAACGCTCTTTATTCTTACCATATCCGGAATAAACTAACGAGGAACGCTCTCGATTGTTTCATACTAACGAAAAATGGCGGTCTTTTGGTGGCACATTAAGTCTGTATAAAATTAAGTGATAAATACATATTAATTGATCAAGCTTATTTGATTGCACCAGAATGTGCCAAAAGCGACTAGTATTTGGGTATCAATTGATGCTTCAAATTACCATGGGTATGACTGTATGGAGGATCGACTACATTATCACGTGTCATCTATATATGTGATTATTTTAGAGTGAATTACTCACCACGTTACTCTCATAGAATGCTTTGTATCCTCCTTCCAGAAGATAAACCTCGGAGAAGTTCAGGAACGGGTATCTCACAGCGTTCACTTCTCGGTCCATTTGTCGCAAGAAACGTAAACTGAAAACAGAATGGTATAGGCTTATATAAAATATCACAATGTATTGACGAAATTGTTCCAGCACCACATGCTCCACGAACACTCTGGTATGATGATGGTTTGATGCGCCCGCTGTGACCGGGCGACTGTGGGTTGTGGTTAATGTAGCCAACTCCCCATGTGCGTACTGTTAGATAGGCACTCTACAATGTTATTCCACGTTGTAAATGTTTGCCATTAAAGACACGGTTGGCCTTGGCGGTGGGTATCCTGTGAAAATATCTCCACCCGTCAAAAACCGCCACAAACAGAAAGAACATCAAAATGTAGATAGACTTTGTCCGTATACAAATAAGAAATATCGCATAAACAGTATGTTATGGTCATATGTTTCACCATTGTTATGTAAACAAAGGCGTAAAAAGTTACTTTTCTGGTGTTTGTTTATATTATGATGGTAAACATAAAGAGCGTTCTTTGTTGGTGAATACCTGATATGGAACTAATAAAGAGCGGTTATGCCATTTGTGTGTGATTAGCCAGTAGCATTGTGTGCTGTCTTCTGTATCACAATCAGGTAAAATATAGTAGGTCTTTATGATAACATGCTGTATACGCGATGGTCATGGTATATATGAACGAAACTGTGTGCGTTTTACTGTTTTTCTGTTTACGTTGTTTGGAACAAATATGAATATTTTCGACAATTAAGGCCGCACGTGCCTTTAATTTAGATTTTAAGAAGTTTCGCCTATAATTTCTTTTTGAAAAGTTATCTTACATGTCCGCCCATCGGACCTAATCTCAGAGTAACATGTGTCATCATGCTTGATATTAATCACTGTCTAATATTAAAGGGCATGGAACATATACCCTTCGATATTCAAGGCGATATTTTAAGGTGAGGAATTACGTTAATTGTTTTCATATGATATAAAAAATGGCGGAATTTGATAATTCCATTTATAAATATCTGTATCTTATCGAAATTCGCTAATTTGATTCCTTGTTATTCGTCAACTTGTAACTACGTGATTCATATTTAGTGACCATAACATAGAATAGTTTGCTTGTGATGTCATAATTATATTATATAACTGATAACTGAGAATTTGATCATCAACTTACAGAGATGGCGCCCGCTCGCTGGAGAATTCACAGTGCAGAATGAGCTTCTTATCGCTGTCTTTGTGTTTGTGGAAGAATTCAGTCATCTCCTCTCTTGTATAAATGTTGATGGCACCCTAGAGATATAAATGATACGCTATTGAACAACAGTGAAGTATTCATTTTACATAAAGTAATTAAAAGTTATCGCTGTGTGTTGTTGAACATTGTTTCGGTATTGGTAGCCATCGCGTTTTCTTCCAAACTAAAATATTCTGGGAAAAGACAACGTTTGCAACTTTTCAAACTTCATTAAAATTCTAACCAAAAGCTATTTGAGCTAATGAATCGGTGCGTGCACCCAATCAAAACATAGATTTCAGTTCTTTTGATTTCTTTGAAATAATCAACTGTAGTTCGATTTAAGTTGTATGTGTATGTATATGTATCTGCTCGAAGACATTTAAAATAATTTTGAGTTATACGTTATCTGTCTGCAAAATCTAATAACAAATGTGTCAAGTTTTTTCTGAATGCAATCGATGGGGCCAAGTATGTCGAATATAAGAAATGACACAAGACAAAAAGCAATATTAAGTTTGTGCCAACTCAACGTTTCTTAAGCTTAGAATACAAATTATCTATATGTCTTCTGGTATTGCCTTAATGTCGATATAATAATATTTACTGCACAAAATCGTCCTCATATCTTACCTTGATATGCCCTCCTTCGTATTCATATGGGTATCGACAGTCAATGATCGTGAAGTCGTTGAGGCATTTCATATCATCGCCGTGTAGTTCTGCCAGCTGCGAAAATATATAACACATGTTAAAGTTTGACAGAACGGGTATATTGTGAAGGAAGAAATACATAGCACCAATCGAAATATCGTATTCATGTCATTGCGAATCATAATCATATGGGGCTGGTCGTTCAGCTGTGCAATAAAATAGAAGTCCGTTTGGTTTATTTCTGTTTTTATTTATTGCGCTGATTACTGCCTTGAAAAGGGCTTGCTTGCCGTTTCTGTGTTTTCTCTATATAATGGACGGAAATTGACCAACCTAACGACTACGTAAAACTCGAACAGACCAATGTGCTTACTATTTTATACAGGTTACCGTTGCATGTGTGAACATTTGCATATATGAAAAGCAACCATTGCAGCTAACATTGATAATGTCTGGCATTTACGAGAAGTATACTGAGCACACCTACCGTTGTTGGAGAGATGCATTTCAGGTCTTTATGCTTCCCGTCAACAAGCGGCAGTACGAGTGTCTGAAATAGACGAAAATAAAGTTTTAATATATATAATATTAAATTGTTGAATATTTATATGTTTGGTACTCCAAGGATATTCTGTCTCTCGAAAATCATATCCCGACAGATGTGTATACCAATTTCTGACACTTCGTCTCCTATGACTAGGTGTTGTAATTTTAAGAAATGAATTCCGGAATTAGTTTAGTTTAATATAAATTCAGCTTAAGGAGTTGGAGCACAAGTTACAAGACTTTACAAGTCGCTCACCTCCAAGCATAATATTACAACATGTTGACAATACACACAAAACGATCAAAGCGGACAAGCATGATTTGTCTTTGTGACATGTACTGACTTACAGAGTACGTGAGTACGGTCGTTGTGCACGCGAGGGTGCATGGTTACAAACTGCAGAGTGTTTGTGCTATTAGTTCATATTTGACGGCCAACTGTTATTTCAGCCCAGCGATCATATGGTCAATTATACCTTGTGGATACTGTATATTATTTCTGCCAAAATACTTCAACATTCTTACTAAAATATCCAATCTCAGAGGATCATGATTTGCGCATGTCTGAATATTCGATAGCGCGCTATCGGAAGGAAGAAAACACCAACAAAGAGGATAATAAAACTCACCGATGAACCGTCTCCAGCCAAACTATTGTCGCCCTCTAATTTCGCAACGGCCGACATGACGTCAAACTGTTCAGGTGTTTCATCTGTGTTTACACCGACGTTGAGTCTCTTGTGTATCGTCCTGTCGTTGTCATAAGAACGATGTCGTGTCAATGACTTCCTCATCCCTACTGGTCGCCTAATCTGAAATTTATACACATTTTCGTTAACTCAACAGAGCACTTATGGTTTGATATCCGTCAATGAGGACTTACAGAAGTCCTCCTCTGCTGATTATCAGTAAGTTGCATTTACATTATGCCGTCCAGCGATGGCGGAACCGGTTCGATTCCTGACAATCGGGATTGGCGGTCAAAAATAATTGATCCAAGTGACTCACCTACTGGTATAACATATTGTAGCTCTAAATGATTGACTACTATACACATTACGAGAAACAACCAGATCAGAGAGGGTGTTTGCGGGAAATCGTTGGCATTGATGGTGCTATATTATGGCAATAAAACGGTGCTCCTATCTTAATGAACACCTACGTTGACTGCGGGACTATCCGTGGAGGTTGAAATGTATACATTTTTTTAAGTTGCAAGAGCCACTAGGCTGCACAGCGGAAGTGGCGACCGTTCGATTATCGACAACAAGCGAAATTAGGGTTCTACTGTAACGTCGCATTAATGGCCCAATGGTCACTTTAACAATGAGGATCTTCAACAAGCGGTGTATTGCAGAATAATTTTCACTACACAGTATGTCTAATAATACACACTTTGAAGACAATTACGGCGTTGAAACGGGGCGTCTATCTCATGATCACCTACGTGGAATGCAGGGCTCTCCGTGGATGTTGGTTGTTTCAAAGGAGATTCGAAAGAAACGTCAATTCCACTGTCACGTGACGTCTCGTCGTGAAAACGTGGTTGAGATCTGGATGTTATTGGGCTCCAAGTGATGGATGAATTCATTGTATCATAGTCGCAGTCAACGTCGTGAAGATCACACTGAAAACAATAAAAGAACACATATAGTATACGTTAGATATGAATGCTTTGACTACTTGTATATGCATTATACTAGAATTGTAAAAGTCGTTGTTTTGTATATATTGTTTTAACATTTGCAATGCAATAATTAGTCATTAACTCTTGAAATTATAATCTCTTTCAACATTTCATGTTTGTTTCTCGTCCAGAATATAATGCATGGAGTTCAATAACTTGATTCCAGCTCAAATTTCCCCATTAATTACCCACGTACGCTATGCTATATATACACCTCTTTCTCAAAGGTCAATTCTAAAAATAATTCGGATTGCGTAAATATCATAACAGTATACCTGAACTGAGTTTGTATTCTCCATCTCTATATTATCTTTGCTTGAAATTAAAAGAAACTGAAGATGTTCTGGTCGTGTGTGTTATATATACTAAGTCGAGGACGGAATCGGTGCTTAAATTTTGTCGAGTGTCGATACGGCGATTAACACTTGTTTGACAAGCGATATGATTATCTTAATACAGATCTACATAACTCGACAAGGTTGCTGCTGCATAAGTGTCTAGACGTGCTAACACCCTAATCAGCACCAACACCCAGCCCAAGATATCTCATAACGCGGGATTACAATTTTATCCAATTGGATTTATTAGCATGCCCTATTCAAATTTAAATGTCTGATATTGGTCTGAAAGCGAAAATGTTCTGATCTCAAATTCAAGTATTTAAACCTTGTAATCGTTGCTTTTATCGCGCGGCAGAAAGAAATAGGTCGATATGAAAACGTCATAAACTTGGGCCACATTTCGATCGAATGTGGTGCTACAAAAATCGGCATATGGTTTGATAAATGGTGCCGGTGGACGTCTATCTGGCCGTTTGTCAATCTTCCCGTATCACGACAACTCCAACAAGCTATAGCCTATTTAACCAAATTTTGTGTTGCGGCTTCTACTCAAGTTCACACTTGCTTATGTGACAACTAGACCACATCATCCCCGATTCACACTACATGATTGTATTGCCGATGTGCTTGTTTCAGAGCATTGTGGGTAGCCGAAATTAGATTTGGCAAGAAACGTGATCAACATTTCATGTTTTGTGATAAGTGCTGCGGACATTTAATTAAGGAAAACAGAATTTCGAACGCATTATGCCGACACTTACACTGTCAGAGCCTTTCACAAAGTTTTTGCATAAAGTACAGTGATTTATTAAATGAGATATTCGTACATCAATATAATTGTTTGGTGATATTAAACAGAGAATCGCGATGATGTGGAAAGTAATACATAAGGATTAACTGTCATGTGGACTGTTTTATGGAGATGTAACCGTGAGGTAAGTGGACATAACTTGTGTAAACCCGAAGGGTTTTACATACAAGTTATGACCACTTATCTCACGGTTACATCTCCATAAAAATACTCCACATGACAGTTAATCCTTATATTTATATACATTTAGCGAAAAAAACACTTTTGTAAATGTATTTAAATCGAAAAGTGTATCGTGACAAAAACAGCCCAAAATACCCAATAGCACCCTTGGCAAAAGTTAATAGGAACAATTTCTCTTCATATTGAAACCCGATGATGTATTAAGTCAATCCTGCGCGAGTCCAAATGCGCCCAAAACATTACGCGTTCGTCTTTCCAAACCCAATGACGTATCGATGGTGTTATGAGCTTGGTGTTATGAGGCGTTGTGCATTCACCGAGAAATAACTGCAACTAGCCACGTGGGCGCCGACCAATCAGAATGCTGGATTTAGTGATGACAACACTTAGTGTGTAAATATACATAAATATTGCAAGATTTTGACGATAAGATAAATAAACCTTCGTGGAAGTTCAAGAAGAAACGAATATTCACATGAACCCATTATATTTATAATACAATACCTGAAGAGAGTATGTATTCTCCATCTCTATATTGTCTTCGTTTGAAATTTCGTGGACAAACTGATGATTGTTTGTAGCCGTGTGTGTGTTATATATACTAACTCAATAGGACGGAATCAGTCGTTAAATCTTGTCGATACGGCGATTAATACTTGTCTGGCAAGCGATCTGATTATCTGAACACAGATCTACAGAACTCGACAAGGTTGCTGCTGTATAAGTGTCGAGACGTGCTAACACCCTAATCAGCACCAACAACCACCACAGCCCCAATTAATGTAACACTGTGTTGGAGCTGTGATATGTTATTATCCTGATGCTGGCATTACCGAATTTCTCCGGCGAGACTTGTGGATTATAACTAATACATTTAGATTTGATTTTGTAACTGGATAAACCCTGGCTACCAATTTACGACTTGGCCATTAAGAAATTAAACACTGTAATATAGATTTAGGGCCATATAACGGGATTAAATTTGTATCATAGACTGAGTGTTATTATGTAGCAGGCCGTGTGAACTTATCTGATTTGGATCAGAATCAATATTATTATTTGTCACCGGAAAGCTCGCTCTAGATACCACGCCCGATAACCCTATAGGCTGGTGGCTGTGGGTAGGCATATTGCTGTAGTGATATTGCGTGGCGGGTTTCTCAACCAAGGTATGTTTTAGATTATAATTGATCAAATATGCTGTAAAAGGTCAGATTTTTTTATCACGTCAGATGCAGTAATGTCTGATTTATAGGTTGAATCTCTTGGTAACAATTTGGCATTGTAGAATACGTTGTTTGAAGACAAAATATCTCGGATTTTGTCGACTTTTTCAAACTTTCAAAGTAAACAAACTCCCAAATTTGCTCAGCATGTCGATGTGTAAGTTATTTTCGTGGATACATGTGGTATAGTATCTCAGTGACAAGACAAACATGACTGCGAACTCAAATAATGCATTTTTCAGTTAAAAAAAGCTATTTGACATACTGTCCCGTCACTATTTTGTGGTAGGCATATTGAATAGCCAAACACCGAGAGGATAGACATATGGCAAACACAGACACGCATGTAGCACAATGATCAATAGTGGTTATAGTCTGAGAAAACGCTTTTGTGATGCTATATTATTCACAGTGTTGTAAATTCACATCGTCCATGAGTCAGGAAACATACACCACTTATTTCCAAGAACTAAATACTGGCAGTTGTAATGTAAAACTTTTTAATTGTGACAAACTTGCAAAATGGGGGTTTAATTGAAAATGGGGAAAGTATAGCCCAAACTATTCAGCATATTTTAATGTAAAAAAATGAGCCATGCCAGCTTTGTGCAGTTTTCAGGCTGAATGGTCATGGTCCACTATATAGATAATATATATATAGCTACCATTTATAGCCGGTTTTATTTTTTGGCGTTCTTCGAAAGAATGGCGTTCATATATTTGTGTTTTTCTCTTCGACCAGAACGATTCATGCTACGGTTTATGGAATATAAACCGCACACAAATAAACAACAGTATACGATGCTATTATCAATAATTCAATGTCCCGCCAATGCTAAATGTAGCTAATAGTTATACATAATTTTATCTGGTATCAATATAGGTAAAGACATTGGGCTCAGAGAAATATCAGGTGCGAAAATTTGGGTACGCTAGAACCTGTATAGCTAGAGCATACATATAGTGGACCTTGGCCATGACCCAGTTATGCCGCATATACATAAACAGGAGCACCGAGCAATAATACAAATGTGTGTGGGGCGTTAACTTAATTGAGTGGGCGCTGTTGTCTCATGGGCTATATATAGGAGGAATCGCCGTGAGATTTCGTGCGCATTTATAGTGGTAAATGTTTTTGTCAGTACCGTGGGGCAGGTTTTTGGGTGCGTCTAAAATTCACCGAGTACGATATATCATATCGGAGAAATGATCACCTCAGAAAAAAACATCGAGTTGTCATCGCGTGATGATTTCAGATTTTCTGACATTTAAATCTAAGATTTTGCTTCTAAATGCAGAAATTAGTCAATAAATCTGATAAAATGTATTAAAACTTAGAAATAATTTTTCAGTTTATTATGAAATAATAGCACAAATTTGAACGGGTTCGTTGTTTCATATGCTCACTTTCCGACCCTGTATAATGTTCATTGAGTTCATGAAGGTTCAGTTGCTCAGATACCACAACATAATTGGAAGGACAACAAGATTCCTGCTTCCCATTGTGTACACTTCCATATGTGACAGTTCTGTTGCGATTTCCAAACTGTCGTCAAAATGTTGGATGAATTCGCTTCGTTTCGTCCGCATCAAACATATTACAGGATGAAACCTGGACTTGATCCAATTACTGCCAGCCAGCTTCTTGAACTTGTCTTCTGTCAGTCGAGCTGATTCAGCACCGTCCTTTAGATTATGGTTGATCTCGGCCATTCTTGTCACCAACGCTTGCAAGAGGTTAAGTAGTTCAACTGCCGATGAGTTTTGTATCATATTCAACAGTTTAATATCGTCCACTTCCATTCGTTCGGCAATGCTCATGCATTTGATCACCATCGCTCTATCGTCCAACAGTGCTGTCTTCTTTTGCTTTAACGTCGGTTCAGTTTCGTGGCCCCAGCAATTAATCGACGACTCCCATAATCTTCCCCTTACCTCTGCATATTTTTTTCCCATCAACCGCTATTTTTATTACTTTTCGATCCACATTTTCTGCAATATTCTGAATTGCTTCGTCACAAATTCCAGGTAGAAACGACATTGTAGGTTTGGCGGACAACAAGCAACTCTTGCTGGGTACAGCAAACTTTATACGGGATTCGTGTGGATTGAACCACCCTTTCTCGGTTAAGCCTTCAAGAACTTGTCCCAAGTTCCTGATACCACCCATGAATCTGATGAATTTTCCATGAAAAAGTCGATATCCCGCCTTCCAAAATTCTCTGGTTGCTTCCGGATATCTCATGAACGATGTATTCGATGAGGAAAACCAATTTACCACATCCAGGAAAAGGAGATAGCAAATGTTATCAAGAGGTAACTCGTCCTGTGCAACCAAACGATTAAACTTCATAAACATGTCGCCCTGGCCCTCGCGTTCTAGATTTCGTAACACATCGGGTAGCATCCTGGACAGTTGGGATAATTCCACTTCGAAGCGACCATCACGGGCATCATCATTAAATTTCATGGTATCTCTGTCAAGTTCATCGAGATCATCGTCATCATCGAAACTATCATGTTCTACGGTCTCGGAACCAAAGTCGAGCTTCCTTTTAACTGGTGTGTTTAACCTTTTCACCTTCGAATGAATATTGAGAATAAATGTTTTTTCATTATTCACAACAATACGTTTTCCCTCCCGTTCTAAGTCCGCCGGAACTATTCCCGAATGAACCTTTTTGGCATATTTTTCCGTCCCACTTTTTGTGTCGAAAATCCTTTCTAGATACCAACGTATTCAACACGTATACAATACGGAAAACGTCGACGTCACGAGTCACAAATTACGTCAACTTTATCTTTTTAACAAGAACTACAAACTTTATTAATAAAGTCGCCTATCAGTTTGATAAAAATGGCTATAAATTACGACAGAAACGAATCAATAAACGCTAAATCTCGATGTTTAATATTTCTAGTGGGTGTGTAATAAAACACAACAACACATTATGTGTGCGTGGTGAGAAAATTAAATTATGCTGCAAGTTACAACTCGCGCCCCATCGTTGTAACGTTGTAACATTCCGCGTAACAAACTCGTGCGTTAATTTTCACGTCATGCACACATTATGTGTGGTTCTGTCTAATTTATATGAATAATCATTCCAGAGTGTATTTATACAATAATATATGCCAGAAGTTGCATATTGTTGGCTTTAAAGTGCTAAATTGGAGCTTGGTCAATATTTACCAGTGCCTATCAACAATGCCACTTGCCTATCATAACAAGTTTGTGCTTTGCCATGAGCCTATCTGCGAAGGCAATATGCCTGTCATAAATTTGTGATATGACACTCAGGAAAATCGATATTTTTCCACGAAAAATATGTCTTTTATTGTGGATTTTGGTTTCATTGTATCATTGGAATGTGCATCTAGTGACATGTGTACATGAAGCCTACATATCGAGATTTCTACCATTTATATTAGGTAGTTTCTTTGATAAACGACAAAAACCGGTTGTAAAATTCGACAAATTAAGTAATAAAAATATATATCTAAAGGCACACGGCTATCACAAATGGTGTATGAATACACCAGTCATGGTCCTATATAATGCCATAAGCGTTCTCGCCGGGTGTATTCCAGAATTTATTATTTTCCTCAAATTCTGAGCACACGTGTGAAAACCGCCACACAATATCGCTACAGCAATATGCCTACCCACAGCCACCAGCCTATAGGGTTATTGGGCGTGGATACAGTATGGCAGTATTGTTGCCATGGCTTAAGGGTGCCCTGTCAGAATTTACTCAATAAAAACACCACATGTATGTTTTATATAGATCATGCTCACCAGCACATTAATGGGAGATTTTGGTGGCCAGATATCGACCTCTGTCGCATAAAGTCGGAAGTTAATAAAGAGCGTTCTCAATTATGAGCTTTTGTGACAGTTTTCGACATACTACTTTTGGGTGTGGATTTTGGCGATGCCAGCTAGTGATGTGACAAAAATGATGTTTATTGAAGTAGTTTTCATTTTCTTGTGTACGGTAAGCGGAAAATTGCCATCGGAAATTCTGGATTATTTGGCATCAAATCGGACAGTGGATATTTAAGAGTATTGTACTCGCCTATTTGCATGAGGATATATTGTTTAGAAGCAAATTTAATTTTTGAGAGGATTGGGTGGGATTCGAACCCCGGCCCATGACGGCGAGCGCGGCCACCGAAGCGATCCCAAAAAAGGAAGCTCAAATGGCCGCTGTATTCTGACGTCGCACTTAGGACACTATTATATGCACATTTTAAGGTCTCTATAGTATATATATTTGCACTGTCTCAAAAATTCAATTTGCTTCTAAAAATAGGCGCCTGGTGTGTTATATAGTCCCAAGCATGTTCAAAGAGCAATGCTCGGCATGTTTCGGAGGCATAACATTTTACATGCTTCTGTGCTATATCTCCTATATATATACTACTAGAAGGTTACCCGACTTCGTCCGGGCTTTGACCTTGAATTGTCCATTTTGAAGGCCAAGGTCAAGTGGGGTCACGATTTGACCAGTCTAAAACACTGCCTGGACAAAAGTACCCGACAAACGTGCCCGTCGAAATCCACCCGGTTTACCCAATTTGACCTTGAATTGATGATTTTGAAGGTCAAGGTCAGGTCGGGGTCACGATTTGACCCGTCCAAAACACTCAGTGTACAAAAGTAACCCTATGTATACAATTTCGTCGAAAGCCCATCAAAATTGACTTGAATTGACCGATATAAAGGCCAAGGTCACGTCGCACGGGCAAATGAATATGCTTATGAGACTCCCCATACGAAAGTACCCCCACATACCAAGTTTCATCGAAATCCCGTGATATTCGGGCGTTTGACCTTGAAATGACCCGATTTCAAGGTCAAGGTCACGTCGCACGGGCAAATTAATAGGTTTATGCCACTCCCCGGCCGAAGGTACCCCCACATACCAAGTTTCATCGAAATCCCGTGATATTCGGGTAATTTCAAGGTCAAGGTCACGTCGCACGGGCAAATTGATAGGCCTATGCCACTTCCCGGCCGAAAATAACCCACATACCAAGTTTCATCGAAATCGGCTCGGCCGTTTTCGAGTTCATCGCGAACACACACACACACACCACACACACACACACACACCCCGATCTTCCAAAATATATAATAGACTAGCCGATGAGCCCGAACGTTGTCCGGGCTATTCAAAAACCAAATTTCAAGTCGATAGCTCTACCCGTTTCCGAGATCTGGTCTGCGCATGCGCGAAGCTGTGGCGTCGCACGGGCTCGGCGACCGATAAAATTCGTATCCGGGGCAAGATACATTCACACACCAAATTCAAGTCGATAGCTCCACCCGTTTCCGAGATCTGGTCTGCGCATGCGCGAAGCTGGCGTCGCACGGGCTCGGCGACCCGATAAAATTCGTATCCGGGGCAAGATACATTGACATAGCAAATTTCAAGTCGATAGCTCCACCCGTTTCCGAGATCTCGTCTGCGCATGCGCGAAGCGGGCGCCGCACGGGCTCGCCAATACGACAACGTCGACCGCTTGGTCAAACTACAAACACGTACGAAGTTTTGTCCCGATCGGTCGAGAATCGTAGATTTGTATAAATGACAGACAAACATACAGACAAACAGACAAACAGAGGTCTTCAAAATATATATGAGACTAGCAGGGTGACCCGACTTCGTCCGGGCTGTTTCCCCTCTGCTTTCATCCGTCGAAATGCGATTTGACCTTGAATTGATCATTTTGAAGGTCAAGGTCAGGTCGGGGTCACGATTTGACCCGTCCGAAACACTCCCCGGACAAAAGTACCCATAGGTATCAAATTTCGTCGAAATCCTTCGAAAGGCGCGATTTGACCTTGAATTGACCATTTTGAAGGTCAAGGTCAGGTCGAGTCACGATTTGGCCATTCAAAAACACTCCCCGGACAACAGTAGCCCTAGGTATCAAATTTCGTCGAAATCCGTCCGAAAGGCGCGATTTGACCTTGAATTGACCATTTTGAAGGTCAAGTTCAGGTCGGGGTCACGATTTGACCCGCCCAAAACACTCCCCGGTATCAAATTTCGTCGAAATCCGTCCGCCAGTTTTCCCGGCCATTGCTAACAAACAGACAGAAGTCCCAAAATATATACTTAGGACACTTTAAAATGTGCATATAGTGTCCTAAGTGCGACGTCAGAATATATACAGCGGCCATTTGAGCTTCCTTATATGGGGTCGCTTCGGTTGCCGTGTGGTATTGGCGTCGGACGTTGGGTCGCAAGTCATGAGCCGGTGTTCGAATCCCACCCAATCCCCAAAAAAAATTTGCACTGTCTCAAAAATTAAATTTGATTCCAAAAATAGGCGCCTGTGTGTTGTATAGTCCCAAGCATCTATAGCTCGGCATGTTTCGGAGGCATAAAATATAACATGCTACTGTGCTATATCTCCTATATATATACTACTAGCTGGTGGACCCGACTTCGTCCGGGCTGTTTCCCCTCTGATTTTCGGCGAATTGCGCGATTTGACATTGAATTGACCATTTTGAAGGTCAATGTCAGGTTTGGGTCACGATTCGACCCGTCCAAAACACTCCTCGGACAAAAGTAACCCTAGGTATCAAATTTCGTCGAAATCCCGTCAAAATTCAGGATTTGACCATGAATAGACAATTTTGAACGTCAAGGTCAGGTCGGGGTCACGATTTGACCCATCCCAAACACTCCCCGGACAAAAGTACTCCTAGGTATCAAATTTCATCGAAATCGGCCCGTTTTACCAGATTTGACCTTGCATTGTCCCTTTGAAGATCAAGGTCAGGCCGGGGTGACGATTTGACCCGTCCAAAACATTCCTCGGACAAAAGTAACCCTACGTATCAAATTTCGTCGAAATCCCGTCAAAATTCGCGATTTGACCTTGAATTGACCATTTTGAAGGTCAAGGTCAGGTCGGGGTCACGATTTGACCCGTCCAAAACACTCCCTGGACAAATTACCCCATTGTTATCAAATTTCGTCAAAATCCGTCCGGCAGTTTTCCCGGCCATAGCTAACACACAGACAAACAGACAGACAGAAGTCCGAAAATATATATTAGACTAGCAGGCGACCCGACTTCGTCCGGGCTTTGACCTTGAATTGACCATTTTGAAGGTCAAGGTCAGGTCGGGGTCAAGATTGACCCGTCCAAAACACTCCCCGGAGAAAATTACCCGTAGGTATAAAATCCGACATTTTGTCCCCGCTTCCCAAGTTCGTCTTAATTCTTTTAAAAACACCGTCACCAGTGGAAAGCCAAGTGAATTCACGGTAATCGCCGCCAGTCATGTCTGGCAGATGTTATTTCAGAGACCCGTTAGTTCGACGTTCATAGTCATATTGTTGTAAAAACCAGGTTACTCCTATAGGATATACCCTATCTATGTTAACGTTGTCAAGTGAGTGACATATTTCTCAAAAAGCCCTTCGATAAAGACAGCTATAGGGACGTCGCGAGAATGGTGAATGAGAATCTCATCCCACAATAATAGTCAAATGTCCAATTGAGATTTAATCCCTGACACACCGAACAGATAAGGTCGAAAATGTTCTGGTAGCTTGATTTGGAAATCTCCATCTAAAATCTTTAGTTACCAGTTGAAACATTTACTTTAAAGGGGTCACACGAATAGTGTATTGGATAAAGGTAATCAAAGATTCTGCCAAACTTAAATATATTGCGATTCCCGTTAAAGTGTGACAGTTACTTGAACAGGGCGTGATGACAGCGGTGGATGGGTATCTCATCCCACAACTATTGTCAAAATATTGAATATTTTGAAAGTGCATGCCTGTCACATCAGCCGTAAATATCAGACCGAAATAGGTTCATACTGTTCAGCCAGCTTGATTCTGATATTTCCAATAAAAAAAACTTGAGGTACCATTTTGATCAGTTCAATATTAAGTAGTGCAGATTGTAATTTAGTGGACACCCACCCCCAATTGAAGGGGATTTTCGTCCAAATGTTCCAGAATTGGAAAGTTTATGCCTGATACATCAGCTTGAAACATCAGTTAAAATATAGGTTGACATTGTTCTGATAGCTCGATGGGGTGCAAATTGTATATTCCGGACTCGGTGAAATTTGGTGGTGTTCAGTGGGTGCAGTTGGAAATTGTATCCACACCGAGAGGAAACAAACGAGCCTATGTATAACAAACTTTTATTAAAACATAAGTATAACAGTGTCAATAATATATAAATATAAATATATAATTAACATCCACACGCCAGCATGTGAATGGGCACATTTAAATAGCACTGTGACGTCGCAATATCACTACATGGCTTGATTCTTTACTCTCTATGTACGTCCAAAGCTCCGAAAGCAGCATGAACATTTATAATTTCAAACTTCTAATTGACGCACGCTTCCTCTCCGTTGCTGACCATGACTTGGATTTGACCCGGAAATGACGTAAATCTGACTTGTGGTTTTGGTGTAGCATGGGTGTGTAGGCCTCTGGATCGCAATGCGTCTGAAAAAATAGCAGATACCTATTTAAAGTACAATGTTGTTCGACAGAGGTCAGACATTTTCGCGAACAGTAAAGAACATGCATATGGCACTATTGCAAAACGCAAAAATATGGCACTTCGAAATCGAAATCAGGCTATTATTAGTGAACAATGAAGACAAAATCATGGTGACATTATTTGTTGAATCAAAAGGATTTATGATAACGGATCGAAATGACCCATTTGGACCTCCAAGTGCGCAGTTGGAAGGATAAATAGAAATTATTAATAAATATTCAAAATACTAACTGTAAACAGATTTCATGCACGTGAGATAACGCTCTTTATTCTTACATTATCTGAAATAAACTAACGAGGAACGCTCTCGATTGTTTCATACTAGCGAAAAATTTGGATCTTTTGATGGCATATTAAGTCTGTATAACATTAAGTGATACATACATATTAATTGATCAAGCTTTTTTGATTGCACCAGAATGTGTCAAAAGCGACGAGTATTTGGGTATCAATTGATACTTCATATTACCATGGGTATTTAATATGACTGTATTGAGGATCGACTACATTATCACGTATCATATCTATATGTGACTCTTATAACGTGAATTACTTACCACATTTAATACTCTCATAGAATGCTTTGTATCCTCCTTCCAGCAGATAAACCTCGGTGAAGTTCAGGAACGGGTATCTATCAGCGTTCTCTTCTCGGTCCATTTGCCGAAAGAATCGTAAACTGAAAACAGAAAGATAAGCTTAAATATAAATCACAATGTATTGATGAAATTATTCCAGCACCACATGCTCCACGAACACTCTGGTATGATGATGGTTTGATGCGCCCGCTGTGACCGGGTGACTGTGGGTTGTGGTTAATGTAGCCAACTCCCCATGTGCGTACTGTTAGATGGGCACTTTTATTCCACGTTGTAAATGTTTGCCATTAATTTAGATAATATGGAGTTTCGCCTATATTCGCCCAGCGATATTTTAAGGTGAGGAATTACGTTAATTGTTTTCATATGATATAAAAATTAGCGGAATTTAAGAACTTCATTTATAAATATCTGTATCTTATCGAAATTCGCTAATTTGATTCCGTGTTATTCGTCAACTTGTAACTACGTGATTCATATTTAGTGATCATAACATAGAATAGTTTGCTTGTGATATCATAATTATATCATATAACTGATAACAGAGAATTTCGTTATCTACTTACAGAGATGGCGCCCGCTCGCTGGAGAATTCACAGTGCAGAATGAGCTTCTTATCGCTGGCTTTGTGTTTGTGGAAGAATTCCGTCATCTCCTCTCTTGTGTAAATGTTGATGGCACCCTAGAGATATAATTGATACGCTATTGAACAACAATGAAGTATTCATTTTACAAAAAGTAATTAAAAGTTATCGCTGTGTATTGTTAAACATTGTTTCGGTATTGGTAGCCATCGCGTTTTCTTCCAAACCAAAATATTCTGGGAAAACACAACGTTTGCAACTTTTCAAACTTCATTAAAATTCTAACCAAAAGCTATTTGAGTTAATGAATCGGTGCGTGTACCCAATCAAAACATAGATTTCAGTTCTTATGATTTCTTTGAAATAATCAACTGTATAGTTCGATTTAGGTTGTATGTATATGTATCTGCTCGAAGACATTAAAAATAATTTTGAGTTATACGTTATCTGTCTACAAAATCTAATAACAAATGTGTCAAGTTTTTCCTGAATGCAATCGATGGCGCCAAGTATGTCGAATATAAGAAATGACACAAGACAAAAAGCAATATTAAGTTTGTGCCAACTCAACGTTTCTTAAGCTTAGAATACAAATTATCTATATGTCTTCTGGTATTTCCTTAATGTCGATATAATGATATTTTTACTGCACAAAATCGTCCTCACATCTTACCTTGATATGCCCTCCTTCGTATTCATACGGGTATCGACAGTCAATGATCGTGAAGTCGTTAAGGCATTTCATATCATCGTCGTGTTGTTCTGCCAGCTGCGAAAATATATAACACATGTTAAAGTTTGACAGAACGGGTATATTGTGAAGGAAGAAATACATAGCACCAATCGAAATATCGTATTCATGTCATTGCGAATCATAATCATTATATAGGGCTGGATCGTTTAGCTGGGCAATAAAATAGAAGTCCGTTTGGTTTATTTCTGTTTTTATTTATTGCGCTGATTACTGCCTTGAAAAGGGCTTGCTTGCCGTTTCTGTGCTTTCTCTCTATAATGAACGAAACTTGACCAACCTAACGACTACGTAAATCTCGAACAGACCAGTGTGCTTACTATGTTATACAGGTTACCGTTGCACGTGTGAACATTTGCATATATGAAAAGCAACCATTGCAGCTCACATTGATAATGTCTGGCATTTACGAGAAGTATGTATACTGAGCACACCTACCGTTGTTGGAGAGATGCATTTCAGGTCTTTATGCTTCCCGTCAACAAGCGGCAGTAAGAGTGTCTGAAATAGACGAAAATAAAGTTTTATTATATATATTATTAAATTGTTGTGAATATATGTTTGCTATACTCAAAGGATATTCTGTCTCTCGAAAATCATACCCCGACAGATGTGTCTACTAATTTTTGACACTTCGTCTCCTATGACTAGGTGTTGTAATTTTAAGAAATGAATTCCGGAATTAGTTTAGTTTAATATACATTCAGCTTAAGGAGTTGGAGCACAAGTTACAAGACTTTACAAGTCGCTCACCTCCAAGCATAATATTACAACATGTTGACAATACACCCAAACCGATCAAAGCAGACAAGCATGATTTGTCTTTGTGACATGTACTGAATTACAGAGTACGTGAGTACGGTCGTTGTGCGCGTGCGGGTGGTTACAAACTGCAGAGTGTTTGTGCTATTAGTTCATATTTGACGGCCAACTGTTATTTCAGCCCAGCGATCATATGGTCAATTATACCTTGTGGATACTGTATATTATTTCTGTCAAAATACTTCAACATTCTTACTAAAATATCCAATCTCAGAGGATCATGATTTGCGCATGTCTGAATATTCGATAGCGCGCTATCGGAAGGAAGAAAACACCAACAAAGAGGATAATAAAACTCACCGATGAACCGTCTCCAGCCAAACTATTGTCGCCCTCTAATTTCGCAACGGCCGACATGACGTCAAACTGTTCAGGTGTTTCATCTGTGTTTACACCGACGTTGAGTCTCTTGTGTATCGTCCTGTCGTTGTCATAAGAACGATGTCGTGTCAATGACTTCCTCATCCATACTGGTCGCCTAATCTGAAATGTATACACATTTTCGTTAACTCAACAGAGCACTTATGGTTTGATATCCGTCAATGAGGACTTACAGAAGTCCCCCTCTGCTGATTATCAGTAAGTTGCATTTACATTATGCCGTCCAGCGATGGCGGAACCGGTTCGATTCCCGACAATCGGGATTGGCGGTCAAAAATAATTGATCCAAGTGTCTCACCTACTGGTATAACATATTGCAGCTCTAAATGATTGACTACTATACACATTACGAGAAACAACCAGATCAGAGAGGGTGTTTGCGGGAAATCGTTGGCATTGATGGTGCTATATTATGGCAATAAAACGGTGCTCCTATCTTAATGAACACCTACGTTGAATGCGGGACTATCCGTGGAGGTTGAAATGTATACATTTTTTTAAGTTGCAAGAGCCCCCCCCCCCCCGATGCCTCACACTAGGCTGCACAGCGAAAGTGGAGACCGTTCGATTATCGACAACAAGCGAAATTAGGGTTGTACTGTAACGTCGCATTAATGGCCCAATGGTCACTTTAACAATGAGGATCTTCAACAAGCGGTGTATTGCAGAATAATTTTCACTACACATTATGTCTAATAATACCCACTTTGAAGACAATTACGGCGTTGAAACGGGGCGTCTATCTCATGATCACTTACGTGGAATGCAGGGCTCTCCGTGGATGTTGGTTGTTTCAAAGGAGATTCGAAAGAAACGTCAATTCCACTGTCACGCGAGGTCTCGTCGTGAAAACGTGGTTGAGATCTGGATGTTATTGGGCTCCAAGTGATGGATGAATTCATTGTATCATAGTCGCAGTCAACGTCGTGAAGATCACACTGGAAACAATCAAAGAACACATATAGTATACGTTAGATATGAATGCCTGACTACTTATATATGCATTATACTAGAATTGTAAAAGTCGTTGTTTTGTATATATTGTTTTAACATTTGCAATGCAATAATTAGTCATTAACTCTTGAAATTATAATCGCTTTCAACATTTCATGTTTGTTTCTCGTCCAGAATATAATGCATGGAGTTCAATAACTTGATTCCAGCTCAAATTTCCCCATTAATTACTCACGTACGCTATGCTATATATACACCTCTTTCTCAAAGGTCAATTCTAAAACAAATTCGGATTGCGTAAATATCATAACAGTATACCTGAACTGAGTGTGTATTCTCCATCTCTATATTCTCTTTGATTTAAATTAAAACAAACTGAAGATGTTCTGGTCGTGTGTGTTATATATACTTACATATATATGAGAGAATGCATTGGCCTGAGAATATTTACCTCGACCCGGTAAACTGGTACATCTCTCTTATGTATGCGAGGCTCACTATGGGAGACTCGTATATATGTGAGGGAGTGAACTGGTGCAAGGTATGTAAATGCTGCATCTCCCAGTATGAAAGATTTAAAATCATCTGGGGCAATTAGCACAACCCTGGACCCCTAGCATACTACTCACAAGTGCCGAATGACCACACAATGTACACTGATTTAAGTTTTAGATATAATTCCTCCCCTCCCTTTGTTTTTGAATAAATGCTATTAATTTATTAAATGCGAACAAAACTTTGGCTGCCAGCCAATTACTGGCATAATGGCATTAGCCGTAAGCGCTAGTTAACTGAAACATAAATTTTAGTTATTGAAGGAGTTATCATAAAATGGCACAGTGTTAAATAGTGACACTAGTACCTGAAATAACTACAAAATAAAAAGGTCAGTGTCATACATCCCAAGTTTTAAATTCATATTTTTGTTTCACTCAGTAGAGTTATTTCATTTTGTAAAAGTCCACTCTTATTACCTCTCCACCCAGTACTGGTACTTTTATTTGGCACTTAAGAGTTTGGTACTAGTATATGAAATTGAGGAGGCAAAACTCCAGCCAGAATCTTGTCCTGTCCTGTGGGTTATTAAAGAAGAAAAGTGATGCTGAAGGTGCTTGATCCGATCAGACGGTCCCCATATCAATATCATCAAGATAAAACAACAACATTTCTTCAAAATACTCTTCAGCTATCAGAATCGAGTAAATATGATATAAATTTTCCTTAACATGTTGTCTATCAAAATTTTGTTCAACTAAATATGGCCGTATTATTACTTGACTATCAAAAAATTTGGCCTTGGTTTTAGAGTCATCCAATCCACCTTCATCTGAAATTTTTTGCGAAACTGTCGGTTTGACGACTTCTTTCTGGGCCACAAAAAGTTCATATTTCAAGAAAAAACAAAATTCAAAAATCGATATGTGTTAACTATGAGCTTTAATTAATGAGTAGTCACCTCAAACCAAATCAAAAAAAAATCAAATCAAATATTTTTATCCCCGAAGCCAAAGAAATAGTAATTTTGGAGCGTTAGATCGGATTATGCACCTTTAAAAGAAAGTTAAGGAGAAATAGGGAGAAATAATTACTTAGCATTGGTGAGTATACATGTATTAATATTAATTGTGATACTGAAATCTATGTACTGTTTTCATTATATTGCTGAACATTATCCAGTCCACTATTGTATCTTTAATATAGTATTACATGTGTAAAGAAAGTAATAACATTTCTATACAGATGGATTTCAGTTGGTGATGGCTTAATACCATTTTCACATGAAAGCACTGCATATAGGAAATTGTGTCAATAAATTCCCAGTAACACACAACTTATGCACTTAGTATCGAACATAATAATAAAGTATCAGGCATATTAATATCTCAGGTATCCACAAGGACAACATATTTTTAGATTGATATTTACCTAACAAAAGAAACTCTAAAGTTCTTTCTTCCACCAATCATCAAGTAACATGAAATATACCAGATTTGATAAGCCCATTATATCAAAGACTCTTAATTAACTAGACAATCATTTAGTACTAGTACCATATCTGTGCAGATGAAATATCTGTAACTTAATGATGATGAAAAAAAAAGGAGAAAATGTTTTTTTTAATTTAATTTTTTTTTTATTTTTTTATTTTTTTTTAATTATTAATCCCAGTGCATACAATTATTAACTATTGTTCAAGCTCAAATATATTAATAAATGAGAGCAAAGCCCTGCAGTGCTAACAGGTGAGCTGATAAGTCTTTTCAGCAATATCACATATTATGTTTTATAATTATTAATTTATTATATTAAGTTGATCCAATCCACTATTTTATCTTTATAGCATCACTTGTGCAATGAAAGTAAAATATTTCTATACAGATGGACTATACAGGCCTACCAGCCAGTGTGATTTCCTTCTCTTCCTCTTCCTGTTTTGGTCTGTGGACAATGGCCAAAAAAAAATGTGCTTTACTGCTCAAGGCGTCATACCTTATAAACTGTAGAATGACAGAAAAACAAAAAATTTAATTAATTAAAAATAATAATAAAATAAAATAAATATATATATTATATTCATGCATATATGGATGCATAATTCTGGCCAACTCTCAAAAACAATAAATTTAAAAACAAAGTAAAATTTTCTCATATAAATCAGAAAATGTCAGATGCCAATTAAAAATGGCAATTGACCCTGTGGGCCGGTGCATCGTCTTAAATATGCGGGTTTCCATGTGGGGACTCGCTTTTGTGAGAGGATGCACTGACACAGTATATTTAATGCTACACCAGCATAGCTCATGTCCTGAAAGGGAAAGCACCTCTCTATTCTATCACTTCAGATATCCAATGTCTCATAGACCAAATGGTGGGAAAAGGGAAGAAAGGAATAAGTCACTGTTAGTCACACAAGCTAACGCATGAAACTTACTATACCATACAACATATATCTTTAACCTAAAAGCTCTCAAAAAATTCCCAAATGTACAATTGCAAAATAAATTCAAATTTCTGAAATTGTTGCATGTAAGGTTGTGGCTGGGGAGGGGGGGGGGGGGGGGTGGGGGGTCAGGCATCCATGTTTGATGGGACAAAACTGAACATAAAGCACCGCAATTAAATTATGCCCCAAACCACATAAAAGTACCGTAATTAAATTACCCACCCCCCCCCCCCCAAATCACATTATGGTACACAAATTTACCAAACTACCGGTACAGAACCTGGAATATATTCATTCAAACCCCTGGATCGTGCCATGAATCTCTACTCTGGCTGACACCCACGGGTGTCAGCCTGAGTGGAGATTCATGGCATGATCTATCAAACCCCACCCAACCATATTTAAATAAATAATTTGAATTGAAAGTCCAAAATCAAAATTGATTATTTGTTTAAAATATTATTTGACATAATTAAGATGAAGATTCATTGACTTCTGAAATTAACACAGCTATAGTGTATACTCAGTCATACTGACATCCCAGTGAACTGTGACGAAAGCCAACACACCCGTACCCCCTCGGCATCGCCGATGCATGCAATAATTTAGCATGAAATATTTTGACATGCAATATTTCTGGTCTGTGTGCCATATAATCTTATATATATATATACTAACCTGCTATTTCAACATCTATAGGTAGCCTAGCTATATCACAATCTCACTTTGTAACATCGGTCCAATTCCGGACTGCTCCTGTCTAAATTTTGTACTAGCCATTTTCAAAGTGTACACATTTTCCCCGAAAACCAACAGTCATTGAGAGCCAGCAGAATTTGGAAATGAAAATATCGCAAAAAAACAATCAAACTAGTTTAAACGATGTACACGAAATCATGTCAGTGAATTGAAGCCGAACTCTCCATAAATTATCATCCTGGCCCCGAAACATATATACTGTCATGGCACTTGAAAGAAAAACATAAAATTTCCACAGATGCAAAATCCAAATCACGCCGGTCGACTTATTAACTTGCACGTGCACTCTCGACACTGACCTCTCACGACCTCTCACGGCGTAAACATATCTTCAAGAATCTATGGGAGCGCTTTTGTATAACAATTTTCAGTAATACTTATCACCGAAACTCACGCCGCTGACTTTGTGAGAGGCACCGTTCCCTTTATATGCGACAGAAGGCGTTTTTTGCCCTTTCGATTTAACTATTTATTTATACGTACGTATCTATATGTTTCCTAGTAAGTGCTTTACAGTTATAACTTGATAATTTGCAAAAAAAAAATATAAATGACGACTTCCATTCGGGGCCTCACCCTGAATTTTTTATAAATATCCACTCCGAACAAAGCGGAAAATCTTTTTTCCTCACTCAACCGCATGACTGAAACCCACATCCATGTACCTGTACATGTTCCCACCAACCTCTCATTCACATCAACCATGTTTGTTGTCATAATAGTGACCATTTGTATATATTATTCTCATTGCCAATCATTGTTGTATATGTCATGCTGTTTTAATGTTTCATCTAACCAATTCACGACAGCCTCTAGTTCAACATCCAGTAATTTCTTTACCGCTAATCTATCCCATCCATCTAAAATTGTCAGCCTTCTCTCGTTTGAGACATATGAACTATATGTAGGTTGCCACCGTGAGTCGGGCTGTATTGCTGGGACCGTGGTCTAATGACTAATGGGGATTTCAGCAATGCAGCACCGAGTCGCGATTGGCAACTTCGAAACAAACAAAACAAATAATAGGCCACAAATAGACACATATAGCAAAACAAAAATTTATATAATCCCAAAAGGATTAAATATTCGACTGCCACTGATACTTCTCGTTATAATGACGCTCCTTCTAATGTCGGGATCAGTTCACAGTAATCCAGGACCCCATCAGACCAACACAACAAAGGAAATAACCATTTTTCAATATAATATTCGTAGCATCAGAAATAAGCTAGAAACATTAGTTGACTCCATAAACGAGTATGACATCCTATGTTTCACCGAAACCCACCTCGACCAATCTTATTCTACAGAAAAACTATTAATTGAACATTTCAGCTCCCCATTTAGATCAGACCGAAATTCAGATGGCGGGGGTGTTTGCATTTATTTTGCTGAACACCTAGTGTATAAACGGAGAACCGAACTTGAATTTGACTCTTCTATCGTCTGGTTTGAGGTGGTAAATAAATCAAATCGCTTTCTTTTGGCGCTATCATATAGATCCGAACAGTTTTGTCACATTGATTACTGGGACCGACTTGAAGAATCGATAGATGAGGCTATGAAAATGACGGAAAATTTAATTTTACTGGGTGACTTTAACTCTAATCTACTTGATCCTCATTCGAAACTCAGCGAAATAGTCAGCCATTATGAATTCGATAATGTAATTAAAAAACCAACAAGAGTAACACCCACTTCACAAACCCTTTTAGATCCCATAATTGTGAGTAAGACCATACATGTACATGATGCCGATACACTCAACCTAGGACTTTCAGACCATTATGGAGTTTATGCGACATTATTTTTCGAAAAACATGATACCGTCTCTTTCAAAAGAACTATTTGGAAGTATAAATTTGGAGATTATGTAAGGGCCAGATCTATGATAGATGCCATAGATTGGGAATTAAACTTAAATCCAATAGATAATATTGACACGACTGTCACCCTTTTCGGTAAACATTTCCTCAGCATAATGGAAGAAACCACCCCCCGAGTAACGGTTACAATACGCACAAAGGACAAATTTTGGTTTAATTCCGATATCAGAAGAGAGATAAGACACCGTGACAGATTGAGAAAAATTGCTCTTAGAAGAAATTCAGTAGAAGCGTGGAGGAAATACAAAGATACTAGAAATAAAGTCAATAACATGAAGAAATATGCAAAGATGGAATTCGAAACAAAACTCGAAGATAGAGTAAATGAATCACCCTCCCCTCGCCATTTTTGGCAAACAATAAATTATTTATTAAATAAAAAGAAAGTTACAAGTATTCCACCACTATATAGTCCACATGGCGATGTATCGTCAGATGGAAAAACATATGTAACAAATGACAACGAAAAGGCAAACTGCTTAAATGAGGCTTTTATTTTAAACTCAACGATAGCCGACCGCGACCATCAAATTCCAACTATACCCAGTAGATGTAACAACACACTCTCTGATGTCCCTTTCACTCGTGAAAATATAATTAAAGCTATTAAAGACCTTAAAGTTAATAAGGCCCATGGTTTTGATGGAATCAGTCCTAAAATGCTTCAAGAAACAGCCGAATCGATCGCAGTCCCGTTAGAAATTATCTTTAAAAAATCATTACAAAAAGGGAAATTCCCATCTGATTGGAAAAAAGCCAATGTGATTCCCATATTTAAAAAAGATGATCCTGCCGAATGTACAAATTACCGTCCAATATCTCTCCTCCCAAGTCTTAGTAAAATATTTGAGAAAATAATTATCCAACATCTCATGGAATTCTTTCAAAACAATAAATTACTATACAGCAATCAATCTGGCTTTATGCCTGGACATAGCACGACTTTTCAGTTAACAGACTTATATCACAACCTCTGCCAGACCCTAGATAAAGGCCTCTACACGTGCTCTGTATTCTGTGATATATCAAAGGCCTTTGAAAGAGTCTGGCATAGGGGACTGATTTATAAGTTGAAACAATATGGTATTTCCGGACCGCTTTTAAACTGGATAGAAGACTACCTCACTAATAGAAAACAAAGAGTTCTCATAAATGACTCATGTTCAAACTTTAGAGTTATCCCCGCTGGAGTCCCTCAAGGCTAAATACTCGGCCCCTTCCTATTCCTCGTATACATAAACGACCTACCCGAAAATTTAAACTCAGACACTAGAATGTATGCTGATGATACTTGTCTCACGGCGATGCACTATGATATTGATTTGTTAGAAAGAAATATAAATGAAGACCTAATTAAGATTGATGAATGGGCGCGTAAATGGCTTGTAAATTACAATCCGATTAAAACGAAAGCAATACTGTTCTCTCTGACCCCCAATAATGTGCCCTTAAATGTCCTTTTTCAAAACAAAAAAGTGGAACTCATCGAGTCGCATAAACATCTCGGTCTTGAAATTCAAAGCAATTTAAACTGGAACAAGCACATCGAGTCTATCGCCACAAGAGTTACTCCTCGGCTGTCAATCCTTAGAAAATATAAATATAAGCTAGACAGAAGAACACTTGATAAACTATACAAGGCCTATATTCTACCAATATTAGATTACACTGATGTCGTATGGGAAAACGCCCCTGATTATCTTCTGAAGAAACTGGACCGAATTCACATCGATGCCGCCAGAATTGTAACTGGTCTCACACGTTCATGCTCAAATAGTTCCGTCCTGTGTGAAGCAGGCTGGCCTACACTAAAAAACCGCAGAGAGAAACATAAATTACAAATGCTATTTAAAATCATAAATAATAAAGCCCCAGACTACCTTACTGGTTTATTACCGCCACGTTCATACCAGATGTCAAGGTATGCCATGCGATGCCCGGATAGGTTCTACTCATATTATTGTTCTACAGAACACTATAAAAAATCCTTCCTTCCCTCGACCGTGACCGAGTGGAACAAACTCCCTAAGTATGTAACTGCAGCTGAAAATCTGCAAGATTTCAAAGAAAACTTAAATATTGTTGACCCAGTCACGAAACCACCCAAATACTTTGAATCAGGAAACCGGAAAAGTAATATTCTACACTGTAGGATACGTAACTCATGTAGCGATCTTCGACTAGACATGCACGAAAACTATATTGCCGATAGTCCAGATTGTCAGTGTGGATACGCATACGAAAGTGGCATGCACTTCTTTCTTTTCTGTCCATTATATGACGAACAGAGACATGTACTTTACTGTAAACTGGAGAAACATAATTTCCGAATATCAAACTGGAACCAACTGCTAAGGGGAATTCCTGACGAAACCTTTCAAAGAAACATAAAATTATTTCGCATTGTTCAGTCATTCATAGCTGCGACAACACGCTTTAAACAAGATTAATCGCCCGAAAATATACCATCAGATATATAAATTAACATATTAAGTGAAACAAATAGACGTCCTGGCCCGTCCTCATTTCATGTGTATCCAGGGAGACGGTTGACAATTAACACACTCAGTCCACACTCTTACCATTATAACCTTTATCTTCTTTATTTTCAGTTACTCTATGTATTACACCACAATTGTAAACACTCTGTCATCTTGTAAACAAATACTGTAATTTCAACTTTGTATCGGGAGAGGGGTGTCTTGTAAGTTTCTGTAACTTGTACCCCAATCCCTTTGTAAATTGAATAATTCACAATAAAATATGTTTAAAGTAAAATATACTAAGTCGAGGACGGAATCGGTGCTTAAATCTTGTCGATACGGCGATTAACACTTGTCTGACAAGCGATCTGATTATCTGAACACAGTTCTTCAGAACTCGACAAGGTTGCTGCAGTATAAGTGTCTAGACGTGCTAACATCCTAATCAGCACCAACACCCAGCCCAACCCCAATTAATATAACGCTACATGTGCGTTGTGATATTGTATAGGGTTGAGTTGTCATTGTAGTGATCTGGTCATTAAGAATTGAATGGTGTAGGTATTATGTTCAGGGCCATAACGGGATTACATTTTCTCCATTTGGATTTATTAGCATGCCCTATTCAAATTTAAATGTCTGATATTGGTCTGAAAGCGAAAATGTTCTGATCTCAAATTCAAGTATTTAAACCTTGTAATCGCGCGGCAGAAAGAAATAGGTCGATATGAAAACGTCATAAACTTGGGCCACATTTTGATCGAATGTGGTGCTACAAAAATCGGCATATGGTTTGATAAATGGTGGTGGACGTCTATCTGGCCGTTTGTCAATCTTCCCGTCTCCCGTCTCACGTCCGTATCACGACGTACGCGCGACAACTCCAACAAGCGATAGCCTATTTAACCAAATTTTGTGTTGCGGCTTCTACTCAAGTTCACACTTGCTTATGCGACAACTGGACCACATCATCCCCGATTCACACTACATGCTTGTATTGCCGATGTGCTTGTTTCAGAGCATTGTGGGTAGCCGAAATAAGATTTGGCAAGAAACGTGATCAACATTTCATGTTTTGTGATAAGTTCTGCGGACATTCAATTAAGGAAAACAGAATTTCGAACGCATTATGCCGACACTTACACTGTCAGAGCCTTTCACAAAGTTTTTGCATAAATTACACTGAATTATTAAATGAGATATTCGTACATCAATATAATTGTTTGGTGATATTAAACAGAGAATCGCGATGATGTGGAAAGTAATAAACATAAATATTCCAAGATTTTGACGATAAGATAAATAAACCTTCGTGGAAGTTCAAGAAGAAACGAATATTCACATGAACCCATTATATTTATAATACAATACCTGAAGAGAGTATGTGTTCTCCATCTCTATATTGTCTTCGTTTGAAATTTCGTGAACAAACTGATGATTGTTTGTAGCCGTGTGTGTGTGTTATATATACTAACTCAATAGGACGGAATCAGTCGTTAAATCTTGTCGATACGGCGATTAACACTTGTCTGGCAAGCGATCTGATTATCCGAACACAGATCTACAGAACTCGACATGGTTGCTGCTGTATAAGTGTCTAGACGTGCTAACACCCTAATCAGCACCAACAACCACCACAGCCCCAATTAATGTAACACTGTGTTGGAGCTGTGATATATAAGGATTAACTGTCATGTGGACTGTTTTTATGGAGATGTAACGGTGAGGTAAGTGGACATGGGTTTTATATACAAGTTATGTCCACTTACCTCACCGTTACATCTCCATAAAAATAGTCCACATGACAGTTAATCCTTATATTTATATACATTTAGCGAAAAAGCCACTTTTGTAAATATATTTAAATCGAAAAGTGTATCGTGACAAGATCAGCCCAAAATACCCAATAGCACCCTTGGCAAAGGTTAATAGGAACAATTTCTCTTCATGTTGAAACCCGATGATGTATTAAGTCAATCCTGCGAGAGTCCAAATGCGCCCAAAACATTACTCGTTCGTCTTTCCAAACCTAATGGCGTATCGATGGTGTTATTAGCTTGGTGTTATGAGGCGTTACGCATTCACCGAGAAATAACTGCAACTAGCCACGTGTGCGCCGACCAATTAGAATGCTGGATTTAGTGATGACAACACTTAGTGTGTAAATATATGTTATTATCCTGATGCTGGCATTACCGAATTTCTCCGGCGAGACTTGTGGATTATAACTAATACATTTAGATTTGATTTTGTAACTGGATAAACCCTGGCTACCAATTTAGGACTTGGCCATTAAGAAATTAAACACTGTAGTATAGATTTAGGGCCATATAACGGGATTACATTTGTATCATACACTGAGTGTTAACTTATCTGATTTGGATCAGAATCAATATTATTATTTGTCACCGGAAAGCTCGCTCTAGATACAGTATGGCAGTATTGTTGCCATGCACTGAAGAAAAAAACTTAGTTAAAAGTAACTAAGTTACCTTAGTCAGAACCCCCGTCTCAAAACTAACTAGCTTAGATTAGTCAGACATGACTAAGATTGCCCTTAGTCATTTCTGACTAAGGCCTCAGACCTTAGTCAGAAATGACTAAGGGCAACCTTAGTCATTTCTGACTAAGCTAAGCTAGTTAGTTTTGAGACGGGGGTTCTGACTAAGGTAACTTAGTTACTTTTGACTAAGTTTTTTTCAGTGTAGATATAACATATAATATAAGGCCTTAGTCAGAAATGACTAAGGCCTTAGTCAGAAATAACTAAGGCCTTAGTCAGAAATAACTACGGCTTGACTATGTCATCACTGTATACATTAGTACATTTAATTGGACCTAATTATTGGGGGTATCATAGCCCTGCAACCTCAGCTGAACATCGCAACTGCAGATTAAAATAACTGAAAATAATGACTTACAGGTATAAGAATAAATTTTATTAACTATTAAAACAATGTTTTATCTTGAAAGAAAATTATTCATCACAAAATACTAGTATGCATTGAATATACATTCAATATCTGACCAGTCGATAATTGTTTCAAATTGAAACAAAAATTTATGCTTACATTAAAATGATAACGAGCGACCAACATAGAAGATTAAATCGGAGGAAATGAAGATTATTTTTTTTAGAAGAAAAATTATATGATAAATATCTTCACCGCTATGTGTGGAACTGAGCGCTTGCACGGAAACAAATAAAGAGTAGAAACGTGTACTCTATTATTTTGTAGATATCGTATTTACACATCCATTGTGTAGAAATGCCACAAGACGTATGGCGCGCGACAACTAATTACACTATAAAAGAGTACAATTGATTAATAAGTACTCAAATAAAGAGTAACGTGGCGTATTTAGCGATCACGTGCCGATGTGCAACGTCATTTTTTCGCAGCGTCATTTTTTCGACGGTGACGCCATTTTGTCTCAATGCATGGAAAGTAAACTATTCTTTATCCATTGGAATCATGGAATTTTCATGTAATTACAGACTGTCCACATGTCGGAATCGTGGTAACGGAAACGCGGCAATGTTTTGACTTCATTATGTTTCATTAAGTTGTGAAATTTCATTGAAAACACCAACATAAATCGTAGGCTACTATTCTTGACTAGGTAGGCCAACTTTACTTTAGATTTTGAATAATTAAATTAATAATTTACATCATTATCATTTGATTACTATAGACTAGTATTATGCCATTATCATCTAGCCTATATATTTTATTATTTTCCCCGGACTATAATTTATGTTCCTAACCAGCGCCGCCTGAAATTAGCTACACGTCCTTCATCCCGAACTTGCCGAAGCGAGGGCGGATTTTTTATCATTGATATATCATTTAGGACATTTAGATGTGGAAATTGGAATTTCATTGAAAGATATTGCAAGTACTATATAACATATTAATTAACGGTAAATTATATTGCTATTAGTATTAATATGTATGACTACTTTAGATTTGAAATAATTTACATCATCATCTTTACTAGTATCATACTCATAGTATGATAGTATGTTATTAACAATTTGATGAAAATCTAACTTCTAAGTAACTAAACAGAACATCATAATTTCCGTATTAGTTGCTCAAATATTCCCATTTTTTAAATTACCCCTCTGGAGTCCTCGTTGACCTTCACCTTCGCGTGAGATTTCATGAATTTTAAAGTTTTTTTTATCATCATCGTCTATCGTCTGACATCAGTCAGTCATCATCATCTTCACCGTCGTGTTTGCCGACAAAATAATTAATATATTACACAATGTCAATGTGACAACTGACGTACGACATCAGTATTAGTTGTTTTAAATTCAGTCTGTTCAGAGATGAATACCCAGAAATAATTTTGAATCAATAAATGTGCATCGAAATTGGGTGACTTGCTCACAAGTGAACTCACACACTCTGGAAACAGTGTACAGCACAAAAGTGAAATAAGCATTGAGGGCTCAATTGCACCAGTGACCTTGGAGCTACCTTACAGAGCGAAGTCTCTTTTAAAGAACTTCATAGACACTGATAGACACACCAACCAACCACATGTACCTGGGCTGTAGGCTGTATGGCAATTGTTTTTCCAGATTTGTTGTTCAGAACAATTTATTTTGACTAATAGTAATAGCTTGGTTGGTTCAACCATGCAAATTTAAAATTGGGGTCCCGTGATCTTTCAAGTTGCATGATCTGATGATTCAAAGTAGGCCTACTTTTGTGTCTCAATCTCATATTAAAACTGCTCAAGGCACAGCTCTCGAAAGATCCTCATGTCATGAAGCGATATGGCGAGGTGACTTGGAATTGATCCAAATATCCTCATGTCGATCGTTAAAAAGGCGAGGTGGCTTTGACGGCTGGTGCTAAATTTCAAGCAGTTATATGCTACTCTCGGGATCCAAATAATAGACTAAATAGTAGGGGGCGGAATAATAGTACAGGGGTGAAATTTCCTTTAAAATAAATAATAGTATGGGGGCGCAATAATAGTACAGGGGGGAATTTTCGCAGATCAACACAAAGTATTCGTCAAAAATTGTGGTTAGTTTCATATGTTCTCATACAGAGATCATTGCACATCCTCGTAAATATCATTCGCATTTTGTTAAAAACTTCTAACTTCTAACAGTTTACTTTGATTGTTCCTGAATTATTTTAGACTTGTAGTCATATATACAGTTAGAGATATGACTTTTATGTGAGGGACTTGTGTGCTTGGGGTTCATTAACTCAGCCTTTGTTGTCATATGACTGACTCAAAAATATAGTGTCCTGATCCAGTCGCAACTATTGACACAATGAAATAATTATCATGATTCATTGATGTCAGATATGCCATAATGGTGAGCATAGACATGTAAAATTTAGCTTGGCAATATAAAAGCATATTGGAATCCTTTTGTTATTTAATAATCTATAAACTCAACTCATCTTCACCATCGTCTCCACTTTATCATCTTCATCATCATAATTCACTATATATATAGAGCAACTATAGATATAAAATATACATGTAGTCGAACAAATCCCAAGTGTTGACCATTCATTTAGGCCCATACCGGCAGTTTAAGTTTAATACAAAATAACAAATTTAGTGGTTCTTTTCACAATGGTATACAATTGTCACAAATTCACAATGTGATAACTTCTGCATTTATGTGAAGGTGATGAAATTGGAACCTCTAGTATATAATAAGTAATCAAAATTTAAATCTTCATAATAATGGATATCGTATTAATTTAAAATTAAATCATCATTATCTGGGTCAAGTAATGTTCTATGTTGACTGGTAATCACTACTACAGTAATGCCCTAATTAATCGACTCCCTAACCACAGCAGAATTATGGGTAACTTTTCAGGATTTAGTCGGAAATATGGCTTGTTGCCATTCATTGGAAAGCTCTCGCAGAGAGTTTTCTGATGAATGGCAACAAGCCATATTTCTAGGAGAGCTTTCCGATGAATAGCAACAAGCCATATTTCCGACTAAATCCTGAAAAGTTACCCATAATTCTGCTGTGGTTAGGGAGTCGATTAATTAGGGCATTACTGTATACACAAGCATTTGCATCATCATGGTCGTCTGTGAAGCTAGAATATTCATTCAGCGTGTTTAGTCTTGATATATATGAGCTACAATTCTACAGATAACATGTGGACAGTCTGCTTTTAAATAATTCTAGATTCTGTATTAAAATCCAAAATTGTTAATGTGGAACATCTATTTTTTTTGCTGACTGCGTGCCATTTTTGAAGAATCTTTTAAAAACAACAATATTCTGGTCTACAAATAATTGCATCATTTCCATGCAAAATTTCGACTCGTTTATGACGTCTGTACAATGGAGTGGATGATCACAGATGATTCATGGTGGTTGGAATATCAAGGCTTGAGGAATCTGGTTGAATTTTTCACAGGTATTTATGTATTATCTATTATAAACTAATCTCATATATATTTTGAAGACCTCTGTCTGTATGTATGTTTGTTTGTTTGTTTGTCTGTCTGTCTGTCATTTATACAAATCTACGATTCTCGACCGATCGGGACGAAACTTGGTACGTGTGTGTAGTTTGACCAGGCGGTGAACGTTGTCGTATTGGCGAGCCCGTGCGGCGCCCGCTTCGCGCATGTGCAGACGAGATCTCGGAAACGGGTGGAGCTATCGACTTGAAATTTGGTATGTGAATGTATCTTGCCCCGGATACGAAGTTTATCGGGTTCGCCGAGCCCGTGCGACACCAGCTTCGCGCATGTGCAGACGAGATCTCGGAAACGGGTGGAGCTATCGACTTGAAATTTGCTATGTGAATGTATCTTGCCCCGGATACGAATTTTATTGGGTCGCCGAGCCTGTGCGACGCCAGCTTCGCGCATGCGCAGACGAGATCTCGGAAACGGGTGGAGCTATCGACTTGAAATTTGGTGTGTGAATGTATCTTGCCCCGGATAAGAATTTTATTGGGTCGCCGAGCCCATGCGACGCCAGCTTCGCGCATGCGCAGACGAGATCTCGGAAACGGGTGGAGCTATCGACTTGAAATTTGGTGTGTGAATGTATCTTGCCCCGGATAAGAATTTTATCGGGTCGCCGAGCCCGTGCGACGCCAGCTTCGCGCATGCGCAGACCAGATCTCGGTAACGGGTAGAGCTATCGACTTGAAATTTGGTTTTTGAATAGCCCGGACTTGAAATTTGGTTTTTGAATAGCCCGGACAACGTCGGGCTCATCGGCTATTAGATGATTATGCTTTCCAGTTTGCACAAAATATTAGGGGTGGGAGGTACTACCAGTGTCGCGATACGATACATATCGCGATATGCGGTCGCGATACAATACTTATCTAGATACGATACCCTAGTATTTCTGGATGCAGCCCTTCATATGGAATTCATGAATTGGTTGAAAAAAAAACATATATTCAATCATAGTCATTATTTAATAGTTCATTAATTTGATTAATCCTTCAATACCAGCTACTGTTTTATATACGGCCAAGGTCGTATGGGATTACACGACTTTCAAGTACAAAAACATATACCGGTACCACGTTTGTTGTTTAATTCATTTAAATACAGTCCAGGGGGAGTAATTCAAAAATACCACGTCGGAAGTTCGGAACGCTGTCTGTATTGATGCGGTTTACTACGAGTCTTGCGATGAGACACGTTTATGTCAATTGGGTATCGGTGACTGTTAACGGGAATGATTTAATTCTCAAATATGCAGTTCAACTCCAATGAACGACAAATGATTAGCATGATGTACATTTTGAGCCTTTTGGCGACATCATTTCTATGAACGAACTCTTCTGTGTGCCAACGGTGACAATGGTATATCAAACTTTACACAAAAACAACAATGCCCACGCGCATGACCGACGAACAGGTGGCTGACCTATTTAATCGGCGCTTTGAAGTAGAACGACTTGATCATGCTTCTTGCATGCCGTTGTATTTAATTCTTATTCTCCAGCATTAATATAGCAATTTTAAAGAACGAATAATGGACACCGGTAATAGATGAACAGAATTGTGTATCGCGATGCGCGATTTTTTGGCTATGGAACCGGTGCGTGTATCGTAGAACTCTGATTCGCGATACACCTGTGCACCGGCGATATCTCGCACCCCTACAAAATATTCAGTCCCACTCAAACTCACTGGCAAGCACCGTTCGGCAAACCTCTTCAGATTCCATACTATTTCAGAGTCAGCTCTAATACGACATACAATGATATACTATTAGCTAAGAATAACCCATACTAGTATATTCATTATATTAACCTCTTCGCTGCTAAATGACGTTATGACGTCGTGTGCTGGGCTGTTGACGTTAATGCTATTTTCCAATGGGAAAATATAGCGGGAATGTCAAAAGAACCATAAAAGTGACTCAGCTGAAAGGCTATTATCGTTCACACTCGTGGAACATCATACACTGTTTGAAACGTCGAGATACAGTTATTCTGATGCACTAATCTCTGAGTTCCAGTTATGTATGATGGCCTACTGCTTGTGTGCTGAAGTAGGTCCGTAGTACCTACGGACCATATAGCACACGGCGTGCACTTTTACGTCCGTAATAGATACGGACGTCATAGCAGCGAAGAGGTTAATAGCCATACTAGTAATTAGAAACTTGATTTTCCATGCGATTGTCTATATGGATTGATTTGCATTATATACAGTTATGCCCAAAGTAATTGTCTCCTTAACCACAGCAGAATTATGGGTAACAGTAACTTTTCAGGATTTAGTCGGAAATATGGCTTGTTGTCATTCATCAGAAAGCTCTCGACAACAGTTAACGGTACACGTAAGATGTTATTATTGCAATACATTAATTATGATCTCTTTTGTAGGAGGAACAAACTGGCATGAGGGCAAGTGTGAAGGGTCAAGACAGCAATCTCCAATCCAGCTACATGTTCATGTACAAGGTGCTCTACTTCAGTGATGAAACATATACTGGAGATCATCTGGTTGCTGAATATAGGGGAGGGTACCGTCCCTGAAGTCTCTAGATAGTTGTAAGTAGCCGTTCATTGAACAAATCATTCAAACAGTTTAGTGCTATTGTTTCGCAGCTTCTGTAATATCTTTCACAATACAAACCCACAATATGATCAATACATTTCGCGATTCACTTTATTGCTTTTGATACAATTAAATATATATTTCTTAGAAGCATTGCAAGTTATCAACGTCAAAGATCAAACCATGATTTGACGCTTTACATGTACATGTGTTTCGATTGGTTGCCCACATGTAAATATAATTGTCAAATAACTATCTAAAATAGCCCTCTTATTTTTCCGATTGTTTGGTATAAACTCACAAATCGTATTATTATGTTCGCTCATCGCCGCCGATGGGTAGTAGTACTGCGTGAATTTAAATAGGAGTAAGGTACTTGCTTAACCCTTTCATGACTGGAGTTTCCTAAAATTTAGCGAAAAACCCTTAAATAAGTGAGTCTCCCATTGGGAGCCTCACATATGTAAGAGAATACACTGGCCTATCAATATTTACCTTGACCTTGCATTCTCTTAAATATGCATGGCTCCCTATGGTAAACTGGTATATATATAGGAGAATGCACTGGCATTGGATGTTTACTGCTGCACCAGCGATTCTCCTGTTATGAAAGGGTTAATTAATTCTGATGCATATACTACTAGTAGTATTCCACATTTGCTTATATTAGTTCATCATTATTCTCACTTGACAAGTTGATATATTACTGTTTATATACCAATCTCTCATTTTCATATACAGTACTAGGGCACTATAAATTTGTCTGGATTGCAGCGCTTTTTCACAGACAGGATATCTGGGAAAGTTCTTGTTTCTGTTAAAAATAAGGTTTCCTTGGCTCTATCCAGATAGTTACAGGACCATCGTAACTTTTAACAAAGTTACATATTGCAGCTAGAGAAATGCCGTTTTGGAAAAATTTGATCTCATTATCACGTGGAGCAATTTCCCCATTTGCTGTATATACTCCATGAGTCCAATCGGCATTATAACTTATATATGCCAATTGGTGTATATACATCTATCCACCTATATACTAATTAATAGAATCTACACATATCACCTCAGTTTTGAACGAAATTTCTGCAATAGGTTGTTTAGTTCTATATAGAGGTATATGCTTAGTGTGCACATATATAATCATACATGTAATTAGAGGCAAAGCACATTAGGAAAGGTGAAATTTTATGCGTCAAAGCCAATAATTTAATATATGTATATGTTAGCTGACCTGAATATATGGTAAAATGTGGTTATATCTTAATTTACAGATTTAGAAGATGTACTTAACATCATCTTCAGATAGAGACAGCAGTTAAGGACAGACTGATAATTGATTGGCTTAAAACAGGTAGGACATATTTTTGTCCTCCGACATTCCATTGGAGGACTATATAGTAATGACCCTTGTCCTTGTGTCTAGCCCTCCGTGTGTCCATCCAGAACTTTGTCCGAGCCTGTATTCCATCATTTTCCAGTCAATTTTTTTAAAACTTCACCGATGTCAACCAGAATGAGAACCTGCTCACCTGCGACTTTTGAGTAATTTTGGCAGAGTTATTGCAATTTTTGACTTATGTTTTTTATGTTTTTTTATTTTCGAGTTTATATATTGGCCCTTTCTCGACACTTTTACACATTTAAAGACAGAATGTAGTATTGGCATTTGAAACCCATAAATCCTTCAAACCATTAGGGGACATTTTGGTCAGCGACCTTTTATTAGTCGAGTTTTTCAAAAACTCGACTTATGGTTTGACGAGGGACGGTTGGCGGGCGGCGGGCGGACGGACCTAAAGAATGCCTTATAACTTTGACATTTGTTAATGGATTAAAAAAAAATTTGGTATGTGAGTTGCTCCCAACGACTATTTACTGCCTGTAGAAAATGGGTCACGTCCGAACTTTTTGACAAGAGTTATCCATCTTTGATGACTTTTTTTTTAGTTTTTCACCGTTAGCGCGATAACTCACGCAAATATTAACCAATATGAGACTCTTGCAAAAATATATCAGACGAGTTCGAAAACCAGGTTTGTCCGAATTTTTTTTCCTGAGTTATGGGTCTTAGTTTGTCTATTTTTAGCATTTTTTACACCGTTAGCACGATAACTGAATAAAATATTAACTGATTCAAACCATATTTGATATATGAGTCTCTTGCAACAATATCTTGGACGAGTTCGAAAACCAGGTTTGTCCGACATTTTGGGCCTTGTGTGGGCCTTATCGTCAAGTTATTGGCAGAAGTTTTTTTTCAACTGCCAATAAACTTGACATGTTATTTTTTTCTTGACACATTAACCCTCTGAATCCGTAACACCGATATTTCAGTGCAAATGAACTATGACTACATCCAGTAACACCGACAGTTCAGTGCAGCGATGACATGAGTTGATAGCAAATTTAAATATAGTATAACCCGCATCAGACCCACTGATTTATATTTAAATGGCACCCAGATATGTCGGCGTTGCCCAAGGTGTGTATGGACTTGTTGATTGCTATTATTGGGTAGAATATATGCGCATGCATATATCATATAATCTACAAAGAACACACAATATTTTAAGCGAACTGTGATGCTAAATTTATGGCATATAGTGTCATGTTCCACATGTTTGTAGAACAGACATAATTTAAACGAATATTTTCAGATTAAAGTACTAGTACCCTCACATTTATTAATCAGTGTTATTCCACATATGGGGAAGGGTCTATCATATATCAATTTGATTTATTTGCACATACACACAATAGCGCAATGAGAAATAAATGGTTTATAGCATACTGATGCACGACAAATCAACTAAAATATAATTTAATGGGCCCAAAAACAGGTCGGCGGCAGCCAGGCGTGTATATGGAATTACCCACTAGTATCAGGTACTAGTAGGGCTATATGCGCATGCTCGAGCATAGGCTATTTTTTACAGGGTTCAAAGGGTTAAAGACAGTTTGTACTATAGTGATCTGGAACCCATAAATCCTTCAAACCGTTGGGGGACATTTTATTTTTAATTAGTTACACAGTTGGTTTTATCAATAAAAAGCTGATTTGACAAAAAATAGGTCAACATCTTTCATAACAAAATCATTGTCCCATAGAGGTTTACATGCGTAAACGTAAATATACAGCAATTGGGGTAAGTGCTGGACCTGCTAACATGCCACAGCATTAAATTTGCCATTAAATTTTGTTCCTAATTTCGGGGTCTGAATCTGATAAATTTATAAGAGTACAGAGCGGAATAATAGTACCGGTACAGGGTGGCAACATGGAACTTGGAAGCAAGTCAGTCTGAAACTCTATACCATATATCGTTTATTTTTGCGAAATATTTGTTTATTTTTGTGAAATACAGAAGATTTTAAAACCTTTAATAATCCAAATGACCTTATTTTCTTTTGTGACCCATAATTATTTTTCTCGGTTGACAAAAAAATAAATAATGGAAAGCACCGATATGCAATGCCCGCGGATCGTGTACTGTTAACACTGAGTATGTTTCTTGCAATAATGCTATGATGGGAGTGATTTTTTCTCTTGACGACTACTGCTTGCATACTTATTGTCCGAGTATGAATACAGCTGTGGATCCCCTGTGTGTCCACCCGACCATCCGCTATGCGCAGAGATTGGGGTCAAACTAAACATGACATGTCAAAATACTATTGAAATTCCATTCTATGGCACCAAACCCCATACATGATTATTGGGCTGTACGGCATTTTGATTAATCGTCAACACTGTCTTACACCGGCCAAATTATTTTCTTCTCTGTATATCGGCAGTTCAATTGCGACAGGTCATGTATTTTGACCGATAACCAATCAAACATTCTCACACACAGAGGTGGACTGGCCGATCGGGAGACCGGGAAAATTCCTGATTGGCCGGAGGCTGTGGGGGGAGGGGGGGTATATGTGGTTGGGCCGCAAATGAAACCGACGTGGGCCGTCACATGTGTTGTTTAACCAGCCAAATTGGCTAATCGTAATTTTTGTCATTAAATGAACTTGTCAGCATCATATAACACTACGTAAAGACCCTGATAATCTCGAGATTTTAACGGTAACATGCAGCTGTAAATTCCAAAATATTTCTCACGCACCCCTCCCGGACCCTCCCCCAATTGAAATTTCCAACACAATAGGAACGCTTCAGTTGAGGCTAGTCTAGATGCTAGGATTAGCGATTTTCTTGTATAGTTTTCAAAATTTTCTCACCCCGAGCCGAACAACCATGGACAGCCCAGTGTGTCCTGGTCTCTTGTCCGTAGCCGTGTGCATTTGTCGGGAGTTGGACCGCCAGATGTTAGAATTTATGCAATTTTTCAGGTAAAAATATCTTAATGGTCTCATACCGGGAATATATAGAACCATGGTTTTTGAATATATAGAATATATAGGATGTAAAACACACAAGTTATCTGAATATACGCGATTTTAGAAAAAGTACTATGTTTTTGCACAAACAGTACTGTGCACGATATACCATGATATCGCGGTGATAATTTCAAACTATCGCGATATTTTAAATTGGAAATACTGTTCAGCCGTGACATTATATAAAATGTTACACCTCTGCCTGTATCACATAAAACCTCATACACATGCTCAGTTGTGATATCATCGGCCGCAAAATAGACTGCGCATGCTCCAGAAGTTAGGAGCTTGTTGCATCCAACTATTTGGAAGTCTCTCCATAGTATTTATGACCATTAAGGGCTCGATTTAACTGGATTCGCATTACAATATGCGATGCTATTTCCAATTTCTGCTAACCAATTTACAATGAAAAGTCATGTATTGGCAGGGAAAGCTTTTGAAAATCTACCCAGTGCTACAAAATGCTAAAAAAATTAAAAACATTAACTCGACCCCTGCCGATACTTTGTCGGGATCGCACACGAAAATAACTTTAACGTTGTTTACCCCAATATTATATCATATGAGTGATGATACTTACCTGTAACTATAGGCTGTCAACATGCATAAATATAATGAAAAATTTCATAAATTTATAATGACAAACAGCTGTGAAAAATAGCATAATTCCAAAATGTTGAAATGGGCAGATCCTTGATGTGATCATGTCTAAGAAAATACTTTGATAATCCTGTGTTGGATTTACCTGATAAATAATGTACTATGTTCTAAATTTAACTTTTTATTAAAAATAAAATTTTATGCATTTCTTTTCAGAGTTGGCATTGGAACTTTTAGTACCAGAATGTGTGTAGGATACAGAGGACATAAATATTGTACCATTGTCTACAAGTGTGACTCGTCCTGTGGGACTTTCATTTAAGCTGTCAGTGAAGTGGGCACAGCTAGCTCGGGAAGACAGGAATAGACACTGCTAATGGAAGAATGGCTATTATGCGTTGGATATACACTGCTTTGGAAGAATAGCTATGATGACTCATCATGAATCATCTTATGCCATCAACATAATTTTTCAATTTATCTATGAGCGTATCACTGTATCAGTAAATAAACAACACACTGTATATTCTGCAAAGTGGAATTATACTTTTATGCTGTTCTACTGATACATCTATGCGCTCATAGATCAATTGAAAAGCAATGTTGATGGCTTATAATTACAACGGAAAAAAAACTTAATTTTCAACGATCGACTAATAATCCATCTCAGAAAATAAATTCACAATGACCAAGCGAAATATTCAGGAAATAAATACCTCAACATCAATTCTCTTCAATAAACTATCCATGATCAAGAAAATACTTCTTGTTGGCCTAAAAATGTCTTAATAATTATCATCACAGACAGTCGAATCTGAAGTGATGCCCCCCCCCCTGACTGGTTAGCAATCTCCAGCTATATTTATCACTCCTTATGTAATCAAATACCTTGGTTTCATTTAATGTTCTTGTGACCGGTGCCATACATCATTATCATTGGTATGAAGTAGTGATGTGCTGTTTTACAGTTACTCTGGTTTTTTTTTTCGGTTTCCAAACCAAACCAAAACTGATTACTGATATACTATAAAACCTATTCTTCCGGTTTCAATTGTCTGACCCCTCTCATCGCTTTTCCAAAACATGTAGTTAGCGTATTAAAGATGTATAATCAGATTAAACGTCTCTAAATTACTATTTCTTTGGTAAAAATATTTGATTTGAGTTGAGGAACCCACCCATCAAAACTCAGATTTATTAGATATCGATTTAAAAATAATTTTTGAGGGGTGAAGGAGTAGACCACTCGGTCTATTCGACCATCCCGGGGTTAGCCCCCCAAACCACTCACTTCAAAAAAAATAATTTTTGGTTGCCTGGTAAAAAGTGAACGTTTGCCGAAAAAGCCGACCGACATGTACTCTCGATACCAAATTGTGTTGAACAAAATGTTGATACACAACGCGTTTTGGGTAATTTTATACTATATAGTTGACAGTGCCTAGCATTATTTTTTTTATAATTAATCGATTCTGATAACTAAAGCGGCCTTTAATGAAATTTTGTTGTTGTTACAATCGGATGATTAGTGGACCATCAAATTGGATTGAGTTTCTTTAAGTAAAACCATAATCAAATCCAAAACCTGGCTTTTCTACAAAACCATACTACCGAAATTTAAATTTAAAAAACGCACATTACTAGTATGAAGCAGAACTTTTTTTATTGGGGTACTAATTTGGTGATACATGTACCTTTTATTTATTCCCAATAAAATTATTCATTGATCAGTCTGATTAATTTGTTTTCGCAGTAATTATACATTGTTATGGACTTTTTCTGAAAAACGTGGCACGAATTTTGAGTGTTCAGTCAATCATTACACAATCATGAACTTGTCTGAAATGATATGACAGATGTAGAGTTCAGTTTCCTTAAAGATACGGGCGGCGTTGGCGGTGGGTATGCTGTTAAATATTCACCTCCATCAAAAACCGCCATAAACAGAAGGAATAGTAAGATATACAGACTTTGTTCTTATGCCAATCATAAATATGGCATAAACAGTATGTTATTGTCAATGGTTTCCCCTTTGTTATGTAAACAAAAGCAAAAAAAGTTACGTTTCGTGGCTTGTGTTTAAATCCGGATATGGTAAACATAAAGAGCGTTATTTGTTACTGTTTCCTGATATGGAAATAATAAAGAGCGTTTATATCATTTGTGTGTGATTAACCAATAGAATTGCGCTGTGTTATGTAAACAGAAGCACAACTTCTGTAACACGAGCAGGCTCTTGTTTACATACACAATCATACGTCTTGATGACAATATACTATTTATGCGCTGATTGTGTTTGGCATATGAGCGGAACTGTATATATTTTGGTGTTCCTTCTGTTGATGGCGATTTGAATAAATATAAATATTTCTGCAACGAACGCCGCCCGTGCATTTAAGGAACAGAAACACATCATATAATTGTCAACTACTTTGTCAAATGTTTCTAGCATTGAGTTATTGAGTAGTTTTTTTTCTCACTGCGATTCCGCCGGAATTTTCGTTCTGCGCTTTCTCAAATTCTGTGACGTCATGCCGGAAGTTAGACTCGCCCATTGTTTTTCAAGTATCACTACACGAGTTGACTCATCCACTGCAACATATATAGTACAATGATTGATCAGATCATGCCCTAGCCTCTTAACCAATCAAATGCATACATTTTTAATTCAATCAAATTGAGAGTAGTTGTAATTATTTAAGAAATGACTTGAATGTCGATTGGGTTTTTGATCGCTAGATAATTAAACAAAGAGATTCACACAAACTTTTTTAATTAGTCTGCCAGTCAAAACAAATGAGCCCAATCGATATTCAAGTCATTCCTTATAATCATATACCATTCCATTGTAATAAAACATTATATAACAAACATCTTTTCAAAACTACCAAAACAATTGTAAGTAACATATTGTTCAAATTCCAATTGTCTCCCAATGACAAAAAGCAGCGAGCAAGGGCAAATGATTGACTGGAAATGATGTAGGTGGTTCATAGCTTTTTATGAAGTGTCAACTTCAGTTATTAGTTTATGAACCTTGGAAACGTTCGTGTAAACCGTATGACAAAATAAACTGATTCAGACATGCAGGTTCACATTGTGTGAAAATAAAGGGAGTGTGATTTTATAAACATACATAATTATTGATATTTTATACAGCCCTATAATTGGGTAAATCATTCAGCAAACTTGACCATGGCAAAGGGTTGCCGAAGCCAAAAATCTGAATTAAGCTCTTTTCACATTGCGAAATCAAATGGCCTGATCTGCACCTAAAAATTTTGCGTGCCGGAACTGCTACTTTGCGTGCTAAATATAGAATTTAGTTGTTGACGACATCATTTTTCAAGTACCAATGATTTTAAATGTTCAGGCTTATAAACTGTGTTAATATATAGCATTAATCAAGAGTAGGGGGTTCCCAATTTCAATATGTATCCAATAATTGTTTTGTATAACACAATATATATCTTGGGGTGGGTCCTGCTTCTTGCGAGGAAAAAAATTAACTGAAATAGATAAAAGATTTTCCACCAGTGTGTATATTGAAAGATAAACATATTTCCTGTATTATTGTAAATATGATGTTCATCATTGTATCGATGGGACCTTGAATTACATAACGATATAACGTAAAACTAAGTCATTGAACATAACATGCTAATTGTTACAAAATAAGCATTCATCTTTGATGTGATACCATTTTATTTCGGGATCTCTGTTTCTGCCACATAGGCTTGTAATGTGCTCCACTGCCCACCCCCTCTAGTGCATCACTGCTCTTATAGACCATCCCTAGAATTTAGGATGACAACATTACAGAACTTTATGACTGATTTTATTCATGACTGCATGAATTTTATGGATAGATTTAGCATCGTCCATATGAAAATATAATTTATATTACTTTGGCCATTTCTCAGCAAATTTATATTCGTTTTGACTTGTAGGTATAGTTTATATCTCATATTGCATGTCAAGTGTAAGTTTCCTTTGACGTATGCAAGTAGGGAAATTGTTTTGGATAATGCTGGTTTATGTTAAAGTCCTGTGTATATGTCATTCTATATCAGGGTTTAGCATCGTTGTCCACTCACATAAACTCCTGAATATAAACTGTAATTATTAAAATGTCACAATTGTGTCTGTAAACCGGTTTATTCTCAAGAAAATATCTTTGTTCTGAACTTCACAAGAGATGTCAATTTCAGTAGTAATGTAATGTGAAAATATATTTTATCACAATGTTTACATATATAAGAACTCAATTAACCTCTCAAAGTGACAGTATGATTCAAATGTAAGCAAACCGAGCAAAAGTTATGTAAAAAATTATCTGGGAACTGAAATAGGAATATCCCTAAGCCTACGCTGCAATCGATACAATATGGTTCCACTTTCAATGTCCGGTTCAATGTTTTGTAACCAAAAAAAATTTAAAGACGTATTATGGACTTGTTTGGTGCGTGAAATTGATAAGCTAGTACTCAAGCGCTATCCAAACCTGGGAATGTAGCATTCTCGCTGAACATTTCATAGAAATTGAATGTACCACTCCATAGCAAACATTGTCTGAACTACGCTCATTTGTAAATATTTACATCTCAATCTGGATTTCGCCATCGAGAGTCATTGCATTTAATTAATATATAAGAATGACTGTTTGTGTTGTCAATTTGGATTTATATTCATAAAAAATAACTACTTTGAGCAAGATTATTCTCAATTTCTTTTGATCACCCTACCAGAGTGTTTCACATCACTTTAAGTGATAAATGAGTTGGTGTTCTATTGATTACTAGTTATAAGAGTGTTGGTATCTATACATGTATCATAGTTATATATTTGTTGAGTTACGTGCACGCTATCAAAAATGCCCTGCATACGGTACACAATCAGCACACACTTACCGAGTTATTGATTGTGAATCCTTCATGTTTATGGGATTCATATTTAGATTTAAATGATATTTCTATGAATTAAACACATGACATGAGCTATTAAATCATATATCATTGAATGCGAGACAATAATTTTTCACCGTATCCTGAATTTCTGATGCACCCAGTAAAACTGCAAAAGCTTAATTATACCCCCACTTTCGAAGAAAATGGGGGGTATTCTGGATTGACTGCGTCTGTCTGTCCGTCCGTCACGCTTTCTTCGTCCGTCCGTCCATCCGACCTCATAACTCGAACAACTATGAACCGATTTCAATAATTTTTTGTATGCAATCTCCTTAGGACAGTCTCTCCGCGTGATGCCAATTGCGGTTCGGTCCGACTTTTCTTTTTCAAGTTACGCCTCTTTTTCGACTTATTTTGACTTAGAAAATTCTGTCCGACTTAATAACTTTAACAAATATGAACCGATTTCAATAATTTTTGGTATACATGCTTCTCACAATACCCTCTACATGATGCGGCTAGGGATTGGCTCAGACTATTTTTCGTAATATTACACCTCATTTTCGACTTATTTTGACTTAGAAAATTCTGTCTGACTTAATAACTTTAACAAATATGAACCGATTTCAATAATTTTTTCTGTACAAGCTTCTTGTGACACCATATCGATATTATTAGTCCGAATATTTCTTTAAAGTTAAAAATCTTTTTGGTTGAGTTTACGGATAATGCGGGTTGAATTTGCCACGGTGGGGGTATGCTAGCACTCGAGTGCACACCTCTTGTTAATTCTACATCTATTGCCAAATTGTTTTGTATTCCGATCAATGTTGTGCTCATGTCTTGAAAAAACATTCTAACCGAATAACAAAAAATCGAATTTAGTAACTTATTTTATCATCTTTATGCTTAAAGTGATGTGAAACACTCCGGTAGGGTGATCAAATATAAATGGAGAATAATCTCGTTCAAAGTAGTAATTATCCCATGCCAAATTGAAAATTTGCGGGGGATATAGGAATGGGTTCCGTCCGTCGGATTTTTGGTATATGAGTTCACCTGACCATTACCTAGAATGAGTTTGCAAGCCAGGTCCAGCCAGATATTTTTACCGGAGTTATTGGACTTTGTTTATTATTTTGTTGAATTTACCAAATAGACGACGTCACAGGGCTCATTTCCACAAATCTCAACGAATTTTAAAGATCTTTGGTATTTGACCATTACCTAGAATGAGTTCGTAAGCCAGGTCCAGCCAGATATTTTCAGCAGAGTTATTGCACTTTGTTTATTTTGTGTGTGCAAATGGACGACGTAACAGGGCTCATTTCCACAAATGTCAACGGATTTAAAAGATTTTTGGTATATGAGTTCACATGACCAGTATCTAGAACGAGTTTGCAAACCAGGTCCGGCCGGATATTTTCAGCAGAGTTATTGGACTTTGTTTATTATTTTTAGTGCAAATGGATGTCACATGGCTAATTTCCACAAATGTCAGTCTTAAAATGAGTTCGCAATGCAGGCTTTTTGACAAAATTCCACCTCTTGTTGAGAATGCACTTCCTCCAACTGCACACTTCGGTGGAGAACGCAAACATTATTGAGAATGCACTTCCCTAACTGCACATTTCGGCGGGGGATACCGCCGTCTGCGACTCCTTGTTTTTACTAATATTATATCCAAATTGACAACACACGCCGTCATTCTTATATAATAATTAAATCCAGTGACTCTCGATGGTGAAATCATTTTCGTTAGTTTACCGGCGATAGATGCGTCATAGTAAATATTTACAATTGAGCGTAGTTCAGACGATGTTTTCTATGGAGTGGCATGGTTGATTTGCATGAGATTTTCGGTGATGTTAGTAGAATGCTATATTCCTCCAGTTGGCATAGCGACTGGATACTAACTGATCAGTTTCACGCACCCAAACAAGTGCATAATATGTCTTTAAACATGTCTTTAATGTATTTTGTGCTATCGAACCAGATAATAATAATTCTGAACCGGACTTCAGAGACTGAATCGGATTGTATCCACTGCAGACTGTGTTAAGGCCAAAGAAAAGAAAATTTGTGGTCGGGGTTATATGTGAGAACAAATTAGGGGCAGCTGGTATACAAGCGGGACATAATTTGTTTTTATAATATTTGTTAAGCTATTTATACCTTTATTTTCTTGTAATTAATGAGGAAATTGAGCCAACAGAGAAACGTTTCCATTAGTTTTTAAATAAGTCAAATTTTTTATCAAGAAATCAACAGATATTTTATCAGCACATTGGTTTTTGTTTACCAGATTATAATTTTTTAATTATATGATATGATACCAATTTGAAGAACTTTTGCCTAAACAGTTGTAGCATTTAACTGGTGGGTCGGGATGGGGGAGGGCAGTAAATTATTAATTCTTGCTATAAATTAATTGTTGATCATTTTCTTCTAAATGGAATTACAACACTTCCCCTATTTTTAAAAACAATACTAGTACATATTTATCTGGCTCGGAACTGGTATATATTTTATAATGATTTTTCAAAAGAATGTCAACTTCTGTACAGGTCTCCAGAAATTTTTTTTTTTTATTTATTTATAGCAAAAAATTATAATTTACTACCTAGCCCAATCGTCAGTTAACTGTTAAGCCTCCTTTGTTGTTGCACTTTACATCCCTCTTAATTCCTATATGACATACAGTCACACCTGGAAACAATTGCAACTCTAACTTTTGCTCTGAAGATTGCATGGAAATCCCAATTATTATTTTTTTATTCTAGTGAAAACTATTCCAAACTAAATCAAAGTTTTGCCAATTTACTATTTTTGGTGAGATTTAAAAGTGAGTAACATAAAACCATAAAAATTATTAATTGCCCTCTGAAAATTTTTGGTCAACCTATTGTTCATCAAAAATTATCTTAGGCAGATGCATGTTGATAATTTTTGGCAGTTATTAATAAAGTTCCAAAAGTGGCAAAAACAAAGTGGGTTTGCTGTATTTGATTAAAATTTAGAGGTGAAATCTCTAAAAAACTTTAAGCTATTATAAAAGGTGGTATAAAAGGAGTGTTCAGATGTGTCCGTTGCCTCAGTCTGTAATCTGTACATGTTGCTTTGACACGATCCTTTGTCTGCATTAAGCCGTTCACACAAGCGCTTACTTTGCATTATAACTCAGAGCTTCCGATTAAAGGCATGCATGGCCTTCGTGGTGGGTATTGTTGTTAAAATAGTCACATCCGCTAAAACCACCATAAACAGAAAGAATATTAAAATATTGACATATTTTGTTCTTATACCAATCATAAATATCACGTAAATAGAATGTTATCGTCAAGTTCATACACTTTTTTTATGTAAACAAAAGCCAAAAATGTTACCGAACCTAGTTTTTGTTTACATAACACAGCTTACAAACTTGACAGTACATGTAACATACTATTTATGTCAGTTCTAACAGATGTGACTACCCTCCGAAAAGGACATCCATGCCATAATAATATTATTGCAGCTAATAAGTTTGACAGTCACTTTTGGAAAAATTCCATATCAATATATCTGTAATAAATTAATTGTATGATAATGTCAAATCCAAACATCTAACACTTTATTGACATAAATACAAGTTGATTTCCCTTCGCTTCGAAGACAGGCGCCACGTTTATCGATTGAAAACAAGAAACGTCGTGACTCGTGCCATATATGTATGTGTTATGGTTTGTTGCATTGAAAATAGAATCTGTTGTGTGTGTTAACAGAGGCATTACATCTGTCTGAACACCTTGGTATTATTGTCTATTTATCCAATTTCAACACAACGTTCTCTTATGAATGCTACTTTAGAGTTTCTTCATTCAGTAGTTATTTTTTTCAAATCCTGTTGCTTATCAAACAACATATTAAATCAGGAAGAAAAAAACACGGAATGAAGAAACTCTAAAGCTGCATTTTCTGTGAAGCGATATACAATCACAGTCTAAAACAGAACTAGACCGAAAATTGCTTTGCTTGCTTCCAGCATCTTCATTCTGTACCATTGTAACAGAGTTTATCTCTCCCGATCTGCACATTTCCCCCCTCCTCCCCCAGTGGGGAAGATAACCTAGGTTATCCCCCCACCTGCCTGAATTTTTCTTACTTTAAATGCTGTGGCCAGTTTGTTTCATTTTATCATTCAATATGACTATATGACTTAGTTCTATTATTGCTGGCAAGGAAGCATGTTTTTTCTTTGGCAGGGGCATTACAGTTCAGAATTAGGAATAGGCAATAATTGAAGTTCAGAGAATTTTCATAGAAAATTACCTAGCTTATCTCTTGCCATTATATGTTGATATAAATCAAAATTGAGACCGGGGGGGGGGGGGTTCAGGCTAGATACACTAAGCAATTTTCCGCACACAAAATTCTGAACTGTAATGTCTCTGCTGAAGAAAATATACATGTTTCCTTCTCACCAATGATATTTTTTCTAAGTCTTACTGAATGATAACTGCCACGCCTACATGTCAACGTAAGAAATATTCATGGGGGGGTATAACGGTATAACGAACTTGGTAATTTTGGTAATTTTCAATCAAAATTCTCGGCCCTTCAATTATTGCCTTTTACAGCCGCTAAAACAAAAAGAATATTAAAATATTGACAAATTTTTTCTCATACTGATCATATTTAGTATGTTATGGTCAAGTTCATATACTTTCTTATGTAAACAAAAGCCAAAAATGTTACAGAACCTGGATTTTGTTTACATAACACAGCGTACAAACTTGACAATAACATAGAGTTTAGAGTTTCTTCATTCAGTGTTTATTTATTCAAAAGGCTCTTGCATATCAAACAACATAATCAGGAAAAAATAAACACTGAATGAAGAAATTATAAAGCTGAATTTTCTGTGGTTACTCATAGGCATCTGTTGAATTCGGGGTTTTTTATTATTCATGTATTTTTATTGAAAATGACTGCACGATGAAGCGATACACAATCACCGTCTAAAACAGATCTAGACCGAAAATTGCTTTGCTTCCAGTGTTTTCGTTCTATACTGTTGTAAAAGTTTATCTCCCGCCTGCGCATCCCCCCCACAACCCCCGTCTGAATTTGTTCTTTAATACCTCAACAACTAATGGGCAGATAGACTAATTTTATCATTCAATATGACTATGCGACTAAGAAAAAACCTATCATTGGTGACAAGAAAGCAAGTGTTCTTTGTCAAGGAGGCAAATTTTATTTTGGGTTCCATCCAGCCCCCCCCCCCCATCTGAATTTGTTTTTGCCTCAACATCCAACAGCCAGTTAGTCTCATTTTATCATTCAATATGACTTTGCGACTAAGAAAAAGTATCATTGGCAACAAGGAAGCATGTATATTCTGTGAAATAGGCAATGTATTTTCAGTGAAAGAGGCAATAATTATAGTTTGGAGAATTTTCATTGAAAATTTCCTAGTTTATCCCCTATCCCCCCCCTCATTGGCAACAAGGAACATGTATTTTCTGTGAAAAGGCCAATAATAGAAGTCTTGCCAACCCCAACCCCCTGAATTTTTTTTTAATACAATATCTTATTTTCATTAAAAATTACCTACATGTAGCTTCTGCCATAGATCATGCCATGAATCTCTACTCTGGCTAACACCCGTAGAGATCATATTCCAACAGTACGAAACCTTGGAACTTTTTGAAGTTTTGACATGGAACCTTATAAAGTCTAAAAAATAATACAGGGAATATATTTCTTAATTATTATCTGTTCCTTACTAATGCACTTTACTGTAGGTGAAGGTCCCAACTCGAAATTTCATGTTGAAAGCGGATTTTTGAGAGATTTTGCTTTGCTTTGCTGACAATTATAGCATTTCTACTGGGTAAATAATTCAATGTTTATTGTGATATCGGGTCACAAAGGTCATAGAAAAACATGCAATTTTGAGTTGGGACATTCACCCATTGTGAAACTTGTACATTATTAAGGAACAGATAATAGCTGAGAAATATATTCCCCGCGTTATTGTTAGACTTTATAATATCCCCTGTCAAAACTTCAAAAAGTTCAAAGGTTTCGTATTAGTGGAATATGATCTCTACGGGCATTAGACAGAGTAGAGAGTCATGGCATGATCTACCTCTTCCGAAGAAAAACATGGGTTTTTCCGAAGAAAAACCTGCCACTACATGTTAAGGTAAGAAAAATTCATGAGGGTGGAGGGGGAGATCAACTAAGTAATTTTCAATGAAAATTCTCCGCACCTCTTTAATAGAATATACATGCTTCCTTGTCGCCAACAATAGTTTTTTTAGTCGCATAGTCATATGAATGATAAAATTAGACTAACTGTTGAGGTAAATTTCAGGCGGGAGGGGAAGATAAACAAGGTAATTTTCATTGAAAATTCTCCAAACTTTAAATATTGACTCTTTCACAGAAAAAAACATGCTTCCTTGATGCCATTGATAGTTTTACTTAGTCGCATATTCATATTGAAAGATAAAATGAGACTGACTTAACTGGCCATGAGATGCTGTGGTAGTGATTGCTCTCGCACCCGAAGCAATTGTACTTTTCAATTCACAGGTGCTAAAATTCGCACCCATCCCTCTTCACAAAATTCTAATGGCGACTGTAATTGTTGGTTCAATATTGAACTATTTTATTTAACTATTTTAAGGTTTATTTACATCTTTACCATCTCAGTTTGACTATGACCTATTGCAGTGTAACTAGACATAGTCTAGTCTACTGTAACTTTTTGTTTGAGCAAAGACGCCTTTTGCAGTTTTAGTGTGGGTGCCGTATTGCACCCGTCTTCTGCGTTGCGGGAGCCAATAACTGCTCTTGCTGTGTTTTCCTCATGGAAAGGTCTGGGGGTTACCCCAGTTTATCTCCCCCCAGGGGAGGGAAGATGCCGTAGCACATCATCATTGAAAATGGCGGAATTTACCAAACAACTGCAGACCTAAACGCGCAATATGTATGGATGTCATTAAAACGAGTAAAATATAAATTAAAAAATAAGCCACATTTTATATAGTTGCCGGGGTATAAAATGATAGATACATGCATGAGTCAAAGACACCTGTATGGAAACGCTTCTATCATCGAACCCTTCCATGACTGGAGCTTCCTGAAATTTTTTGAAAACTCTGTACCAATGCATTCTGTTATGTATGCCAGTCTCCCATCAGGAGCCTTGCATATACAGTAATGCTCTAATTAATCGACCCCTTAACCACAGCATAATTATGGGTAACTTTTCAGGATTTAGTGGGAAATATGGCTTGTTGCCATTCATCGGTAAGCTCCCGATTATGCTGTGGTTAAGAAGTCAATTACTTAGAGCATTACTGTATAAAAAGAATACATAGGCCTAACAATATTTACCTTGACCTTGTAAACCAGAGCATTCTCTTATATATGCAAGGCTCACAGTCGCAAATATAATATAAGATAATGCACTGGCACAGGAACTTTAATGCTGTACCAGCACAGCTCACGACGTGAAAGGGTTAATGATGTTTTTCGATACTAATTTTTTAGATAGAATTAAGCCCATGCTATGCTCGGAACAAACAGAAAATTCAAAATTCAAAATTCAAAATTAAATCAATAATAACTTATCGAAGCTCTTCCAGACAGGGGTCTTTGATTCATATTATTTTATACCCAGGAAACTATATAAAACTTGTTATAGGAAGAGAAAGGCTAAGGCTATCTTGGATCATAAACAAAAAGGAAGAAGTTTGATTTTGCCTGCTGCGAATTAAAATGGCGTTCATCAATTAACTGATCAGCAATGTATCCCATTTCCTGCGATGCATATATTTGATTCTTAGCCAATGAAAATGCTGCAGTTGACAAACAGCAACGTATTATGTCATTGGAACAAGAATAATGAAGAGCGTTTCTCTTTTTGTGAGTAGCTGTAAATATTTTAAAGAGCAGAATGTACCTGAATCAATTTCCCCAGTGTACTTAAAACTGACTAGACTATTTTTCCAAACAGCTTTAACTTATTCCAGGGACAGGGGAGGGGTGTCTACTTTGATCAACATTTTAAAATCAACAAGTCCTTCCATTATCAAAACTATTTTGGAGATTTTACTATCCTGGTTATTAGGAATAGTCTTGTGAAATGAAGTCTCAATTTTAGAGGCATATATGACTAAAACATACTTAACTGATACATCTGGAAAAAGGTTTTCTGTTCTGTAATCAGGATAGTAAAATTTACGTAACAGATATGACAATGGAAGGACTTTTGATATGGAATTTCTTATACATGTATGATAAACAACCTTGAAAGCCATAAATTGAGTATTTTACCACATTTTCACAAATTTATTTCACAATATTCACCAATATCCCCATTTGTAGGTCCTTTTTATTTTTAATATGTTGTTTATCATGGGTTATATTAATGTACTTATTCTAGCTAAGAAATATCATGCTGCAATTAATTGGAGGTTTGGCACTTTTTTCATAACTGCACCAGACTGTAATGGACACATTATACACCTCATTATTATTTGAAATGTTTTGTTGCTATTCACATCAGCTGTTCACATGTGAGAAAATAAGAGTGAGACAATCGCTCATTATTTTTATATTCAGAATTTCATTGTAACCACAAATGACTATGTATACATATTAAGTTTTAATATACACAGCATCCTGCCCATTCTAGGCATGGTATATGCTAAATGTCAAATGCATAACTGTTATATTACATTTGTGTTCAATATGAAATAAAGATAATGAATCACCAATACAGTTTTCTCGTGGATTGATTATCCTGTTTTCCTATGAAACCCATAGCCTTTGTTAATTTGCCTATGTGATGAATGGGGCAGATTGTTGCAGGGATTGTATCTGTAATTATAATAGAGTTGAACCGTATGACCATGGTTGTCTTTGTCACTCTTGCCCAATGATTCACATTCCCATGAATGGGTTGGATGGGGGTACCATGGGGGGGGGGGGGGTTATTTGCATCTACTCATCAAAGTGTACACAATCGTACACAAAAAGGGTACTTTTCTACACTTAAAAGAGTAGTAGAATTTGTGTGAATAAATATACTCATAAAAGTGTAGATATGGTAAGTACACTTTATGTGTACAGAACTACTCTTACAGAGTACACCAATCTCTACACATTTGTGTACCCCATTTCTACACAATATTGTGTGGGAAAGTGTAAAATTATACACCACGAAAGAGTAGCCACACTTACACAAATAGAGTAATTTTTACTCTTACTCTATTTCTACTCTTTAAAGGATTGGATCAACTTTTACCAATAAAGAGTAGCCATTCTACTCTTTTGTGTAGATTTTCTACACTTATGTTTTTTCAGTGTGTATCAAGCCACGGTGGAGTTTCCGACACACATCGTGACTTGCCTTCAGGCTCGTCACAATAATTTCAGGAATACCGCCTTAGCTTGATACAAGCGTGCATATCCATACACGCATAGCATAACCTCTATTTAACAAATGAATGTTTGTTTTCAGAAATGCATGCAATTATGAACGCTTTGTTGCGGTCACATTTTGAGTGAATCGCGAAAACAAACCTCGCAATAGTTGATTTAAATGTCACAATTTTGAGTGCAAAGTGTCACCATATTAAGGCGCAAAATATTGCAATATTATCACAAGCGACATGCTTATAAGCGTTTCCACTTGCGAAAATAGCATGCTTAATATACCACTTCTTTTGACTGGTACTGTACTACTGTATACATCAACAACAACTATTTGGGATTGGTCCCTTCAAGACAACAGCAGATCCAATATTTAAACGTGTAACTGTGCGCGTGACTTGGCGACAATGTTCTCATGTAGTCGCACATTTTCCATGAACTATCAGTGAATCAGCCGAAGGTAGTTTGATAAGAACATCCAACCAATAATAGTGTACTCCTGGTAAATTGTCGTGATACCGGTAACTTGACGATAACATGGCGAACAATGACAATGTCTCATATCCACACGTTTCAATGAACAATGATGAACACAGGATGAATTGGTCGGGGTCATTGTAAAGTTGGAATTGTAGATATGTGATCATCCATCACGACACAGCATCGGTTTCATTGTTGTTTGTCTATTTGTTGACATTGAAGCTCGTGTGAGTTACACTGGTGCGCACACTACAGTACTAGTACACGTATGTCCTCTCTTGTAGTTGTACATGCATGTCGATCATATTGATGTGCTCTGAAAGAATAAGATTCTGAACAAGTACTGTCATGAACTGCATTTTCAACATTATAATATTAATAGCTGCTCGTTGAGTCGTTGTTATTATTGTCACTATTGCTTGACATCAGCATCTCTGCTCTCGATGAATTTAGTGGAAATTGTCAATGATTAATAAGCCTTTTTTTCGCAGAATATAAACTTGTCCGGTTATCAAAGGAACCGAAATCAGACCGTCTTTAACAACTGTCCGCAATCGAACAGGTAACAGCCTCGACCACCAAGCCGGAATGAACATCAAGTTCAAGTTAGGGTGCTCGTCCACAATGCCGCTGCGAAAAACGTTCACCACAGCGTATGTACTGTACTGTGTACATGTAACCTTGAAGGAGTCATCAGTCACACAACTAATTTTGGCAGCAAATATTTCAGGCGCCGTTCTTTCACATGTAGAATAAAGATTCAAACCATTATTGACAAATTGTCCACTTGTTGAATGAAAACAGAGCTCTGAGTCTGAATAATTAGTTCAACAATACACGATGAACGGTTTCGCAGATTATTTTCATAACTTCTCTTTTATCCTGATTTTATCCGCTCTCTAAATACGCCATGATTGTTATTTATGTAATATGTCGTCTCGTTTAGTTCGTTCAACGCCAATATCACGTCTAAATCACTCTGATTTTAGTGATTAAAATGTCGGCCACAAAATGGAGAAACAATAATTTGTGTTAAAATTACGTACTCGCCATATACGTACCGACCCGATTAACACAGAATGAATGCGATATTATATATATAATATACATTGTTTGTTGTCTATTTGTTGACATTGAAGCGTGTGAGTTACACTGGTGCGCACAGTGCAGTACTAGTACACGTATATCCTCTCTTGTAGTTGTACATGCATATAAAATGTACACTGAAAAAAAACTTAGTCATAGCCTTAGTCATTATGTTACTTTTGGCTAAGTTAGTCAAAAATAACTGAGTTACGGGTTGACTAAGGCTATGACTAAGTTTTTTTTTTGACGAAAATATTAACCTAAGTAACTAAGAATTAGTAAGATGTGACTAAGGTCAAACTTAGTTACTTTTGGCTAAGTTAGTCAAACATATCCTATCCATCGAAGCAATTTTTCATTATCACTCTTGGTTAAAGCCAATTGGCGGTTTGCGTTCACTTGTGCAAAACATTGAAAAAAGCAGTTATACTGTATGGAGCAGATTAAGATTCAGTTATACTGTATGGAGTCATTGCCGTGTATAATATGTCGCCGATAAGTATACTATTGAGTTTTGCCGGCATGACTGAATCACGAAAATATCAACCTTAGTAACTAAGAATTAGTAAGATGTGACTAAGGTAAAACTTATTTACTTTTGGCTAAGTTAGTCAAAAATAACTAAGTTACGGGTTGACTAAGGCTATGACTAAGTTTTTTTTTTCAGTGTGGCTTAAGGGTGCCCTGTCAGAATTTACTCAATAAAAACACCACATGTATGTTTTATATAGATCATGCTCACCAGCACATTAATGGGGGATTTTGGTGGCCAGATATCGACCTCTGTCGCATAAAGTCGGAAGTTAATAAAGAGCGTTCTCAATTATGAGCTTTTGTGACAGTTTTCGACATACTACTTTTGGGTGTGGATTTTGGCGATGCCAGCTAGTGATGTGACAAAAATGATGTTTATTGAAGTAGTTTTCATTTTCTTGTGCACGGTAAGCGGAAAATTGCCATCGGAAATTCGGGATTATTTGGCATCAAATCGGACAGTGGATATTTAAGAGTATTGTACCAGCCTATTTGCATGAGGATATATTGTTTAGAAGCAAATTTAATTTTTGAGAGGATTGGGTGGGATTCGAACCTCGGCCCATGACGGCGAGCGCGGCCACCGAAGCGATCCCAAAAAAGGAAGCTCAAATGGCCGCTGTATTCTGACGTCGCACTTAGGACACTATTATATGCACATTTTAAGGTCTCTATAGTATATATATTTGCACTGTCTCAAAAATTAAATTTGCTTCTAAAAATAGGCGCCTGGTGTGTTATATAGTCCCAAGCATGTTCAAAGAGCAATGCTCGGCATGTTTCGGAGGCATAACATTTTACATGCTACTGTGCTATATCTCCTATATATATACTACTAGAAGGTTACCCGACTTCGTCCGGGCTTTGACCTTGAATTGTCCATTTTGAAGGTCAAGGTCAAGTGGGGTCACGATTTGACCAGTCCAAAACACTGCCTGGACAAAAGTACCCGACAAACGTGCCCGTCGAAATCCACCCGGTTTACCCAATTTGACCTTGAATTGATGATTTTGAAGGTCAATGTCAGGTCGGGGTCACGATTTGACCCGTCCAAAACACTCAGTGTACAAAAGTAACCCTATGTATACAATTTCGTCGAAATCCCATCAAAATTGGCGATTTTACCTTGAATTGACCAGATTTAAAGGCTAATGTCACGTCGCACGGGCAAATGAATATGCTTATGAGACTCCCCATACGAAAGTACCCCCACATACCAAGTTTCATCGAAATCCCGTGATATTCGGGCGTTTGACCTTGAAATTACCCGATTTCAAGGTCAAGGTCACGTCGCACGGGCAAATTAATAGGCATATGCCACTTCCCGGCCGAAAATACCCCACATACCAAGTTTCATCGAAATCGGCTCGGCCGTTTTCGAGTTCATCGCGAACACACACACACACACCACACACACACACACACACACCCCGATCTTCCAAAATATATAATAGACTAGCAGGTTAGCCCGCCACTGGCGGCATTCGTCCCATGGCTTTGTTTCAGAAACATGACATTTTTGAATATGAATTTAATGTTTTTTAAATTTAATATATTTTGTTTCTGAAATGTTTTTTTATTGTTAATTTTTTTTAATTTTAAATTGTTTTAATTAAATTGTAAATTTTTTTAATTAATTTTTTTGTTTCTGGCCGAAAAATTTACCCGTAGAAATCCCCCCTTCCTAGGAACGACAGACAACGCATTCTTTGTTTCGTGAAATCTCTCTACGATAACATTGCATTGAATTTAAAACAAACGCTTCCCGTCGGGAAATCAGTCTGCATAATATTTTGAGTCTGCCGTACCCGTCGTAATGTCGTGAAATCTCTCTGCATAATAGATAACATTGCATTGAATCTGTTGTTGACAATCAGGGCTTCGGGTCGTTGTTGTTGGCATCACGGCTCCCCGAAAACTCTCACATTGCCGAAAACGTGTATTTAGTAATATCGTTGTTGTTGATATTTACGGCTTGGGGGCTATTTTCTTATTTAGCAAGTTTGAGCTAAATCGGTTCGAGTCTATAAAGGACACACTCATATATATGACACTTCCCGTGGGTAGCAAGTTTGAGCTCAATCGGCATTCCCTGGAATTTCCCGTAGATTGGCAGATTCCAGTAGCTTTATAACGGTATATCTGGGGAGAAATCTGATGCTATATTCGTGATTATCTGGGATGATTTCGGTATATATTTATATACTGTAAAAACAAAGCGCGCCACCAGTGCTCGCAGGGTTGGTCAGAAACAAATGTTTTTTAAATTTAATGTATGTTCCGTATATCTCTCTGCATATGCAAATAACGTTGAATGGCAAACAGACGCTCTTTATAGAGATGCGTCAAAAACAAACGCTCATTAAATAATCACTTGATTAACCCACGCCGTGCCTTTGCGGTGATTTGAGATTGGAGAACGGGTGCTCTGAGCTTCTCTAAACCGCGACCACGGTCGTATCGGTGGGATTTGACACTTACATAGGAAGTTTGAGCTCAATCTGTACACGCGTTTTGGATTCTATGAAGTACATATATACACACATATATATATACGAAGTCTCAAAATATATAGTATAGATAGACTAGATGGTGACCCGACTTCGTCCGGGCTTTGACCTTGAATTGTCCATTTTGAATGTCAAGGACAAGTGGGGTCACGATTTGACCAGTCCAAAACACTGCCCGGACAAAAGTACCCGACAAACGTGCCCGTCGAAATCCATCCGGTTTTACCCGATTTGACCTCGAATTGATCATTTTGAAGGTCAAGGTGAGGTCGGGGTCACGATATGACCCGTCTAAAACACACATTGGACAACAGTAACCCCATGTATCAAATCTCGTCGAAATCCCATCAAAATTGGCGAATTGACCTAGAATTGACCCGATTTCAAGGTCAATGTCACGTCGCACTGGCAAATTAATATGCTTATGAGATTCCCCGTACGAATGTACCCCCACATACCAAGTTTCATCGAAATCCCGTGATATTCGGGCGTTTGACCTTGAAATGACCCAATTTCAAGGTCAATGTCACGTCGCACGGACAAATTAATAGGCCCATGGCACCCCACGGCCGAAAATACCCCCACATACCAAGTTTCATCGAAATCGGGTCGGCCGTTTTCGAGTTCATCGCGAACACACACACAGAAACGCACACACACACAAACACACAGATCTTCCAAAATATATAATAGACTAGCCGATGAGCCCGACGTTGTCCGGGCTATTCAAAAACCAAATTTGAAGTCGATAGCTCCACCCGTTTCCGAGATCTGGTATGCGCATGCGCGAAGCTGGCGTCGCACGTCTCGGCGACCCGATAAAATTCGTATCCGGGGCAAGATACATTCACTTACCAAATTTCAAGTAGATAGCTCCACCCGTTTCCGAGATCTCGTCTGCGCATGCGCGAAGCTGGCGTCGCACGGGCTCGGCGGCCCGATAAAATTCGCAACCGGCGCAAGATACATTCACATACCAAATTTCAAGTCGATAGCTCCACCCGTTTCCGAGATCTCGTCTGCGCATGCGCGAAGCTGGCGTCGCACGGGCTCGGCGACCCGATAAAATTCGTATCCGGGGCAAGATACATTCACATACCAAATTTCAAGTCAATAGCTCCACCCGTTTCCGAGATCTCGTCTGCGCATGCGCGAAGCTGGGGTCGCACGGGCTCGGTGACCCGATAAAATTCGTATTCGGGGCAAGATACATCCACATTCCAAATTTCAAGTCGATAGCTCCACCGGTTTCCGAAATCTCGTTTGCGCATGCGCGAAGCGGGCGCCGCACGGGCTCGCCAATACGACAACGTCCACCGCCTGGTCAAACTACACACACGTACCAAGTTTGTCCCGATCGGTCGAGAATCGTAGATTTGTATAAATGACAAACATACAGACAAACATACAGACAAACATACAAACATACAGACATAGGTCTTCAAAATATATATGAGACTAGCCGATGAGCCCGACGTTGTCCGGTCTATTCAAAAACCAAATTTCAAGTCGATAGCTCAACCCAGCCCGACGTTGTCCGGGCTATTAAAAAACCAAATTTCAAGTCGATAGCTCTACCCGTTTCCGAGATCTGGTCTGCGCATGCGCGAAGCTGGCGTCGCACGGGCTAGGCGACCGATAAAATTCGTATCCGGGGCAAGATACATTCACACACCAAATTTCAAGTCGATAGCTCCACCCGTTTCCGAGATCTGGTCTGCGCATGCGCGAAGCGGGCGCCGCACGGGCTCGCCAATACGACAACGTCGACCGCCTGGTCAAACTACACACACGTACCAAGTTTCGTCCCGATCGGTCGAGAATCGTAGATTTGTATAAATGACAGACAAACATACAGACAAACAGAGGTCTTCAAAAAATATATATGAGACTAGCAGGGTGACCCGACTTCGTCCGGGCTGTTTCCCCTCTGCTTTCATCCGTCGAAAGGCGATTTGACCTTGAATTGATCATTTTGAAGGTCAAGGTCAGGTCGGGGTCACGATTTGACCCGTCCGAAACACTCCCCGGACAAAAGTATCCATAGGTATCAAATTTCGTCGAAAGACGCGATTTGACCACGAATTGACCATTTTGAAGGTCAATGTCAGGTCGGGGCCACGATTTGGCCCGTCAAAAACACTCCCCGGACAACAGTAGCCCTAGGTATCAAATTTCGTCGAAATCCGTCCGAAAGGCGCGATTTGACCTTGAATTGACCATTTTGAAGGTCAAGGTCAGGTCAGGGTCACGATTTGACCCGCCCAAAACACTCCCCGGTCAAAAGCATCCCTAGGTATCAAATTTCGTCGAAATCCGTCCGGCAGTTTTCCCGGCCATTGCTAACAAACAGACAGAAGTCCCAAAATATATACTTAGGACACTTTAAAATGTGCATATAGTGTCCTAAGTGCGACGTCAGAATATATACAGCGGCCATTTGAGCTTCCTTATATGGGGTAGCTTCGGTTGCCGTGTGGTATTGGCGTCGGACGTTGGGTCGCAAGTCATGGGCCGGGGTTCGAATCCCACCCAATCCCCAAAATTTTTTTGCACAGTCTCAAAAATTAAATTTGATTCCAAAAATAGGCGCCTGGTGTGTTGTATAGTCCCAAGCATCTATAGCTCGGCATGTTTCGGAGGCATAAAATATAACATGCTACTGTGCTATATTTCCTATATATATACTACTAGCTGGTGGACCCGACTTCGTCCGGGCTGTTTCCCTTCTGCTTTTCGGCGAATTGCGCGATTTGACATTGAATTGACCATTTTGAAGGTCAAGGTCAGGTTTGGGTCACGATTCGACCCGTCCAAAACACTCCTCGGACAAAAGTAACCCTAGGTATCAAATTTCGTCGAAATCCCGTCAAAATTCGGGATTTGACCATGAATAGACAATTTTGAACGTCAAGGTCAGGTCGGGGTCACGATTTGACCCGTCCAAAACACTCCCCGGACAAAAGTATTCCTAGGTATCAAATTTCATCGAAATCGGCCCGTTTTACCAGATTTGACCTTGCATTGTCCCTTTTGAAGGTCAAGGTCAGGCCGGGGTGACGATTTGACCCGTCCAAAATATTCCTCGGACAAAAGTAACCCTACGTATCAAATTTCGTCGAAATCCCGTCAAAATTCGCGATTTGACCTTGAATTGACCATTTTGAATGTCAAGGTCAGGTCGGGGTCACGATTTGACCCGTCCAAAACACTCCCTGGACCCCATTGTTATCAAATTTCGTCAAAATCCGTCTGGCAGTTTTCCCGGCCATAGCTAACACACAGACAAACAAACAGACAGAAGTCCGAAAATATATATTAGACTAGCAGGCGACCCGACTTCGTCCGGGCTTTGACCTTGAATTGACCATCTTGAAGGTCAATGTCAAGATTGACCCGTCCAAGACACTCCCCGGAGAAAAACACCGGTAGGTATAAAATTTCGTCGAAATCCGACATTTTGTCCCCGCTTCCCAAGTTCGTCTTAATTCTTTTAAAAACACCGTCACCAGTGGAAAAAAGCCAAGTGAATTCACGGTAATCGCCGCCAGTCATGTCTGGCAGATGTTATTTCAGAGACCCGTTAGTTCGACGTTCATAGTCATATTGTTGTAAAAACCAGGTTACTCCTATAGGATATACCCTATCTATGTTAACGTTGTCAAGTGAGTGACATATTTCTCAAAAAGCCAGATATAGGGAGTCGCGAGAATGGTGAATGAGTATCTCATCCCGCAATAATAGTCAAATGTCCAATTGAGATTTAATCCCTGACACACCGAACAGATAAGGTTGAAAATGTTCTGGTAGCTTGATTTGGAAATCTCCATCTAAAATCTTTAGTTACCAGTTGAAACATTTACTTTAAAGGGGTCACACGAATAGTGTATTGGATAAAGGTAATTAAAGATTCTGCCAAACTTAAATATATTGCGATTCCCGTTAAAGTGTGACAGTTACTTGCACAGGGCGTGATGACAGCGGGTGGATGGGTATCTCATCCCACAACTATAGTCAAAATATTGAATATTTTGAAAGTTCATGCCTGTCACATCAGCCGTAAATATCAGACCGAAATAGGTTCATACTGTTCAGCCAGCTTGATTTTGATATTTCCAATAAAAAAAACTTGAGGTACCATTTTGATCAGTTCAATATTAAGTGGTGCAGATTGTAATTTAGTGGACACCCACCCCCAATTGAAGGGGATTTTCGTCCAAATGTTCCAGAATTGGAAAGTTTATGCCTGATACATCAGCTTGAAACATCAGTTAAAATATAGGTTGACATTGTTCTGATAGCTCGATGGGGTGCAAATTGTATATTCCGGACTCGGTGAATTTTGGTGGTGTTCAGTGGGTGCAGTTGGAAATTGTATCCACACCGAGAGGAAACAATCGAGCCTATGTATAACAAACTTTTATTAAAACATAAGTATAACAGTGTCAATAATATATAAATATAAATATATAATTAACATCCACTCGCCAGCATGTGAATGGGCACATGTAAATAGCACTGTGACGTCGCAATATCACTAAATGGCTTGATTCTTTACTCTCTATGTACGTCCAAAGCTCCGATAGCAGCATGAACATTTATAATTTCAAACTTCTAATTGACGCACGCTTCCTCTCCGTTGCTGACCATGACTTGGATTTGACCCGGAAATGACGTAAATCTGACTTGTGGTTTTGGTGTAGCATGGGTGTGTAGGCCTCTGGATCGCAATGCGTCTGAAAAAAAATAGCAGAAACCTATTTAAAGTACAATGTTGTTCGACAGAGGTCAGACATTTTCGCGAACAGTAAAGAACATGCATATGGCACTATTGCAAAACGCAAAAATATGGCACTTCGAAATCTAAATCAGGCTATTATTAGTGAACAATGAAGACAAAATCATGGTGACATTATTTGTTGAATCAATAGGATTTATGATAACGGATCGAAATGACCCATTTGGACCTCCAAGTGCGCAGTTGGAAGGATAAATAGAAATTATTAATAAATATTCAAAATACTAACTGTAAACAGATTTCATGCATGTGAGATAACGCTATTTATTCTTACCATATCTGGAATAAACTATCGAGGAACGCTCTCGGTTGTTTCATACTAGCGAAAAATTTGCATCTTTTGATGGCACATTAAGTCTGTATAACATTAATTGATAAATACATATTAATTGATCAAGCTTTTTTGATTGCACCAGAATGTGTCAAAAGCGACGAGTATTTGGGTATCAATTGATACTTCATATTACCATGGGTATTTAATATGACTGTATTGAGGATCGACTACATTATCACGTATCATATCTATATGTGACTCTTATAACGTGAATAACTCACCACATTACTCTCATAGAAAGCTTTGTATCCTCCTTCCAGCAGATAAACCTCGGGGAAGTTCAGGAACGGGTATCTCTCAGCGTTCTCTTCTCGGTCCATTTGCCGCAAGAATCGTAAACTGAAAACAGAAAGATAAGCTTAAATATAAATCACAATGTATTGACGAAATTATTCCAGCACCACATGCTCCACGAACACTCTGGTATGATGATGGTTTGATGCGCCCGCTGTGACCGGGTGACTGTGGGTTGTGGTTAATGCAGCCAACTCCCCATGTGCGTACTGTTAGATGGGCACTCTACAATGTTATTCCACGCTGTAAATGTTTGCCATTAATTTAGATAATAACGAGTTTCGCCTATAATATATTTTTGAAAAGTCATCTTACATGTTCGCCCATCGGACCTAATCTCAGAGTAACATGTGACATCATGCTTGATATTAATCACTGTCTAATATTAAAGGGCATGGAACATATACCCTTCGATATTCAAAGCGATATTTTAAGGTGAGGAATTACGTTAATTGTTTTCATATGATATAAAAATTAGCGGAATTTAAGAATTTCATTTATAAATATCTGTATCTTATCGAAATTCGCTAATTTGATTCCTAGTTATTCGTCAACTTGTAACTACGTGATTCATATTTAGTGATCATAACATAGAATAGTTTGCTTGTGATGTCATAAATTATGACTCATAATTATATTATATAACTGATAACAGAGAATTTCGTTATCTACTTACAGAGATGGCGCCCGCTCGCTGGAGAATTCACAGTGCAGAATGAGCTTCTTATCGCTGGCTTTGTGTTTGTGGAAGAATTCCGTCATCTCCTCTCTTGTGTAAATGTTGATGGCACCCTAGAGATATAATTGATACGCTATTGAACAACAATGAAGTATTCATTTTACATAAAGTAATTAAAAGTTATCGCTGTGTATTGTTAAACATTGTTTAGGTATTGGTAGCCATCGCGTTTTCTTTCAAACCAAAATATTCTGGGAAAACACAACGTTTGCAACTTTTCAAACTTCATTAAAATTCTAACCAAAAGCTATTTGAGCTAATGAATCGGTGCGTGTACCCAATCAAAACATAGATTTCAGTTCTTATGATTTCTTTGAAATAATCAACTGTATAGTTCGATTTAGGTTGTATGTATATGTATCTGCTCGAAGACATTAAAAATAAATTTTAGTTATACGTTATCTGTCTGCAAAATCTAATAACAAATGTGTCAAGTTTTTCCTGAATGCAATCGATGGCGCCAAGTATGTCGAATATAAGAAATGACACAAGACAAAAAGCAATATTAAGTTTGTGCCAACTCAACGTTTCTTAAGCTTAGAATACAAATTATCTATATGTCTTCTGGTATTTCCTTAATGTCGATATAATGATATTTTTACTGCACAAAATCGTCCTCACATCTTACCTTGATATGCCCTCCTTCGTATTCATACGGGTATCGACAGTCTATGATCGTGAAGTCGTTGAGGCATTTCATATCATCGTCGTGTAGTTCTGCCAGCTGCGAAAATATATAACACATGTTAAAGTTTGACAGAACGGGTATATTGTGAAGGAAGAAATACATAGCACCAATCTAAATATCGTATTCATGTCATTGCGAATCATAATCATATAGGGCTGGTCGTTCAGCTGGGCTATAAAATAGAAGTCCGTTTGGTTTATTTCTGTTTTTATTTATTGCGCTGATTACTGCCTTGAAAACGGCTTGCTTGCCGTTTCTGTGTTTTCTCTATATAATGGACGAAACTTGACCAACCTAACGACTACGTAAATCTCGAACAGACCAATGTGCTTACTATGTTATACAGGTTACCGTTGCACGTGTGAACATTTGCATATATGAAAAGCAACCATTGCAGCTCACATTGATAATGTCTGGCATTTACGAGAAGTATACTGAGCACACCTACCGTTGTTGGAGAGATGCATTTCAGGTCTTTATGCTTCCCGTCAACAAGCGGCAGTAAGAGTGTCTGAAATAGACGAAAATAAAGTTTTATTATATATATTATTAAACTGTTGTGAATATTTATATGTTTGGTACTCAAAGGATATTCTGTCTCTCAAAAATCATACCCCGACAGATGTGTCTACCAATTTTTGACACTTCGTCTCCTATGACTAGGTGTTGTAAATTTAAGAAATGAATTCCGGAATTAGTTTAGTTTAATATAAATTCAGCTTAAGGAGTTGGAGCACAAGTTACAAGACTTTACAAGTCGCTCACCTCCAAACATAATATTACAACATGTTGACAATATACACAAAACGATCAAAGCGGACAAGCATGATTTGTCTTTGTGACATGAACTGACTTACAGAGTACGTGAGTACGGTCGTTGTGCACGTGAGGGTGGTTACAAACTGCAGAGTGTTTGTGCTATTAGTTCACATTTGACGGCCAACTGTTATTTCAGCCCAGCGATCATATGGTCAATTATACCTTGTGGATACTGTATATTATTTCTGCCAAAATACTTCAACATTCTTACTAAAAAATCCAATCTCAGAGGATCATGATTGCGCATGTCTGAATATTCGATAGCGCGCTATCGGAAGGAAGAAAACACCAACAAAGAGGATAATAAAACTCACCGATGAACCGTCTCCAGCCAAACTATTGTCGCCCTCTAATTTCGCAACGGCCGACATGACGTCAAACTGTTCAGGTGTTTCATCTGTGTTTACACCGACGTTGAGTCTCTTGTGTATCGCCCTGCCGTTGTCATAAGAACGATGTCGTTTCAATGACTTCCTCATCCCTACTGGTCGCCTAATCTGAAATTTATACACATTTTCGTTAACTCAACAGAGCACTTATGGTTTGATATCCGTCAATGAGGACTTACAGAAGTCCTCCTCTGCTGATTATCAGTAAGTTGCATTTACATTATGCCGTCCAGCGATGGCGGAACCGGTTCGATTCCCGACAATCGGGATTGGCGGTCAAAAATAATTGATCCAAGTGACTCACCTACTGGTATGACATATTGCAGCTCTAAATGATTGACTACTATACACAGTATACGAGAAACAACCAGATCAGAGAGGGTGTTTGCGGGAAATCGTTGGCATTGATGGTGCTATATTATGGCAATAAAACGGCGCTCCTATCTTAATGAACACCTACGTTGAATGCGGGACTATCCGTGGAGGTTGAAATGTATACATTTTTTTAAAGATGCATGAGCCCCCCCCCCCCCCCCCCGATGCCTCACACTAGGCTGCACAGCGAAAGTGGAGACCGTTCGATTATCGACAACAAGCGAAATTAGGGTTCTACTGTAACGTCGCATTAATGGCCCAATGGTCACTAAACCGTCACTTTAACAATGAGGATCTTCAACAAGCGGTGTATTGCAGAATAATTTTCACTACACAGTATGTCTAATAATACCCACTTTGAAGACAATTACGGCGTTGAAACGGGGCGTCTATCTCATGATCACTTACGTGGAATGCTGGGCTCTCCGTGGATGTTGGTTGTTTCAAAGGAGATTCGAAAGAAACGTCAATTCCACTGTCACGTGAGGTCTCGTCGTGAAAACGTGGTTGAGATCTGGATGTTATTGGGCTCCAAGTGATGGATGAATTCATTGTATCATAGTCGCAGTCAACGTCGTGAAGATCACACTGAAAACAATCAAAGAACACATATAGTATACGTTAGATATGAATGCTTGACTAATTGTATATGCATTATACTAGAATTGTAAAAGTCGTTGTTTTGTATATATTGTTTTAACATTTGCAATGCAATAATTAGTCATTAACTCTTGAAATTATAATCTCTTTCAACATTTCATGTTTGTTTCTCGTCCAGAATATAATGCATGGAGTTCAATAACTTGATTCCAGCTCAAATTTCCCCATTAATTACCCACGTACGCTATGCTATATATACACCTCTTTCTCAAAGGTCAATTCTAAAACAAATTCGGATTGCGTAAATATCATAACAGTATACCTGAACTGAGTGTGTATTCTACATCTCTATATTCTCTTTGATTGAAATTAAAACAAACTGAAGATGTTCTGGTCGTGTGTGTTATATATACTAAGTCGAGGACGGAATCGGTGCTTAAATTTTGTCGAGTGTCGATACGGCGATTAACACTTGTTTGACAAGCGATCTGATTATCTTAATACAGATCTACATAACTCGACAAGGTTGCTGCTGTATAAGTGTCTAGACGTGCTAACATCCTAATCAGCACCAACACCCAGCCCAACCCCAATTAATATAACGCTACATGTGCCTTGTGATATTGTATAGGGTTGAGTTGTCATTGTAGTGATCTGGTCATTAAGAATTGAATGGTGTAGGTATTATGTTCAGGGCCATAACGGGGTTACATTTTCTCCAATTGGATTTATTAGCATGCCCTATTCAAATTTAAATGTCTGATATTGGTCTGAAAGCGAAAATGTTCTGATCTCAAATTCAAGTATTTAAACCTTGTAATCGTTGCTTTTATCGCGCGGCAGAAAGAAATAGGTCGATATGAAAACGTCATAAACTTGGGCCACATTTCGATCGAATGTGGTGCTACAAAAATCGGCATATGGTTTGATAAATGGTGGTGGACGTCTATCTGGCCGTTTGTCAATCTTCCCGTCTCCCGTCTCACGTCCGTATCACGACGTACGCGCGACAACTCCAACAAGCGATAGCCTATTTAACCAAATTTTGTGTTGCGGCTTCTACTCGAGTTCACACTTGCTTATGCGACAACTGGACCACATCATCCCCGATTCACACTACATGATTGTATTGCCGATGTGCTTGTTTCAGAGCATTGTGGGTAGCCGAAATTAGATTTGGCAAGAAACGTGATCAACATTTCATGTTTTGTGATAAGTGCTGCGGACATTCAATTAAGGAAAACAGAATTTCGAACGCATTATGCCGACACTTACACTGTCAGAGCCTTTCACAAAGTTTTTTGCATAAATTACACTGAATTATTAAATGAGATATTCGTACATCAATATAATTGTTTGGTGATATTAAACAGAGAATCGCGATGATGTGGAAAGTAATAAACATAAATATTCCAAGATTTTGACGATAAGATAAATAAACCTTCGTGGAAGTTCAAGAAGAAACGAATATTCACATGAACCCATTATATTTATAATACAATACCTGAAGAGAGTATGTATTCTCCATCTCTATATTGTCTTCGTTTGAAATTTCGTGGACAAACTGATGATTGTTTGTAGCCGTGTGTGTGTTATATATACTAACTCAATAGGACGGAATCAGTCGTTAAATCTTGTCGATACGGCGATTAACACTTGTCTGACAAGCGATCTGATTATCTGAACACAGATCTACAGAACTCGACAAGGTTGCTGCTGTATAAGTGTCTAGACGTGCTAACTCCCTAATCAGCACCAACAACCAGCCCAACCCCAATTAATGTAACACTGTGTTGGAGCTGTGATATGTTATTATCCTGATGCTGGCATTACCGAATTTCTCCGGCGAGACTTGTGGATTATAACTAATACATTTAGATTTGATTTTGTAACTGGATAAACCCTGGCTACCAATTTAGGACTTGGCCATTAAGAAATTAAACACTGTAATATATATTTAGGGCCATATAACGGGATTAAATTTGTATCATACACTGAGTGTTATTATGTAGCAGGCCATGTGAACTTATCTGATTTGGATCAGAATCAATATTATTATTTGTCACCGGAAAGCTCGCTCTAGATACAGTATGGCAGTATTGTTGCCATGGCTTAAGGGTGCCCTGTCAGAATGTACTCAATAAAAACACCACATGTATGTTTTATATAGATCATGCTCACCAGCACATTAATGGGAGATTTTGGTGGCCAGATATCGACCTCTGTCGCATAAAGTCGGAAGTTAATAAAGAGCGTTCTCAATTATGAGCTTTTGTGACAGTTTTCGACATACTACTTTTGGGTGTGGATTTTGGCGATGCCAGCTAGTGATGTGACAAAAATGATGTTTATTGAAGTAGTTTTCATTTTCTTGTGCACGGTAAGCGGAAAATTGCCATCGGAAATTCTGGATTATTTGGCATCAAATCGGACAGTGGATATTTAAGAGTATTGTACCAGCCTATTTGCATGAGGATATATTGTTTAGAAGCAAATTTAATTTTTGAGAGGATTGGGTGGGATTCGAACCCCGGCCCATGACGGCGAGCGCGGCCACCGAAGCGATCCCAAAAAAGGAAGCTCAAATGGCCGCTGTATTCTGACGTCGCACTTAGGACACTATTATATGCACATTTTAAGGTCTCTATAGTATATATATTTGCACTGTCTCAAAAATTAAATTTGCTAATAAAAATAGGCGCCTGGTGTGTTATATAGTCCCAAGCATGTTCAAAGAGCAATGCTCGGCATGTTTCGGAGGCATAACATTTTACATGCTACTGTGCTATATCTCCTATATATATACTACTAGAAGGTTACCCGACTTCGTCCGGGCTTTGACCTTGAATTGTCCATTTTGAAGGTCAAGGTCAAGTGGGGTCACGATTTGACCAGTCCAAAACACTGCCTGGGCAAAAGTACCCGACAAACGTGCCCGTCGAAATCCATCCGGTTTACCCAATTTGACATTGAATTGATGATTTTGAAGGTCAATGTCAGGTCGGGGTCACGATTTGACCCGTCCAAAACACTCAGTGTACAAAAGTAACCCTATGTATACAATTTCGTCGAAATTGGCGATTTGACCTTGAATTGACCCGATTTAAAGGCCAATGTCACGTCGCACGGGCAAATGAATATGCTTATGAGACTCCCCATACGAAAGTACCCCCACATACCAAGTTTCATCGAAATCCCGTGATATTCGGGCGTTTGACCTTGAAATGACCCGATTTCAAGGTCACGTCGCACGGGCAAATTAATAGGTTTATGCCACTCCCCGGCCCGAAGGCACCCCCACATACCAAGTTTCATCGAAATCCCGTGATATTCGGGCGTTTGACCTTGAAATTACCCGATTGCAAGGTCAAGGTCACGTCGCACGGGCAAATTAATAGGCCTATGCCACTTCCCGGCCGAAAATACCCCACATACCAAGTTTCATCGAAATCGGCTCGGCCGTTTTCGAGTTCATCGCGAACACACACACACACACACACACACACACACCCCGATCTTCCAAAATATATAATAGACTAGAAGGTGACCCGACTTCGTCCGGGCTTAGACCTTGAATTGTCCATTTTGAATGTCAAGGTCAAGTGGGGTCACGATTTGACCAGTCCAAAACACTGCCCAGACAAAAGTACCCGACAAACGTGCCCGTCGAAATCCATCCGGTTTTACCCGATTTGACCTCGAATTGATCATTTTGAAGGTCAAGGTGAGGTCGGGGTCACGATATGACCCGTCTAAAACACACAGTGGACAAATTTCGTCGAAATCCCATCAAAATTGGCGAATTGACCTTGAATTGACCCGATTTCAAGGTCAAGGTCACGTCGCACGGGCAAATTAATATGCTTATGAGACTCCCCGTACGAATGTACCCCAACATACCAAGTTTCATCGAAATCCCGTGATATTCGGGCGTTTGACCTTGAAATGACCCGATTTCAAGGTCAAGGTCCCGTCGCACGGACAAATTAATAGGCCCATGCCACCCCACGGCCGAAAATACCCCCACATACCAAGTTTCATCGAAATCGGGTCGGCCGTTTTCGAGTTCATCGCGAACACACACACAGACACACAAACACACACACAGATCTTCCAAAATATATAATAGACTAGCCGATGAGCCCGACGTTGTCCGGGCTATTCAAAAAACAAATTTCAAGTCGATAGCTCCGCCCGTTTCCGAGATCTCGTTTACGCATGCGCGAAGCTGGCGTCGCACGGGCTCGGCAATACGACAACGTCGACCGCCTGGTCAAACTACACACACGTACCAAGTTTCGTCCCAATCGGTCGAGAATCGTAGATTTGTATAAATGACAAACATACAGACAAACATACAGACAAACATACAGGCAGACATACATACAAACATACAGACATAGGTCTTCAAAATATATATGAGACTAGCCGATGAGCCCGACGTTGTCCGGGCTATTCAAAAACCAAATTTCAAGTCGATAGCTCTACCCAGCCCGACGTTGTCCGGGCTATTCAAAAACCAAATTTCAAGTCGATAGCTCTACCCGTTTCCGAGATCTGGTATGCGCATGCGCGAAGCTGGCGTCGCACGGGCTAGGCGACCGATAAAATTCGTATCCGGGGCAAGATACATTCACACACCAAATTTCAAGTCGATAGCTCCACCCGTTTCCGAGATCTCGTCTGCGCATGCGCGAAGCTGGCGTCGCACGGGCTCGGCGACCCGATAAAATTCGTATCCGGGGCAAGATACATTCACATAGCAAATTTCAAGTCGATAGCTCCACCCGTTTCCGAGATCTCGTCTGCGCATGCGCGAAGCAGGCGCCGCACGGGCTCGCCAATACGACAACGTCGACCGCCTAGTCAAACTACACACACGTACCAAGTTTCGTCCCGATCGGTCGAGAATCGTAGATTTGTATAAATGACAGACAAACATACAGACAAACAGAGGTCTTCAAAATATATATGAGACTAGCAGGGTGACCCGACTTGGTCCGGGCTGTTTCCCCTCTGCTTTCATCCGTCGAAAGGCGATTTGACCTTGAATTGATCATTTTGAAGGTCAAGGTCAGGTCGGGGTCACGATTTGACCCGTCCGAAACACTCCCCGGACAAAAGTATCCATAGGTATCAAATTTCGTCGAAATCCGTCGAAAGGCGCGATTTGACCTCGAATTGACCATTTTGAAGGTCAATGTCAGGTCGGGGTCACGATTTGGCACGTCAAAAACACTCCCCGGACAACAGTATCCCTAGGTATCAAATTTCGTCGAAATCCGTCCGAAAGGCGCGATTTGACCTTGAATTGACCATTTTGAAGGTCAAGGTCAGGTCGGGGTCACGATTTGACTCGCCCAAAACACTCCCCGGTCAAAAGTAACCCTAGGTATCAAATTTCGTCGAAATCCGTCCGGCAGTTTTCCCGGCCATTGCTAACAAACAGACAGAAGTCCCAAAATATATACTTAGGACACTTTAAAATGTGCATATAGTGTCCTAAGTGCGACGTCAGAATATATACAGCGGCCATTTGAGCTTCCTTATATGGGGTCGCTTCGGTTGCCGCGTGGTATTGGCGTCGGACGTTGGGTCGCAAGTCATGGGCCGGGGTTCGAATCCCACCCAATCCCCAAAAGAAATTTGCACTGTCTCAAAAATTAAATTTGATTCCAAAAATAGGCGCCTGGTGTGTTGTATAGTCCCAAGCATCTATAGCTCGGCATGTTTCGGAGGCATAAAATATAACATGCTACTGTGCTATATCTCCTATATATAAACTACTAGCTGGTGGACCCGACTTCGTCCGGGCTGTTTCCCTTCTGCTTTTCGGCGAATTGCGCGATTTGACATTGAAGGTCAAGGTCAGGCCGGGGTGACGATTTGACCCGTCCAAAACATTCCTCGGACAAAAGTAACCCTACGTATCAAATTTCGTGGAAATCCCGTCAAAATTCGCGATTTGACCTTGAATTGACCATTTTGAAGGTCAAGGTCAGGTCGGGGTCACGATTTGACCCGTCCAAAATACTCCCTGGACAAATTACCCCATTGTTATCAAATTTCGTCAAAATCCGTCTGGCAGTTTTCCCGGTCATAGCTAACACACAGACAAACAAACAGACAGAAGTCCGAAAATATATATTAGACTAGCAGGCGACCCGACTTCGTCCGGGCTTTGACCTTGAATTGATCATCTTGAAGGTCAAGGTCAGGTCGGGGTCAAGATTAACCCGTCCAAAACACTCCCCGGAGAAAATTACCCGTAGGTATAAAATTTCGTCGAAATCCGACATTTTGTCCCCGCTTCCCATGTTCGTCTTAATTCTTTTAAAAACACCGTCACCAGTGGAAAGCCAAGTGAATTCACGGTAATCGCCGCCAGTCATGTCTGGCAGATGTTATTTCAGAGACCCGTTAGTTCGACGTTCATAGTCATATTGTTGTAAAAACCAGGTTACTCCTATATGATATACCCTATCTATGTTAACGTTGTCAAGTGAGTGACATATTTCTCAAAAAGCCCTTCGGTAAAGACAGCTATAGGGACGTCGCGAGAATGGTGAATGAGTATCTCATCCCGCAATAATAGTCAAATGTCCAATTGAGATTTAATCCCTGACACACCGAACAGATAAGGTTGAAAATGTTCTGGTAGCTTGATTTGGAAATCTCCATCTAAAATCTTTAGTTACCAGTTGAAACATTTACTTTAAAGGGGTCACACGAATAGTGTATTGGATAAAGGTAATAAAAGATTCTGCCAAACTTAAATATATTGCGATTCCCGTTAAAGTGTGACAGTTACTTGCACAGGGCGTGATGACAGCGGGTGGATGGGTATCTCATCCCACAACTATATAGTCAAAATATTGAATATTTTGAAAGTTCATGCCTGTCACATCAGCCGTAAATATCAGACCGAAATAGGTTCATACTGTTCAGCCAGCTTGATTCTGATATTTCCAATAAAAAAAACTTGAGGTACCATTTTGATCAGTTCAATATTAAGTGGTGCAGATTGTAATTTAGTGGACACCCACCCCCAATTGAAGGGGATTTTCGTCCAAATGTTCCAGAATTGGAAAGTTTATGCCTGATACATCAGCTTGAAACATCAGTTAAAATATAGGTTGACATTGTTCTGATAGATCGATGGGGTGCAAATTGTATATTCCGGACTCGGTGAATTTTGGTGGTGTTCAGTGGGTGCAGTTTGAAATTGTATCCACACCGAGAGGAAACAAGCGAGCCTATGTATAACAAACTTTTATTAAAACATAAGTATAACAGTGTCAATAATATATAAATATAAATATATAATTAACATCCACATGCCAGCATGTGAATGGGCACATTTAAATAGCACTGTGACGTCGCAATATCACTAAATGGCTTGATTCTTTACTCTCTATGTACGTCCAAAGCTCCGATAGCAGCATGAACATTTATAATTTCAAACTTCTAATTGACGCACGCTTCCTCTCCGTTGCTGACCATGACTTGGATTTGACCCGGAAATGACGTAAATCTGACTTGTGGTTTTGGTGTAGCATGGGTGTGTAGGCCTCTGGATCGCAATGCGTCTGAAAAAAATAGCAGAAACCTATTTAAAGTACAATGTTGTTCGACAGAGGTCAGACATTTTCGCGAACAGTAAAGAACATGCATATGGCACTATTGCAAAACGCAAAAATATGGCACTTCGAAATCGAAATCAGGCTATTATTAGTGAACAATGAAGACAAAATCATGGTGACATTATTTGTTGAATCAAAAGGATTTATGATAACGGATCGAAATGACCCATTTGGACCTCCAAGTGCGCAGTTGGAAGGATAAATAGAAATTATTAATAAATATTCAAAATACTAACTGTAAACAGATTTCATGCATGTGAGAAAACGCTCTTTATTCTTACCATATCTGGAATAAACTAACGAGGAACGCTCTCGGTTGTTTCATACTAGCGAAAAATTTGCATCTTTTGATGGCACATTAAGTCTGTATAACATTAATTGATAAATACATATTAATTGATCAAGCTTTTTTGATTGCACCATAATGTGTCAAAAGCGACGAGTATTTGGGTATCAATTGATACTTCATATTACCATGGGTATTTAATATGACTGTATTGAGGATCGACTACATTATCACGTATCATATCTATATGTGACTCTTATAACGTGAATAACTCACCACATTACTCTCATAGAAAGCTTTGTATCCTCCTTCCAGCAGATAAACCTCGGGGAAGTTCAGGAACGGGTATCTCTCAGCGTTCTCTTCTCGGTCCATTTGCCGCAAGAATCGTAAACTGAAAACAGAAAGATAAGCTTAAATATAAATCACAATGTATTGACGAAATTATTCCAGCACCACATGCTCCACGAACACTCTGGTATGATGATGGTTTGATGCGCCCGCTGTGACCGGGTGACTGTGGGTTGTGGTTAATGCAGCCAACTCCCCGTGTGCGTACTGTTAGATGGGCACTCTACAATGTTATTCCACGCTGTAAATGTTTGCCATTAATTTAGATAATAACGAGTTTCGCCTATAATATATTTTTGAAAAGTTATCTTACATGTTCGCCCATCGGACCTAATCTCAGAGTAACATGTGACATCATGCTTGATATTAATCACTGTCTAATATTAAAGGGCATGGAACATATACCCTTCGATATTCAAAGCGATATTTTAAGGTGAGGAATTACGTTAATTGTTTTCATATGATATAAAAATTAGCGGAATTTAAGAATTTCATTTATAAATATCTGTATCTTATCGAAATTCGCTAATTTGATTCCGTGTTATTCGTCAACTTGTAACTACGTGATTCATTGTTAGTGATCATAACATAGAATAGTTTGCTTGTGATGTCATAATTATATTATATAACTGATAACTGAGAATTTCATCATCAACTTACAGAGATGGCGCCCGCTCGCTGGATAATTCACAGTGCAGAATGAGCTTCTTATCGCTGGCTTTGTGTTTGTGGAAGAATTCCGTCATCTCCTCTCTTGTGTAAATGTTGATGGCACCCTAGAGATATAATTGATACGCTATTGAACAACAATGAAGTATTCATTTTACATAAAGTAATTAAAAGTTATCGCTGTGTATTGTTAAACATTGTTTCGGTATTGGTAGCCATCGCGTTTTCTTCCAAACCAAAATATTCTCCTTCGTATTCATACGGGTATCGACAGTCAATGATCGTGAAATCGTTAAGGCATTTCATATCATCGTCGTGTTGTTCTGCCAGCTGCGAAAATATATAACACATGTTAAAGTTTGACAGAACGGGTATATTGTGAAGGAAGAAATACATAGCACCAATCGAAATATCGTATTCATGTCATTGCGAATCATAATCATATAGGGCTGGTCGTTCAGCTGGGCAATAAAATAGAAGTCCGTTTGGTTTATTTCTGTTTTTATTTATTGCGCTGATTACTGCCTTGAAAAGGGCTTGCTTGCCGTTTCTGTGTTTTCTCTATATAATGGACGGAAATTGACCAACCTAACGACTACGTAAAACTCGAACAGACCAATGTGCTTACTATTTTATACAGGTTACCGTTGCATGTGTGAACATTTGCATATATGAAAAGCAACCATTGCAGCTCACATTGATAATGTCTGGCATTTACGAGAAGTATACTGAGCACACCTACCGTTGTTGGAGAGATGCATTTCAGGTCTTTATGCTTCCCGTCAACAAGCGGCAGTAAGAGTGTCTGAAATAGACGAAAATAAAGTTTTAATATATATAATATTAAATTGTTGAATATTTATATGTTTGGTACTCCAAGGATATTCTGTCTCTCGAAAATCATATCCCGACAGATGTGTCTACCAATTTCTGACACTTCGTCTCCTATGACTAGGTGTTGTAATTTTAAGAAATGAATTCCGGAATTAGTTTAGTTTAATATAAATTCAGCTTAAGGAGTTGGAGCACAAGTTACAAGACTTTACAAGTCGCTCACCTTCAAGCATAATATTACAACATGTTGACAATACACACAAAACGATCAAAGCGGACAAGCATGATTTGTCTTTGTGACATGAACTGACTTAGAGAGTACGTGAGTACGGTCGTTGTGCGCGTGCGGGTGGTTACAAACTGCAGAGTGTTTGTGCTATTAGTTCATATTTGACGGCCAACTGTTATTTCAGCCCAGCGATCATATGGTCAATTATACCTTGTGGATACTGTATATTATTTCTGCCAAAATACTTCAACATTCTTACTAAAATATCCAATCTCAGAGGATCATGATTTGCGCATGTCTGAATATTCGATAGCGCGCTATCGGAAGGAAGAAAACACCAACAAAGAGGATAATAAAACTCACCGATGAACCGTCTCCAGCCAAACTATTGTCGCCCTCTAATTTCGCAACAGCCGACATGACGTCAAACTGTTCAGGTGTTTCATCTGTGTTTACACCGACGTTGAGTCTCTTGTGTATCGTCCTGTCGTTGTCATAAGAACGATGTCGTTTCAATGACTTCCTCATCACTACTGGTCGCCTAATCTGAAATTTATACACATTTTCGTTAACTCAACAGAGCACTTATGGTTTGATATCCGTCAATGGGGACTTACAGAAGTCCTCCTCTGCTGATTATCAGTAAGTTGCATTTACATTATGCCGTCCAGCGATGGCGGAACCGGTTCGATTCCCGACAATCGGGATTGGCGGTCAAAAATAATTGATCCAAGTGACTCACCTAATGGTATGACATATTGCAGCTCTAAATGATTGACTACTATACACTGTATACGAGAAACAACCAGATCAGAGAGGGTGTTTGCGGGAAATCGTTGGCATTGATGGTGCTATATTATGGCAATAAAACGGAGCTCCTATCTTAATGAACACCTACGTTGAATGCGGGACTATCCGTGGAGGTTGAAATGTATACATTTTTTTGAAGTTGCAAGAGCCCACCCCCCCCCCCCCCGATGCCTCACACTAGGCTGCACAGCGAAAGTGGAGACCGTTCCATTATCGACAACAAGCGAAATTAGGGTTGTACTGTAACGTCGCATTAATGGCCAAATGGTCACTTTAACAATGAGGATGTATTGCAGAATAATTTTCACTACACAGTATGTCTAATAATACCCATTTTGAAGACAATTACGGCGTTGAAACGGGGCGTCTATCTCATGATCACTTACGTGGAATGCAGGGCTCTCCGTGGATGTTGGTTGTTTCAAAGGAGATTCGAAAGAAACGTCAATTCCACTGTCACGTGAGGTCTAGTCGTGAAAACGTGGTTGAGATCTGGATGTTATTGGGCTCCAAGTGATGGATGAATTCATTGTACCATAGTCGCAGTCAACGTCGTGAAGATCACACTGAAAACAATCAAAGAACACATATAGTATACGTTAGATATGAATGCTTGACTACTTGTATATGCATTATACTAGAATTGTAAAAGTCGTTGTTTTGTATATATTGTTTTAACATTTGCAATGCAATAATTAGTCATTAACTCTTGAAATTATAATCTCTTTCAACATTTCATGTTTGTTTCTCGTCCAGAATATAATGCATGGAGTTCAATAACTTGATTCCAGCTCAAATTTCCCCATTAATTACCCACGTACGCTATGCTATATATACACCTCTTTCTCAAAGGTCAATTCTAAAACAAATTCGGATTGCGTAAATATCATAACAGTATACCTGAACTGAGTGTGTATTCTCCATCTCTATATTCTCTTTGATTGAAATTAAAACAAACTGAAGATGTTGTTGTGTAGTTTCCGGCCGCAGGCCGGGTAGGATGGTCGGAACGCATTGTGCTATTCCCTTCACCCTTTCTTGATATGTTCGATGAAAATCGATTGTTGAGGCTGTTGATGTTGTTCAGATGCGGAGGCTGACCGGAGGCAAAGTGAGGTTGGGATGTTTAGCTTTTGCTGGTTGCTTTTAGTTTTTTTCTTTTCTTGTTTTTACTTTTCGGAGGATATATTTTATCAAAGGCTGCCTTTGCTGTTATTCTAGTCTCTTTTGCTTTCCTAATTGATTCGTCTACGCTGGCGTGTAATTTAGCTGATTCTTTCATGTAGTTTTCCATCTCTAGGCGGGTGGCATCTGTTTCTTGTTCGGTTACCGGTGATATAGGATTGTCAGGCTCTGTCTCGTTGTATTCCGGAGTCTTCGGGATGAAGTCGGACGTGTCCGCGTCTGGCCGTAGAGGCGATGGTGGTGGTGATTCCATCTCCTGGACAGACTGGGTCGGGATCTCGACTGCATGGGAGGAGCTGGCTGGTGTAACATCCGTCGCCTTCTTCTCTTTCCACGCGGCTAGTCTCTCGGCATCTCTTTTTTTCCTTGATGGTGTTTTCTTCTTTTTTTTGTTCATCTTTTGTCGTGGTTTCCGTGCTGATCTGGTATTTTCCGGTCCGGTAGGGAGCCCTGAAAAGGGCTGTGCCGGGCCGGTTTGGAAATCCAGAACCAGCTGGTATCCGCCTTTATGAGCATGAAGTGACCAGCTCAGACAAGGCGTGACATGCATGGCGTCCAGCATATTAGTGACACTAATTGGTATTAACGGTGGTGGGTTCATCCTGAGAGGTGGCGATCCAAGCTCTCTGGAGGTCCGACTGCTAATCTTAATGTGATGTGATCGTGAATGAACCACTGAAGATGTTCTGGTCGTGTGTGTTATATATACTAAGTCGAGGACGGAATCGGTGCTTAAATTTTGTCGAGTGTCGATACGGCGATTAACACTTGTTTGACAAGCGATATGATTATCTTAATACAGATCTACAGAACTCGACAAGGTTGCTGCTGTATAAGTGTCTAGACGTGCTAACACCCTAATCAGCACCAACACCCAGCCCATTGCAACCCCAATTAATATAACGCTACAAGTGCGTTGTGATATTGTATAGGGTTGAGTTGTCATTGTAGTGATCTGGTCATTAAGAATTGAATGGTGTAGGTATTATGTTCAGGGCCATAACGGGATTACATTTTCTCCATTTGGATTTATTAGCATGCCCTATTCAAATTTAAATGTCTGATATTGGTCTGAAAGCGAAAATGTTCTGATCTCAAATTCAAGTATTTAAACCTTGTAACCGCGCGGCAGAAAGAAATAGGTCGATATGAAAACGTCATAAACTTGGGCCACATTTTGATCGAATAAGGTGCTACAAAAATCGGCATATGGTTTGATAAATGGTGGTGGACGTCTATCTGGCCGTTTGTCAATCTTCCCGTATCCCGTCTCACGTCCGTATCACGACCAACGCGCGACAACTCCAACAAACTATAGCCTATTTAACCAAATTTTGTGTTGCGGCTTCTACTCAAGTTCACACTTGCTTATGCGACTACTGGACCACATCATCCCCGATTCACACTACATGCTTGTATTGCCGATGTGCTTGTTTCAGAGCATTGTGGGTAGCCGAAATTAGATTTGGCAAGAAACGTGATAAACATTTCATGTTTTGTGATAAGTGCTGCGGACATTCAATTAAGGAAAACAGAATTTCGAACGCATTATGCCGACACTTACACTGTCAGAGCCTTTCACAAAGTTTTTGCATAAATTACACTGAATTATTAAATGAGATATTCGTACATAAATATAATTGTTTGGTGATATTAAACAGAGAATCGCGATGATGTGGAAAGTAATAAACATAAATATTCCAAGATTTTGACGATAAGATAAATAAACCTTCGTGGAAGTTCAAGAAGAAACGAATATTCACATGAACCCATTATATTTATAATACAATACCTGAAGAGAGTATGTGTTCTCCATCTCTATATTGTCTTCGTTTGAAATTTCGTGAACAAACTGATGATTGTTTGTAGCCGTGTGTGTGTGTTATATATACTAACTCAATAGGACGGAATCAGTCGTTAAATCTTGTCGATACGGCGATTAACACTTGTCTGGCAAGCGATCTGATTATCTGAACACAGATCTACAGAACTCGACATGGTTGCTGCTGTATAAGTGTCTAGACGTGCTAACACCCTAATCAGCACCAACAACCACCACAGCCCCAATTAATGTAACACTGTGTTGGAGCTGTGATATATATATATAAGGATTAACTGTCATGTGGACTGTTTTTATGGAGATGTAACGGTGAGGTAAGTGGACATAACTTGTGTAAAACCCGAAGGGTTTTACATACAAGTTATGTCCACTTACCTCACCGTTACATCTACATAAAAATAGTCCACATGACAGTTAATCCTTATATTTATATACATTTAGCGAAAAAGCCACTTTTGTAAATATATTTAAATCGAAAAGTTTATCGTGACAAGATCAGCCCAAAATACCCAATAGCACCCTTGGCAAAAGTTAATAGGAACAATTTCTCTTCATGTTGAAACCCGATGATGTATTAAGTCAATCCTGCGAGAGTCCAAATGCGCCCAAAACATTACTCGTTCGTCTTTCCAAACCTAATGACGTATCGATGGTGTTATTAGCTTGGTGTTATGAGGCGTTACGCATTCACCGAGAAATAACTGCAACTAGCCACGTGGGCGCCGACCAATCAGAATGCTGGATTTAGTGATGACAACACTTAGTGTGTAAATATATGTTATTATCCTGATGCTGGCATTACCGAATTTCTCCGGCGAGACTTGTGGATTATAACTAATACATTTAGATTTGATTTTGTAACTGGATAAACCATGGCTACCAATTTAGGACTTGGCCATTAAGAAATTAAACACTGTAGTATAGATTTAGGGCCATATAACGGGATTACATTTGTATCATACACTGAGTGTTAACTTATCTGATTTGGATCAGAATCAATATTATTATTTGTCACCGGAAAGCTCGCTCTAGATACAGTATGGCAGTATTGTTGCCATGGCTTAAGGGTGCCCTGTCAGAATTTACTCAATAAAAACACCACATGTATGTTTTATATAGATCATGCTCACCAGCACATTAATGGGAGATTTTGGTGGCCAGATATCGACCTCTGTCGCATAAAGTCGGAAGTTAATAAAGAGCGTTCTCAATTATGAGCTTTTGTGACAGTTTTCGACATACTACTTTTGGGTGTGGATTTTGGCGATGCCAGTTAGTGATGTGACAAAAATGATGTTTATTGAAGTAGTTTTCATTTTCTTGTGCACGGTAAGCGGAAAATTGCCATCGGAAATTCTGGATTATTTGGCATCAAATCGGACAGTGGATATTTAAGAGTATTGTACCAGCCTATTTGCATGAGGATATATTGTTTAGAAGCAAATTTAATTTTTGAGAGGATTGGGTGGGATTCGAACCCCGGCCCATGACGGCGAGCGCGGCCACCGAAGCGATCCCAAAAAAGGAAGCTCAAATGGCCGCTGTATTCTGACGTCGCACTTAGGACACTATTATATGCACATTTTAAGGTCTCTATAGTATATATATTTGCACTGTCTCAAAAATTAAATTTGCTTCTAAAAATAGGCGCCTGGTGTGTTATATAGTCCCAAGCATGTTCAAAGAGCAATGCTCGGCATGTTTCGGAGGCATAACATTTTACATGCTACTGTGCTATATCTCCTATATATATACTACTAGAAGGTTACCCGACTTCGTCCGGGCTTTGACCTTGAATTGTCCATTTTGAAGGTCAAGGTCAAGTGGGGTCACGATTTGACCAGTCCAAAACACTGCCTGGACAAAAGTACCCGACAAACGTGCCCGTCGAAATCCATCCGGTTTACCCAATTTGACCTTGAATTGATGATTTTGAAGGTCAATGTCAGGTCGGGGTCACGATTTGACCCGTCCAAAACACTCAGTGTACAAAAGTAACCCTATGTATACAATTTCGTCGAAATCCCATCAAAATTGGCGATTTGACCTTGAATTGACCCGATTTAAAGGCCAATGTCACGTCGCACGGGCAAATGAATATGCTTATGAGACTCCCCATACGAAAGTACCCCCACATACCAAGTTTCATCGAAATCCCGTGATATTCGGGCGTTTGACCTTGAAATGACCCGATTTCAAGGTCACGTCGCACGGGCAAATTAATAGGTTTATGTCACTCCCCGGCCGAAGGTACCCCCACATACCAAGTTTCATCGAAATCCCGTGATATTCGGGCGTTTGACCTTGAAATTTCCCGATTTCAAGGTCAATGTCACGTTGCACGGGCAAATTAATAGGCATATGCCACTTCGAGGCCGAAAATACCCCACATACCAAGTTTCATCGAAATCGGCTCGGCCGTTTTCGAGTTCATCGCGAACACACACACACACACCACACACACACACACTTTCGGTATATAACTATATACTGTAAAAACAAAGCGCGCCATCCGTGCTCGCAGGGTTGGTCAGAAACAAATGTTTTTTAAATTTAATGTATGTTCCGTAAATCTCTCTGCAGATGCAAATAACGTTGAATGGCAAACAGACGCTCTTTATAGAGATGCGTCAAAAACAAACGCTCATTAAATAATCACTTGATTAACACACGCCGTGCCTTTGCGGTGATTTGAGATTGGAGAACGGGTGCTCTGAGCTTCTCTAAACCGCGACCACGGTCGTGTCGGTGTGATTTGACACTTACATAGGAAGTTTGAGCTCAATCTGTACACGCGTTTTGGATTCTATGAAGTACATATATACACACATATATATATACGAAGTCTCAAAATATATAGTATAGATAGACTAGATGGTGACCCGACTTCGTCCGGGCTTTGACCTTGAATTGTCCATTTTGAATGTCAAGGTCAAGTGGGGTCACGATTTGACCAGTACAAAACACTGCCCGGACAAAAGTACCCGACAAACGTGCCCGTCGAAATCCATCCGGTTTTACCCGATTTGACATCGAATTGATCATTTTGAAGGTCAAGGTGAGGTCGGGGTCACGATATGACCCGTCTAAAACACACAGTGGACAACAGTAACCCCATGTATAAAATTTCGTCGAAATCCCGTCAAAATTGGCGAATTGACCTTGAATTGACCCGATTTCAAGGCCAATGTCACGTCGCACGGGCAAATTAATATGCTTATGAGACTCCCCGTACGAATGTACCCCCACATACCAAGTTTCATCGAAATCCCGTGATATTCGGGCGTTTGACCTTGAAATGACCCGATTTCAAGGTCAATGTCACGTCGCACGGACAAATTAATAGGCCCATGCCACCCCACGGCCGAAAATACCCCCACATACCAAGTTTCATCGAAATCGGGTCGGCCGTTTTCGAGTTCATCGCGAACACACACACAGACACACACACACACACACCCTCACACACACACATATCTTCCAAAATATATAATAGACTAGCCGATGAGCCCGACGTTGTCCGGGCTATTCAAAAACCAAATTTGAAGTCGATAGCTCCACCCGTTTCCGAGATCTGGTATGCGCATGCGCGAAGCTGGCGTCGCACGTCTCGGCGACCCGATAAAATTCGTATCCGGGGCAAGATACATTCACTTACCAAATTTCAAGTAGATAGCTCCACCCGTTTCCGAGATCTCGTCTGCGCATGCGCGAAGCTGAGGCGCACGGGCTCGGCGGCCCGATAAAATTCGTAACCGGCGCAAGATACATTCACATACCAAATTTCAAGTCGATAGCTCCACCCATTTCCGAGATCTCGTCTGCGCATGCGCGAAGCTGGCGTCGCACGGGCTCGGCGACCCGATAAAATTCGTATCCGGGGCAAGATACATTCACATACCAAATTTCAAGTCAATAGCTCCACCCGTTTCCGAGATCTCGTCTGCGCATGCGCGAAGCTGGAGTCACACGGGCTCGGTGACCCGATAAAATTCGTATTCGGGGCAAGATACATTCACATACCAAATTTCAAGTCGATAGCTCCACCCGTTTCCGAAATCTCGTTTGCGCTTGCGCGAAGCGGGCGCCGCACGGGCTCGCCAATACGACAACGTCCATCGCCTGGTCAAACTACACACACGTACCAAGTTTCGTCCCGATCGGTCGAGAATCGTAGATTTGTATAAATGACAAACATACAGACAAACATACAGACAAACATACAGACATAGGTCTTCAAAATATATATGAGACTAGCCGATGAGCCCGACGTTGTCCGGGCTATTCAAAAACCAAATTTCAAGTCGATAGCTCAACCCAGCCCGACGTTGTCCGGGCTATTCAAAAACCAAATTTCAAGTCGATAGCTCTACCCGTTTCCGAGATCTGGTCTGCGCATGCGCGAAGCTGGCGTCGCACGGGCTAGGCGACCGATAAAATTCGTATCCGGGGCAAGACACATTCACACACCAAATTTCAAGTCGATACCTCCACCCGTTTCCGAGATCTGGTCTGCGCATGCGCGAAGCTGGCGTCGCACGGACTCGGCGACCCGATAAAATTCGTATCCGGGGCAAGATACATTCACATAGCAAATTTCAAGTCGATAGCTCCACCCGTTTCCGAGATCTCGTCTGCGCATGCGCGAAGCGGGCGCCGCACGGGCTCGCCAATACGACAACGTCGACCGCCTGGTCAAACTACACACACGTACCAAGTTTCGTCCCGATCGGTCGAGAATCGTAGATTTGTATAAATGACAGACAAACATACAGACAAACAGAGGTCTTCAAAATATATATGAGACTAGCAGGGTGACCCGACTCCGTCCGGGCTGTTTCCCCTCTGCTTTCATCCGTCGAAAGGCGATTTGACCTTGAATTGATCATTTTGAAGGTCAAGGTCAGGTCGGGGTCACGATTTGACCCGTCCGAAACACTCCCCGGACAAAAGTATCCATAGGTATCAAATTTCGTCGAAAGGCGGGATGTGACCTCGAATTGACCATTTTGAAGGTCAATGTCAGGTCGGGGTCACGATTTGGCCCGTCAAAAACACTCCCCGGACAACAGTATCCCTAGGTATCAAATTTCGTCGAAATCCGTCCGAAAGGCGCGATTTGACCTTGAATTGACCATTTTGAAGGTCAAGGTCAGGTTGGGGTCACGATTTGACCCGCCCAAAACACTCCCCGGTCAAAAGTATCCCTAGGTATCAAACATTTCGTCGAAATCCGTCCGGCAGTTTTCCCGGCCATTGCTAACAAACAGACAGAAGTCCCAAAATATATAGTGTCCTAAGTGCGACGTCAGAATATATACAGCGGCCATTTGAGCTTCCTTATATGGGGTCGCTTCGGTTGCCGTGTGGTATTGGCGTCGGACGTTGGGTCGCAAGTCATGGGCCGGGGTTCGAATCCCACCCAATCCCCAAAAAAAATTTGCACAGTCTCAAAAATTAAATTTGATTCCAAAAATAGGCGCCTGGTGTGTTGTATAGTCCCAAGCATCTATAGCTCGGCATGTTTCGGAGGCATAAAATATAACATGCTACTGTGCTATATCTCCTATATATATACTACTAGCTGGTGGACCCGACTTCGTCCGGGCTGTTTCCCCTCTGCTTTTCGGCGAATTGCGCGATTTGACATTGAATTGACCATTTTGAAGGTCAAGGTCAGGTTTGGGTCACGATTTGACCCGTCCAAAACACTCCCCGGACAAAAGTATCCCTAGGTATCAAATTTCATCGAAATCGGCCCGTTTTACCAGATTTGACCTTGCATTGTCCCTTTTGAAGGTCAAGGTCAGGCCGGGGTGACGATTTGACCCGTCCAAAACATTCCTCGGACAAAAGTAACCCTACGTATCAAATTTCGTCGAAATCCCGTCAAAATTCGGGATTTGACCTTGAATTTACCATTTTGAAGGTCAAGGTCAGGTCGGGGTCACGATTTGACCCGTCCAAAACACTCCCTGGACACCATTGTTATAAAATTTCGTCAAAATCCGTCTGGCAGTTTTCCCGGCCATAGCTAACACACAGACAAACAAACAGACAGAAGTCCGAAAATATATATTAGACTAGCAGGCGACCCGACTTCGTCCGGGCTTTGACCTTGAATTGACCATCTTGAAGGTCAATGTCAAGATTGACCCGTCCAAAACACTCCCCGGAGAAAAACACCCGTAGGTATAAAATTTCGTCGAAATCCGACATTTTGTCCCCGCTTCCCAAGTTCGTCTTAATTCTTTTTAAAACACCGTCACCAGTGGAAAGCCAAGTGAATTCACGGTAATCGCCGCCAGTCATGTCTGGCAGATGTTATTTCAGAGACCCGTTAGTTCGACGTTCATAGTCATATTGTTGTAAAAACCAGGTTACTCCTATAGGATATACCCTATCTATGTTAACGTTGTCAAGTGAGTGACATATTTCTCAAAAAGCCCTTCGGTAAAGACAGATATAGGGACGTCGCGAGAATGGTGAATGAGTATCTCATCCCGCAATAATAGTCAAATGTCCAATTGAGATTTAATCCCTGACACACCGAACAGATAAGGTTGAAAATGTTCTGGTAGCTTGATTTGGAAATCTCCATCTAAAATCTTTAGTTACCAGTTGAAACATTTACTTTAAAGGGGTCACACGAATAGTGTATTGGATAAAGGTAATCAAAGATTCTGCCAAACTTAAATATATTGCGATTCCCGTTAAAGTGTGACAGTTACTTGCACAGGGCGTGATGACAGCGGGTGGATGGGTATCTCATCCCACAACTATAGTCAAAATATTGAATATTTTGAAAGTTCATGCCTGTCACATCAGCCGTAAATATCAGACCGAAATAGGTTCATACTGTTCAGCCAGCTTGATTCTGATATTTCCAATAAAAAAAACTTGAGGTACCATTTTGATCAGTTCAATATTAAGTGGTGCAGATTGTAATTTAGTGGACACCCACCCCCAATTGAAGGGGATTTTCGTCCAAATGTTCCAGAATTGGAAAGTTTATGCCTGATACATCAGCTTGAAACATCAGTTAAAATATAGGTTGACATTGTTCTGATAGCTCGATGGGGTGCAAATTGTATATTCCGGACTCGGTGAATTTTGGTGGTGTTCAGTGGGTGCAGTTGGAAATTGTATCCACACCGAGAGGAAACAAGCGAGCCTATGTATAACAAACTTTTATTAAAACATAAGTATAACAGTGTCAATAATATATAAATATAAATATATAATTAACATCCACACGCCAGCATGTGAATGGGCACATTTAAATAGCACTGTGACGTCGCAATATCACTAAATGGCTTGATTCTTTACTCTCTATGTACGTCCAAAGCTCCGATAGCAGCATGAAGATTTATAATTTCAAACTTCTAATTGACGCACGCTTCCTCTCCGTTGCTGACCATGACTTGGATTTGACCCGGAAATGACGTAAATCTGACTTGTGGTTTTGGTGTAGCATGGGTGTGTAGGCCTCTGGATCGCAATGCGTCTGAAAAAAATAGCAGAAACCTATTTAAAGTACAATGTTGTTCGACAGAGGTCAGACATTTTCGCGAACAGTAAAGAACATGCATATGGCACTATTGCAAAACGCAAAAATATTTCACTTCGAAATCTAAATCAGGCTATTATTAGTGAACAATGAAGACAAAATCATGGTGACATTATTTGTTGAATCAAAAGGATTTATGATAACGGATCGAAATGACCCATTTGGACCTCCAAGTGCGCAGTTGGAAGGATAAATAGAAATTATTAATAAATATTCAAAATACTAACTGTAAACAGATTTCATGCATGTGAGATAACGCTCTTTATTCTTACCATATCTGGAATAAACTAACGAGGAACGCTCTCGGTTGTTTCATACTAGCGAAAAATTTGCATCTTTTGATGGCACATTAAGTCTGTATAACATTAATTGATAAATACATATTAATTGATCAAGCTTTTTTGATTGCACCAGAATGTGTCAAAAGCGACGAGTATTTGGGTATCAATTGATACTTCATATTACCATGGGTATTTAATATGACTGTATTGAGGATCGACTACATTATCACGTATCATATCTATATGTGACTCTTATAACGTGAATAACTCACCACATTACTCTCATAGAAAGCTTTGTATCCTCCTTCCAGCAGATAAACCTCGGGGAAGTTCAGGAACGGGTATCTCTCAGCGTTCTCTTCTCGGTCCATTTGCCGCAAGAATCGTAAACTGAAAACAGAAAGATAAGCTTAAATATAAATCACAATGTGACGAAATTATTCCAGCACCACATGCTCCACGAACACTCTGGTAAGATGATGGTTTGATGCGCCCGCTGTGACCGGGTGACTGTGGGTTGTGGTTAATGCAGCCAACTCCCCGTGTGCGTACTGTTAGATGGGCACTCTACAATGTTATTCCACGCTGTAAATGTTTGCCATTAATTTAGATAATAACGAGTTTCGCCTATAATATATTTTTGAAAAGTTATCTTACATGTTCGCCCATCGGACCTAATCTCAGAGTAACATGTGACATCATGCTTGATATTAATCACTGTCTAATATTAAAGGGCATGGAACATATACCCTTCGATATTCAAAGCGATATTTTAAGGTGAGGAATTACGTTAATTGTTTTCATATGATATAAAAATTAGCGGAATTTAAGAATTTAATTTATAAATATCTGTATCTTATCGAAATTCGCTAATTTGATTCCGTGTTATTGTCAACTTGTAACTACGTGATTCATATTTAGTGATCATAACATAGAATAGTTTGCTTGTGATGTCATAATTATATTATATAACTGATAACAGAGAATTTCGTTATCTACTTACAGAGATGGCGCCCGCTCGCTTGAGAATTCACAGTGCAGAATGAGCTTCTTATCGCTGGCTTTGTGTTTGTGGAAGAATTCCGTCATCTCCTCTCTTGTGTAAATGTTGATGGCACCCTAGAGATATAATTGATACGCTATTGAACAACAATGAAGTATTCATTTTACATAAAGTAATTAAAAGTTATCGCTGTGTATTGTTAAACATTGTTTCGGTATTGGTAGCCATCGCGTTTTCTTCCAAACCAAAATATTCTGGGAAAACACAACGTTTGCAACTTTTCAAACTTCATTAAAATTCTAACCAAAAGCTATTTGAGCTAATGAATCGGTGCGTGTACCCAATCAAAATATAGATTTCAGTTCTTATGATTTCTTTGAAATAATCAACTGTATAGTTCGATTTAGGTTGTATGTATATGTATCTGCTCGAAGACATTAAAAATAATTTTGAGTTATACGTTATCTGTCTGCAAAATCTAATAACAAATGTGTCAAGTTTTTCCTGAATGCAATCGATGGCGCCAAGTATGTCGAATATAAGAAATGACACAAGACAAAAAGCAATATTAAGTTTGTGCCAACTCAACGTTTCTTAAGCTTAGAATACAAATTATCTATATGTCTTCTGGTATTTCCTTAATGTCGATATAATGATATTTTTACTGCACAAAATCGTCCTCACATCTTACCTTGATATGCCCTCCTTCGTATTCATACGGGTATCGACAGTCAATGATCGTGAAGTCGTTGGGGCATTTCATATCATCGTCGTGTAGTTCTGCCAGCTGCGAAAATATATAACACATGTTAAAGTTTGACAGAACGGGTATATTGTGAAGGAAGAAATACATAGCACCAATCGAAATATCGTATTCATGTCATTGCGAATCATAATCATATAGGGCTGGTCGTTCAGCTGGGCAATAAAATAGAAGTCCGTTTGGTTTATTTCTGTTTTTATTTATTGCGCTGATTACTGCCTTGAAAAGAGCTTGCTTGCCGTTTCTGTGTTTTCTCTATATAATGGACGGAAATTGACCAACCTAACGACTACGTAAAACTCGAACAGACCAATGTGCTTACTATTTTATACAGGTTACCGTTGCATGTGTGAACATTTGTATATATGAAAAGCAACCATTGCAGCTCACATTGATAATGTCTGGCATTTACGAGAAGTATACTGAGCACACCTACCGTTGTTGGAGAGATGCATTTCAGGTCTTTATGCTTCCCGTCAACAAGCGGCAATAAGAGTGTCTGAAATAGACGAAAATAAAGTTTTAATATATATAATATTAAATTGTTGAATATTTATATGTTTGGTACTCCAAGGATATTCTGTCTCTCAAAAATCATACCCCGACAGATGTGTCTACCAATTTTTGACACTTCGTCTCCTATGACTAGGTTTTGTAAATTTAAGAAATGAATTCCGGAATTAGTTTAGTTTAATATAAATTCAGCTTAAGGAGTTGGAGCACAAGTTACAAGACTTTACAAGTCGCTCACCTCCAAACATAATATTACAACATGTTGACAATATACACAAAACGATCAAAGCGGACAAGCATGATTTGTCTTTGTGACATGTACTGACTTACAGAGTACGTGAGTACGGTCGTTGTGCACGTGAGGGTGTAAACAAACTGCAGAGTGTTTGTGCTATTAGTTCATATTTGACGGCCAACTGTTATTTCAGCCCAGCGATCATATGGTCAATTATACCTTGTGGATACTGTACATCATTTCAGCCAAAATACTTCAACACTCTTACTAAAATATCCAATCTCAGAGGATCATGATATGCGCATGTCTGAATATTCGATAGCGCGCTATCGGAAGGAAGAAAACATCAACAAAGAGGATCATAAAACTCACCGATGAACCGTCTCCAGCCAAACTATTATCGCCCTCTAATTTCGCAACAGCCGACATGACGTCAAACTGTTCAGGTGTTTCATCTGTGTTTACACCGACGTTGAGTCTCTTGTGTATCGTCCTGTCGTTGTCATAGGAACGATGTCGTTTCAATGACTTCCTCATCCCTACTGGTCGCCTCATCTGAAATTTATACGCATTTTCGTTAACTCAACAGAGCACTTATGGTTTGAGATCCGACAATGAGGACTTACAGAAGTCCTCCTCTGCTGATTATCAGTATGTTGCATTTACATTATGCCGTCCAGTGATGGCGGAACCGGTTCGATTCCCGACAATCGGGATTGGCGGTCAAAAATAATTTATCCAAGTGACTCACCTGCTGGTAACATATTGCAGCTCTAAATGCAAAGGCGTTTGCTTGACTACTATACACATTACGAGAAACAACAAGATCAGAGAGGGTGTTTGCGGGAAATCGTTGGCATTGATGGTGCTATATTATGGCAATAACACGGCGCTCCTATCTTAATGAAAACCTACGTTGAATGCGGGACTTTCCGTGGAGGTTGAAATGTATACATTTTTTTTTTAAGTTGCAAGAGCCCCCCCCCCCCCTCCCCGACGCCTCAATCAGTAAGATGGGTAACACACTAGGCTACACAGCGAAAGTGGAGACAGTTCGATTATCGACAACAAGCGAGATTGGGTTCTACTGTAACGTCGCATCAATGGCCACTTTAACAATGAGGATCTTCAGCAATCAGTGTATTGCAGAATAATTTTCACTACGCAGTATGTCTAAAAATACACTCTTTGAATGCGATCACGACGTTGAAACGGGGCGTCTATCTCGTAAACACTTACGTCGAATGCAGGGCTCTCCGTGGAAGTTGGTTGCTTCGAAGGAGATTCGAAAGAAACGTCAATTCCACTGTCACGTGACGTCTCGTCATGAAAACGTGGTTGAGATCGGGAGGTTATTGGGCTCCAAGTGATGGATATATTCATTGTATCATAGTCGCAGTCAGCGTCGTGAACATCAGATAGCTGAAAACAATCAAAGAACACATATAGTATACGTTAGACATGAATGTTTTGACTACTTGTATATGCATTATACACAAATTGTAAAAGTCGTTGTTTGTATATATTGTTTTAACATTTGCAATGCAAGAACTTGTCATTAACTCTTGAAATTATAATCTCTTTCAACATTTCATGTTTGTTTCTCGTCCAGAATAAAATGCATGGAGTTCAATAACTTGATTCCAGATCAATTGTTAATTCGGATTGCGTAAATATCATGACAGTATACCTGAACTGAGTGTATATTCTCCATCTCTATATTCTCTTTGCTTGAAATTACGTGAACAAACTGAAGATGTTCTGGTCGTGTGGGTTATATATACTAAGTCGAGGACGGAATCGGTGCTTAAATCTGACTTTTCGAGTGTCGATACGGCGATTAACACTTGTTTGACAAGCGATCTGATTATCTGAATACAGATCTACAGAACTCGACAAGGTTGCTGCTGTATAAGTGTCTAGACGTGCTAACACCCTAATCAGCACCAACATCCAGCCCAACCCCAATTAATGTAACGCTATATGTGAGTTGTGATATTCTATAGGGTTGAGTTGTCATTGTAGTGATCTGGTCATTAAGAATTTAATGGTGTAGGTAATATGTTTAGGGCCATAACGGGATTACATTTTCTCTAATATGATTTATTAGCTGGCTCTATTCAAATTTAAATGTCTGTTATTGGTATGAAAGCAAATCAAAATGTTCTGATCTCAACCTAAAGTAATCGCAGACAGAAATAGGTCGAGATGAAGTCGTCATAAATCATAAACGTGCGTCACATTTTAGTCGAATGTGGCGATACAAAAATCCGCCCACGGTTTGACTAATGGTGGTGGATGTCGTCTAAATGTCCGTACGTCTATCTTCCTGTCTGTCTGTGTCACGACATATAAGCGCCACATCTCCAACACTCGACAGACTGTTTTCCCATTTTGTTTGGGGGGTGTGGGGCTTCTAATCAAGCACATACTTACTATGACTATGCTTATTTATTCATAACTCATTCATATGATTTTACAGTTATATACACAGTGTAATAGTATAACATTCAATGAGCTATCGGGGACAGCATACACAAGAAGGTTGTCTGCCTGCCGTCCCCGTTGAAAAGTAATATAACTATACAAGTAATAATAATTTTAATTTATCTAGGTTTTGTCTTGTTAACTGTAAACATTGGTATATAAATGTCTGTTTTTTAATAAATAATAGTATAATTCGTTTGTCGTTCACCGTTCATCGCTCAGTTTGTGATATACTTTTGCGACAACTCGACCATATCATCTCCGATTCACACCACATGATTATATTGCCGATGTGCTTGTTTCAGAGCAATAGATACGGCAAGGAACGTGATCAACATTTCATATTTTTGCGATAAGTGCTTCGGACATTCGATTGAAGAAAACATAGTTTCAAACGCAACGGCAGTATGTCATTGTTGTTTGTCTGCTTATTATGTCCAACTTTGAGAACTTTTGACTGTCTTTCTTGCAATGTATGTTCGCAATCGGTTGTCCGAACTATGCAATACTGTTAGGACCAACATACAATGGGGCGGGGAAATTGGAACTCGCCAAACTAGGAAACCGCCGAAAGCGACAAAACATCTGGTACACATGCGCGCATGCAGATCACCACGCGAGGGAACCACCGAAAGTGACAAAATCAAACTAAATCTCGATTCATTATTTCGCTTTCGTCGGTTCTGTCGTTTGAAAGAGCTGAAAGCGAAATAATGAAACGAGATTTCGTGGGGATCGGGGACCCACGGAAAGCGAAATAATCAGCAAAACGAAATATGGCTTGATTAGTTCGCTTTCCACTCGGCGAAGAAATCAAACGACAGAACCACCGAATGCGAGATAACGAAACTTCATTTCGGCGCTTCCATCGTGTGGCAATATGTGTGCGCGTCTGGACATTTTGTCGCTTTCGGCGGTTTCCTCGTTTGGGGAGTTCCATTTCCCCGCCCATCCTATGTTGACCCTAAAATTTTTCCATACCGAACACCACATAACTCAGTACATCAAAATGTTTCTTCAAGCTACATTATTTTCGTCTGCATTTTGCCGACACTGACACTAACATAGCCTTTCACGAAAAGTGTGCTAAAAAATTCCCCTGAAATATTAAATGAGATATTCGTACACTAAGATAATTGTTTCGTGATATTAAACGGAGAGTCGCGGTTATGTTTAAAGCAATACACATGAATATTCCAATATTTTGACGATAAGATAAGTATAAGGTTCACATGAACCCATTATATTTATAAGACAATACCTGAAGAGAGTATGAATGCTCCATCTATATATTGTCTTTGTTTGAAATTTCGTGAACAAACTGATGATTGTTTTATAGACGAGTTGGTTATATACTAGCTCAATAGGACGGAATCGGTGCTTAAATCTTGTCGATACGGCGATTAACACTTGTCTGACAAGCGATCTGATTATCTGAACACAGATCTACATAACTGGACAAGGTCGCTGCTGTATAAGTGTCGAGACGTGCTAACACCATAATCAGCACCAACAACCACCACAGCCCCAATTAATGTAACAGTGTATGGGATTTGTGATATTTTATTATCCTGATGCTAGCATTACCGAATTTCTCCGACGAGACTTGAGGATTATAACTAATACATTTAGATTTGATTTTGTAACTGGATAAACCCTTGGCCATTAAGAAATTAAACACTGTAATATAGATTTAGGGCCATATAACGGGTTTAAATTTGTATCATACACTGAGTGTTATTACATAGAAGGCCGTGTGAAATTATCTGATTTGGATAAGAATCAATATTATTATTTGTGACCGGAAAGCTCGCTCTAGATACAGTATGGCAGTATTGTTGCCATGGCTTAAGGGTGCCCTGTCAGATATTACTCAATAATAACACCACATGTATGTTTTATATAGATCATGCTCACCATCACACTAATTGGAGATTTTGGGAGCCAGATATCGACCTCTGTCGCATAAAGTCGGAAGTTAATAAAGAGCGTTCTCAATTATGAGCTTTTGTGACAGTTTTCGACATACTACTTCTGGGTGTGGATTTTGGCGATGCCAGTGACGTGACAAAAATGATGTTTATTGAAGTAGTTTTCATTTTCTTGTGCACGGTAAGCGGAAAATTGCCATCGGAAATTCTGGATTATTTGGCATAAAATCGGACAGTGGATATTTAAGAGTATTGTACTCGCCTATTTGCATGAGTATATATTGTTTAGAAGCAAATTTAATTTTTGAGACAGTGCAAATTGTTTGGGGGATTGGGTGGGATTCGAACCCCGGCCCATGACGGCGAGCGCGCCTTGCGACTCAAAGTCCGACGTCAATATCACACGGCCACCGAAGCGTTCCCAAAAAAGGAAGCCCAAAATGGCCGCTGTATTCTGACGTCGCACTTAGGACACTATACGCACATTTTAAGGTCTGTATATTATATATATTTGCACTGTCTCAAACATTAAATTTGCTTCTAAAAATAGGCGCTTGGTGTGTTATATAGTCCCAAGTTATATAGTCAAAGGGCAATGCTCGGCATGTTTCGGAGGCATAACATTTTACATGCTACTGTGCTATATACTACTAGCGGGGTGACCCGACTTCGTGCGGGCTGTTTCCCCTCTGCTTTCATCCGTCGAAAGGCGCGATTTGACCTTGAATTGATGATTTTGAAGGTCAAGGTCAGGTCGGTGTCATGATTTGACCCGTCCAAAACACTCCCCGGATAAAGGTACTCATAGGTATCAAATTTCGTCGAAATCCGTTGAAAGGCGCGATTTGACCTTGAATTGCCATTTTGAAGGTCAATGTCAAGTCGGGGTCACGATTTGACCCGTCCAAAACACTCCCCGGTATCAAATTTCGTCGAAATCCGTCAGGCAGTTTTCCCGGCCATTGCTAACAAACAGACAGAAGTCCCAAAATATATACTTAGGACACTTTAAAATGTGCATATAGTGTCCTAAGTGCGACGTCAGAATATATACAGCGGCCATTTGAGCTTCCTTTTTTGGGGTCGCTTCGGTTGCCGTGTGGTATTGGCGTCGGACTTTGGGTCGCAAGTCATGGGCCGGGGTTCGAATCCCACCCAATCCCCAAAAAAAAATTTGCACTGTCTCAAAATAGGCGCCCGGTGTGTTGTATAGTCCCAAGCATCTATAGCTCGGCATGTTTCGGATGCATCAATTTATAATATGCTACTGTGCTATATCTCCTATATATACTCTAGCTGGTGGACCCGACTTCGTCCGGGCTGTTTCTCTTCTCTGCTTTTCGGCGAATTGCGAGATTTGACCTTGAATTGACCATTTTGAAGGTCAAGGTCAGGTCGAGGTCACGATTTGACCCGTCCAAAACACTCCCTGGACAAAAGTACCCGACAAAAGTAACCGTCGAAATCCGTCCGATTTTACCCGATTTTACCTTGAATTGACCATTTTGAAGGTCAAGGTCAGGTTATGGTCACGATTCGACCCGTCCAAAACACTCCTCGGACAAAAGTAACCCATAGGTATCACATTTCGTCGAAATCCCGTCAAAATTCGGGATTTGACCATGAATAGACAATTTTGAACGTCAAGGTCAGGTCGGGGTCATGATTTGACCCGTCCAAAACACTCCCCGGACAAAAGTATCCCTAGGTATCAAATTTCATCGAAACCGTCCGTTTTACCAGATTTGACCTTGCATTGTCCTTTTTGAAGGTCAATGTCAGGTCGGGGTGACGATTTGACCCTTCCAAAACATTCCTCGGACAAAAGTAACCCTACGTATCAAATTTCGTCGAAATCCCGTCAAAATTCGCGATTTGACCTTGAATTGACAATTTTGAAGGTCAAGGTCAGGTCGGTGTCACGATTTGACCCGTCCAAAACACTCCCTGGACAAAATTATCCCTAGTTATCAAATTTCGTCAAAATCCGTCTGGCAGTTTTCCCGGCCATAGCTAACACACAGACAGACAGACAGACAGAAGTCCGAAAATATATATTAGACTAGCAGGTGACCAGACTTCGTCAGGGCTTTGACCATAAATTGACCATTTTGAAGGTCAAGGTCAGGTCGGGGTCAAGATTTGACCCGTCCAAAGCACTCCCCGGAGAAAATTACCCGTTGGTATCAAATGTCGAAATCCGTCCAGCAGTTTTCCCGGCCATAGATAACAGACAAACAAGCAGACAGAAGTCCCAAAATATATATTAGATCATTTGTGGGTATCCGTTTCAAGGTGAAGGTCACCTCGGGCGGAAAAACTGACCCGATGAAAATCTCCCCCATTCCTATGAACCCCTAAGTACGAATCACACAACACGCTCATGTCTGGACACAGACACGCTCATGTCTGGACACACACACGCTCTTTATCAACGACACTGCGGATACGAACGCTCTTTAACTATCACGCGATTAACCCATGAATTTCCATTGCGGTGGCGGGGGAATGGAGAAGGAGTGCTCTGACGTTCTCCAAAACGGCGGTAAACACTGCCCGTGAGTTTTTTACCTTAGATTGGAAGTTTGAACTCAATCGGTCCAGCCGTTTTCCCGGCCATAGCTAACAGACAAACATACAAACAAACAGAAGTCCCAAAATATATATTAGATTAGCTGGTGGGCCCGACTTCGTCCGGGCTGTTTCCCCTCTGCTTTCATCCGGATCTAACATCGAAATCCGTCGAAAGGCGCGATTTGACCTTGAATTTACCATTTTGAAGATCAAGGACAGGTCGGGGTAACGATTTGACCCGTCCAAAACACTCCCGGACAAAAGTGTTCCTAGGTATAAAATTTCGTCGAAATCCGTCCGTTTCACCAGATTTGACCTTGAATTGACCATGTTGAAGGTCAAGGTCAGGTCGGGGTCACGATTTGACCCGTCGAAAACACTCCCCCGACAAAAGTATCCCTAGGTATCAAATTTCGTCGAAATCCGTTAATTTTTTTATTTAATTTGAGTTAATTCTGTCTTTTTAATCAAGAGAAATGATGGTACCCGTCCCGTGATTGTTCCCGTCCCTAAAAGAGGTACGTTTGTGGGTACCCGATTCAAAGTGAAGATCACCTCAGGCGGAAAAACTTACCCGATGAAAATCTCCCCCGTTCCTTGGAACCCCTAAGTACGAAGACAGATATAAGAATCACACAACACGCTCATGTCTGGACACAGTCACACTCGCGTCTGGCCCCAGACATAAGAATCACACTACATGCATACGCTCTTTATCAACGACAATGTGGATACGAACGCTCTTTAACTATCAACGCGATTAACTCCACAGTGCCAAGGACGGTCATTTTGGTGACTGGGTGTGGAAAAGGGGTGCTCGGAGCTTCTCCAAAACGGCGGTAAACACTGCCCGTGGGTTTTTAACCTTAGATTGGAAGTTTGAGCTCAATCGGTCCAGCCGTTTTCCCGGACATAGCTAACAGACAGACAGACAAACAGAAGTCCCAAAATATATATTAGATTAGATTAGATAGAGACCGTAACATGTGCATATAGTGTCCTAAGTGCGACGTCAGAATACAGCCCCCATTTGAGCTTCCTTTTTTTGGTGGCCGTGTGGTATTGACGTCGAACTTTGAGTCGCAATGCGCGCTCGCCGTCATGGGCCGGGGTTCGAATCCCACCCAATCCCAAACAAAATTTTCACTGTCTCAAAAATAAAATTTGCTTCTAAAAATAGGCGCCTGGTGTGTTGTATAGTCCCAAACATGTTCAAAGAGCAATGCTCGGCATGTTTCGGATGCATAGAATATATAACTGTGCTGTATCTCCTATATATATATATATATATATATATATATATATTGTTTAGTTCGTTTAAATGTATATGAATGGTGGATGTGAGTATAATATTGCTCGACCACACTGCAGGAACACAACAAGAGCACAAATCTAGGCCCAGAATGGTAGACTTAACCTCGAAGACTGTATATCCCTTGCGTATTTAAACATGAGAGCAATATATACTTACATATATCGACGATAGCTATGAGAAAAATCCTTCAACTTCCATGAAAGTCCTTTAAATTGTACACAGTGTCAGCCTAGAAAATTCTTGTGTTTATCAATGAAGGTTCCCTATCTGAATTCCAGATACAAGACTTTAAATCTGAACACACCACCCCGTTAAATCTGCACGGCTTTGTGGTAATCACGCCTGAGTGGGAAATAGCGACATTTTGTCCCCGCTTCCCAAGTTCGTCTTAATTCTTTTAACAACACTGTCACCAGTGGAAAGCCAAGTGTAATTCACGTTAATAGCCGCCAGTCATGTCAGGGCAGATGTTGTTTCAGAAACCCGTTAGCTCGACGTTCATAGTCATATTGTTGTAAAAACCAGGTTACTCCTATAGGATTTACCCTATCTCTGTTGGCAAGTGAGTGACATTTCTCAAAAAAGCCCTTCGGTTAAGACAGCTATATTTAGGGATGTCGCGACAGGGGGCGAATGAGTGTCTCATTCCGAAGCATTAGTCAAATGTCCAAAGGAGATGTAATCCCTGACACACAGGTTGAAAATTTTTATAACAAAAACGATAGGTTGACAATGTTCTGGCAGCTTGCTTTGGAAACCTCCATCTAAAACCGTTGTTACCAGTTGAAACATTTACACCCAAAGGGGTCCAAATGGAATGTCCCGGACTTGCGCATTTTGGTCTGTTTCAGGAGGTTCTGGACATTCTAAGATGGTATCCATGAGACCCGTTTGTCATGTCACTGGGAGAAGGCTATAATAGCATCAGTAATTTTGAACTATACGAGAGAGCCGCGCCGTAATAACTGAATCAGTGCACAAACTCCCACGAGGTCGTGAAATAACAAACACCCAGAAGTTTAGAATTCGTTATTGAAAGGGAAGCACATATATTCCTATATATTAGAACAAATTCCAACTAGCATATCTAATACCGCTTCCGTACACCCTTCAATGGCATCTTAAAGGGGGCACATGTATAGCGTATTCGATAAAGGCAAGCATAGATTATGCCAAATGAGAATACTGTGAGATAAAGTGGATATATTCAGCTTGAAACATATTTCATTTTCATATATGAAGTTCTCATTTCTATTTTTTATATCATTGAAATGTGGAGAATAATTGAAACTGAATATCTAATTGTAATCCTCTTTAATTTCTGCATTTTTGCCAAATGTTTGTATTTTTTGTATGACAAGTCTGAATGAGTATGTATTTTTGATCTCAATAAAAATTATTAAAAAAAAAAAAAAAAATCATTTTCATAATATAAAAAAAGGGTTTGGGGCACAAAAACGTCATTTGGTAAAGAACAGGGCGTGTTAACAGGGGTCACAGTGGATGGCTGCCTCATCCCCAGCTTTAGTCAATCTTTTTAACATTCTGCGAATGTCAGGCACCTATTTCTCAGACCTGCTTGTATACCGGCATTACATTTGACAATGATGTATTAATATTTTTAAATTAAATATATTGCGATTCCCGTTAAGCACGTGTATCTCGAAAAGTGTGTCAGCAACTTGTGCAGGGAGTGGCGACAGCGGGTGGATGGGTTTCTCATCCCCATCTTTAGTCAAAATATTTAATATTTTGAAAGTTCATGCCTGTCACATCAGCCGGAAATATCCGACCGAATATAGGTTGCTACTGTTCTGATAGCTTGATTATGATATTTCCAATAAAAAAAATGGAGGTATCAATTGGACCAATTCAATCAAATTGTAATTTAGTGGACACCCTCCCCCAATTGAAGGGCATTTTAGTCCAAATTCTCAATGTCCATGCCTGTCACATCAGTTTGAAACTTCAGTTAAAATATAGGGTGATATTGTTCTGATAGCTTGAGTTTGGACCCATGCAATGGGGTGCAATTCTTATATTCCGGACTCGGTTCATTTTGGTAGGTATTAGGGAGTGCAGTTGCATGGTAACTGTATCCACACCGAGAGGCAACAAACGAGCCTATATATAACGATATATATATCGATAAAACTATATATATAGTTAACACCCACATACCAGCATGTGGATGAGCATATTTAAATAGCACCACGATGTCGCAATATCACCAAATAGCTTTAGGGTTTATTCTCCAAAGCTCCGATAGCACAATGAAGATCTATAATTTCCAACTTCCAATCGATGCACGCTTCCTCTCTAAATTTATTCACCCAATGATAGGGTACACAAAATCGCCCGACACAGAAGGGAATTAATATTGGGTAAATTATTACCCTGCGTTGAATAAAAACATATCCCAACGTTGGGTAAAATTGGCCCAAATTGGGTAACATAAGTTTTACCCAACAAAAACATTAAAAGTCACTAAACTTTCGCGTTGTGCTATATGCACCATTGTGTTTGGTAAACATTTTATCCAATTTGAGTAAAATGTTACCAAGTTGATTTAGAGTATATATAGAGAGATAGATAGAGGGGTAGAGACAAGGGCGGACCCAAGGAATTTTTGCGAGGTGTACTGGCGCCATTTGTCTCGGGCGCCCGAAGATTCCACACTGAATATTGCTAACGTGCATGCAAATACAGCAGTTTACATGTTTTACATTACTCAAACGTATATATTTTTAACAATGGGTTGAAATGACTTTAATTTGGTATTCCACGCAATATGTATAGCCATGCAAGGGGCGAATCCAACATCCCGAGAAGAAGGCCCGCGGGTTATTTTTCGCCATGCAGAGCAAACAATTTCTGCGACATTTTGTATCGGAGTGTCGGAAAATATCTCGCCCGGCGCCAAGTTTTGGGCGCCCGAAGTTTCAACACTGAATATTTCTATCAAAAATAAATATAGCAATTCTAAAAGTGGAGTCAAAATTTAGACAATTCCATCTACATATATGTAAATAACAAATGATTGATAAACATGAGTCGTCTACAGTGCACTCTAGGTTATACAATGTAGTCCGATCAACGCCCGGACTATAAAACGCACTGGCGGCAGTATCATCGTAAATAGATTATCTAAAGGCACATACGCCATACTACTATATGGTATACATGTACCGTACATAGTATATTTTCGAATTATTATAGAAATACATTGCTGGATCGTTTCCAATGGTATATATGCATGTCATTTAAAATTGGTTATATCTTCCATTACATGTTGTGCCACCCTAATTGGAACAAATGTGTGATAACAAGACATCTTCAGGTCACGACAAATACGCATCTGCCATTGCTTAATAAAAAAAAGTCTGACACGAACTCGTCCTTCAAAACATCGGTTTCCATGTGTCGTTATCGTCATTAGTCAGTTGATTGGCTGAACATATATTTATTCATAACCCAAACATTTACACAACATATATTAATTTACATACAATATTTTAATTAACATTATGGATGCAACCATAATGTAGATGTATAGGGGATTGGAATACTAGTTAATCTGTTCCGTGTCAGATATTTTTAGGTGAAACATTGTTTATACTAATAAAACGAGTACGTGATTGGAGTGTGATCGGACCACCCGTTTGGCTTGTATTGATGACTTATTTTGCTGGTGTATCATGAAGCTGATGGCTATTAGAAGTAAAACTGAAAAATTCAGCATGGTCAATGCAGGAATTAAGTGGTTGGATAGATGCATTGTATTACCAACCGAAACACCTCTATACTAGTACTGTCTAGAAGCCATGATTTTGCGATTATTCATTCTGAATTACAAAATATTCTCCCATGCACCAGCCCAAACCATAGGCGACCGTGATTCCGGGGCTTATCCATGGGCATGTCCGGTGTGCCAAAATCATCATGTCGCCCAGATAATTCACATTTGCACAGACTTTCAGAAGATAAGGTCCCTGTTCAAAGAAGCTTTGATCTTCCATCACTATATAACCTTCCATAGTATATCGTAATTGTACTGAATGTTATTGTCACTCGTTCCATATAGGCCTAATATAAAGCAATATAAACAGGGTCCAGAACACAGGAAAACGCGTCGTTTTGAATGTAGTTCACGCAAAATTTCCCCAGGACCCCCACCTACGAGAAGGGATTTAAACCCCCTCTCGTGCTCTCTCCCACTAGCCGCTTCGCGGCTCGGATGATGCTACGCATCATATATATAATAGTACATAGCGCCCCCCCCCCCTTTTCAAATTTCCTGGATCCGCCAATGAGAGAGATAGAATGATGTGGAGATAGAGATAAAGATTGTCGGTCGGTCCGATGAATACCCGTGTTGTGTTAACAAACATGTCCAACTAACACGGAAAATCGACAATTTTCCCACAGCGGGACGCTCAGAAAAACTACGTGAAAGTTGTTCCCGGTAATCTCAGTATATTAAGACAATGCCTGCAGTACCGAAAATGCTCACCGCAGCGATACCCAATAGACACAGGTCAAACAAACGATTGCAATAAAAGACAGGCCCCAGCCCATTCTGATTTATCTATATTTGCGAATATATGTCTGTCTGTCCGCTACAGTCATTCACGTCACATACGTGTGATCACCTAAGGAGCTCCAATGGGGTCTAACTGGGGTAACTTTGCGGGAAGGCAATAGTTGATAGTCCAGAACCACGTATTGCCACGCGGCGAGCACTAACTGTCGTGGACTCACTTGAACAAAGTTCAAATGTTTATTTCTCAAATAAATCATGTTATATGATATTATGAGAACATACTACATAATTATACCCCCACTTTCGAAGAAAATGGGGGGTATACTGGATGGACGTCCGTCCGTCCGTCCATCCGTCCGTCACGCTTTCTCCCTCCGTGTGTCCGTCCGTCCGTCCGTCCGACCTCATAACTCGAACAACTATGAACCGATTTCAATAACTTTGTGTATGCAATCTCCCTAGGACGGTCTCTCCGCGTGATGCTAATTGCGGTTCGGTCCGACTTTTATTTTTCAAGTTACGCCTCATTTTCGACTTATTTTTACTTAGAAAATTCTGTCCGACTTAATAACTTTAACAAATATGAACCGATTTCAATAATTTTTGGTATACATGCTTCTCACAATACCCTCTCTACATGATGCGGCTAGGGATTGGCTCAAACTGTTTTTCGTAATATTACACTTCATTTTCGACTTATTTTGACTTAGAAAATTATGTCTGACTTAATAACTTTAACAAATATGAATCAATTTGAATAATTTTTTCTGTACAAGCTTCTTGTGACACCATATCGATATTATTAGTCCGAATTTTTCTTTAAAGTTAAAAATCTTTTTTGTTGGGTTTACGGATAATGCGGGTTGAATTTGCCACGGTGGGGGTATGATAGCACTCGAGTGCACACCTCTTGTTATACAATACAATACATGGTGTGCAACAGTGGAAATGGGGTTTTCAGTGTGAGGGGAGGGGAGCTATTTAATATTTATATTATAGGGCATCACAGTGATGTTTGATGACATGCATCACTAAATCGCGCTATCACATCGAGACTGTTGGGATATATCGCGACTGAGTGCAGATATCATGCATTATTCGTTGTTAACTCTTACGTTTTGTATAAATTTGGAGAGCTTAATCAGTATATTCTTGTTTTTGGAGTTAAACAATTTAGTAAAATTGACTAAATTCGGATAATTTCGAAAGAATTTGGGAATATATTTTTTCCTCAGAATTTGACTGTCTTGACGGAGTGGTTCTAATTACTCCTTCACTAATTGGATTCTTATTCACAGTCTAAGCATGACCCAACTCGATTGCCAGTTTGTGAGAATGTGGGATCGGATCGCACACAAGAGATGTGAATGTATGAGCAGGGTCAGTATGAATGACGATAGGAGGTCCTTCCACTGGACATAACATGATACACAGTAGACCATCACGGAGAGTCTCAGTAATCGACATCAATTAAGGTGGCAACCAGCGTTCGCGTTGTCGATGGCCAAATTGGCCAATGGCCAATCTTTTTCGAATTTGGCTAATCAAAATTTTATTTGGCTAAACTTTTGGCTAAACTTTTTTTTACCCCAATTGGAGACGGAACGCATGGAGCTGGAAAGCTAATTAAAAAGCGCTGGATAGATCGACATTCAAGACGAAGTTAGGCGACGAAAGTATTTCGTACTTCGGAATTATCCCACCATAACGGTCCAATAAATATGCGGATTCAAAGTTTTTGTTTATACGCGGTCGATGACACCGACTATGAAAACATGTATGCTTTGAAGAGAGTTGTTGTCAATTAGCACAATGAATAGGTGAATACCTAGTGATGACGCTGTTGTTTTATGGAGTATTTTTGAAATGCCAATACATTGGCGGGTCGGACTAGTATCCATCATTCACATTCACTGCACATAATCAAACATCACCGAGACATCAACAGGTAAGCTCTAATACTTAACCAGCCTAATATGGCAACTGCGAATGATGTAACTGATTCTCGGACAACGAGAATAAGTTGCCTGTTACGCTTAATGATATGTACAGCGTAACCGGAGCAAATGGTTCTGTTTTATATAAATTAGTTACTAATAAGAGACCGTCAGAAGCCATTCTGACTTTGTTGACAGTAACTGTTCACATCGTTTATTTTGATGTCCTTTTTGATGGCCTGGTGACTTGTGTCAAATATGCATACTTTCGACGTAAGTCTGGACATTCAGACTGAGTCTAAAGCCAGGCAGCTTGGTTTACGAAGGGGAGCTTAACGTCGCCATTTATGATATCCTCGATGCGGGTTGTTCCGACAACAGAATCCTCTATCAGGGCAAAACACTGACATACATGTATACGACACTATGTGTCATTACAGTATGCGCCATATCTAATCGGGAAATCAGAAGGAATGTTAGCTTTGCCAGAAACATTATGCACACTTACGTATTGGTAGCGACTAACAATGGCAAAAACGCTGACACAGTCGGGCTTGCACTGGCAAGACACATTAAAGAAATTTTATTTGACTGTGGGCAATCACAATTAATGACCTCTGGTTTTAATCAGACTGCCACCCACCCCACTAGATTTAATAAGTAACCGTTAATTAGTATATATAGAGTTATCCGGCGATATAATCAATCATTTAAAATTTACCATTTTATCGCTGAAATTGGAGGTCAATTAAGTTGCATGTTATATACCAACTCAGTAATTTGGGGCGGCATGTTCAGGTGATGAACTCAATAAGCGAACATATATATAGGATGTTTGTTGAGATAATTATCCGAACATTCCCAGTGTAAATCGAACTTCAGCAGTCCACAGTTCAGATCAGTGATACTGATAGTAATATTTATCTACCGTTACAATCATTGACAATCTTCGTTATTAGATTATCTGTTTACTTTCCACACAATCAGCGACATTCCGCTTACACGTGCTTCTGTTTTAAGTAGGTTAGATAAAAAACATACCTGACATCTTCGTACACCAAGATAAAACGATTAACCCATGACGAGTGAAATATTTCCCCATTGCACCGGAGACATGTATATATGTATATACCCTATCATAATATTTATATTATCTTCTGTAAATAACTCTTTGTAATTCTCTATATATTCATATGAATTCGAGAATAAATAATCCTCAACTGAATTCGCTACGATACAACTTCTCGTATACATATGCTTGTACACTACGTTTACCCTCTGTTAACACGAATGCATGACTAGTTGACTTAATTGTGAACGGGCTAAGGTGTTTCACAGCCGATGCAGTGATAAGTGCTTCGAATTCACATCATGTAATCTGATGGGTTTTTTTAAGTTTATCACTGAAGATACCTGCCAAAATAGGCTTCCCATCGCGCACAGCGTAGAGATAGAGTTGCACAGATTCCGCGCACTTTTACAGCAGTGCATGCCAGTCACAATCCATAATGGTTCTTCACATCGCGGCAGCACGATGGCTTCCCCATCTAATAGGTGTCTCCAGGTTACAAGCAACTAATTATATACAGTTACGCTTCTTGAATTTGTGTCAGCATAAAATATTCTGGCTGCTGATTGGTTGTTACCATTGAGGGAAAATTCCGTCACCGGAACAGAAAATCGTAGCCTATTTAAATACGGCGATCTTTTTTGTTTAGGAGGCCATGAAGAGTCTGGTAGGGTTCCTAAGTTACGGAAGTGGTCTGGGTAATTTTATGCTTATGCTTTTTGTGCCGTAAATGGGTATAGTTGTGGAAATGCAAGATTATCGTTTGAAAAAAAAATACCGAAAAGGGCGCGTTTGTTGTCACAGACTGCTGTATCGACTGACGTTCTTATAAGGGAACATTGACCACTTGAAGTTCAAATACATGTAGGCTTAACCAATGACCGGTGGGACTTATAGTTAACACTGTCGCCTCAGGAAAATAATTAGTTTGTTCGTAACCTCTAAGCATCATGAAAGGCAGCAAATAGATCATCTGCCCATGAGAGTATTTCACTTGATGAGCACTGTGCGACAGAACACGACGGAGAATGTTGTCGGGGCCAGTAAACGAGCGTTGACTTCCGACCGTTTCAGGAACCGAAACTAATCCAAGTGCAACAACTCTGCCTAGCTGTCTATCGCATGCTGCTTTTGGTTTAACCCTTTACCCAACAGAAGGGCCCTGTGCCAATGCATTCTCTTATATATGCGAGTCGACCATAGGTCGCCTCGCATATATAAGAGAATGCATTGGCTTAACACATTAAAAATTATAATATTGTTAAAGAATGTAAGAAAAAATGGTAAAAAGTTTTTAAAAAAGATTTTTTTTTAGGCCAATGCATTCTCTTATATATGCGAGGCGACCTATGGTCGACTCGCATATATAAGAGAATGCATTGGCACAGGGTATAACTGTAACTATCACAATGTGGTCAAGGAGCCGGTTCCAATGATATCCATATTTGTATGGTTTTATTGAGACAGACCGAAGATATTTTAGGCTGTTGAAGCTTTATTTGGCCGGGTTTGGCCGGTTTGTTGGGTAAAGGGTTAAAACAACTAATTCAATAGAGTTATGCTTCCTGCAATTGTATAGGGAAACTAGAATCAGATAACAAAAAGCATCCATGACAGCTGATTGGTGCATTATGTTGACAAATGATACAAACGTGATACACAATTCAGGGGGTGGGGTGCCATTTATGGAAAGGTAGTAAAGACAGTGATGGATATGGGAAAATGTGAGATGACGTTCTTTCGAGTACACCTTGTTATAAATAGCGAGTCCAATAATGTCGTGGTATTTTGTCACATTCTCTGCCTCAGAATAAATTGAGTCGCAGGTTGGAAGGGATTTTTTTCCAACACCGGAATAAATACTGTTATTGTACATGTCATCTCCTTGAACATCGATGTGGGTTCATTTTGCCCTCATGCATTTGTTTCGATCCAATACGTGAACGTGAATTAATCATATCTGCCTCGTCTTCCACAATCTTTACGAGAAACTTATTCGATGTATTTTGCATGCCACGAGCAGATGGTGCTGGTATGTTAGAGCTGAGACAAATTCGACGGAAGCTTTGTGCAGTTATTGGTGTTTTACTACGACATATGGCCAACCCAAGATTCTGTTTTCCACAACGTCGACATTGTCTTTTAGTCGGGACCTCCTCGTACAATGTGAACATACTCGATTTTTATTTTCATTTATCACTCAACATTTTTTGTCGACACCCGATTCCTCACAATGGGGGAACCCTTCACGTGTGAGGGTTAAACATGGTGTCCTGTATGTTGCCAGGGGCATCATTTATTGACAACACAGCCAAAACACAGGCAAAAAGTGCCTCTTCAAGACCATGAAAGGTAACAAACTGTGATCATTATCAAGCTTTGTTTTGTTCTGCAACCCCCCTCCGCGCCCGCAGCTTATGTGATATAAATGTAAATCGGCCATATTTAATTTGCCTGTAATCATTTGAATTATAGGATGAGCGGTTGTATTTTCAGTAAATGAAGCCCCTAGCCCCTAGCCCCCTGATCATTGTATCTACGCGGGAAATGGAGAACAACTCATATCGTACAGTTCATGCCTAAATGCAGAGGTGTGGAATACTGTATTTAAAGAAAATCGGATGGAGAAGGGTCAAATAACAATTCTGAGACCAATTTCTTTGATCATTAAATCCCAGTCATATTTTAGCACCTCTTAAAAGGAATAGTGGAATCACTTAAACCGTAGTATGTGACTGTTTTCCAAGTGAACCATGCATGCTTATATGTTTGAACCATAGCCGTGTTTTAAGTAGAGCATCTATATTAAAATATATCTGTTTAGACAAACGACACATACCTTTGTATTTCAGATGGGGAACTAAATTGATCTCGGTTCTTCGGTTGACATAATCTGGATCTTGTCATGATTCCTCTGTCTGGAGAGTTAATTGTGTTGGTTTTTTTGTTTTCATCACCATTGGCAATTTTCTCTTTACTTGTCTATAAATGTTCTATATCCGGTTTTCGTTTTTGTGTGCAAGTCGATTTGATAATTTGACCATCTGGTTTTCGTATATGTCTGCTTTATGTTCACCTTATCTTGTTTTCATTTTATCCTTGAAAACGAAAAACTAATATTCCTAAATTTTCTTACTTTAAATGTCAATATTTTTCATTTAATTCATATGTTTAGAGTTAGATCACTTTGCTGAACAATTTGGATTTTTTTTCGTGAGTGCTAAAGTGGATTTTAGGTTTTTAAATCATTCCGAAGTACAAAACTGGCACACTATGTAATCTACCTGTGCTATTTTAAACAACGAATTCAGCTATAATTAAGAATTAAGATTTTCATATATAAGAGTATGAAAGCACTATTTTCAGTCAGGTATATTGACGGCCATTGCTTACCATTGCCGGTTCGAGATAGAACATTATAGCACTGAAATGTATGCGATCACGTGTTACAAAATAAATCAATTTATTGGTCCACATTGGAGATGGAACAACACAGCACTGACATACAAACTAATTCGGGAGATGGACTATATTTCCATAGCATCTCATTCATATCTGGTATATGCTATACTCAATATCTTGTGTTTTTTCGTAAAGAAAATATCGCGCCAAATCGAACGGTACCGCTGTCTCATTTCCCCGGCATTTTATCACAGAGGCGACGTTGTGTAGCCGGTGAATTTTTCTGTTTAGAATTTAACTGATGTCCAGGTTTAAAACCAACTGAATCATCCCGTGTATGTCCTTTCTGTGCCCATTTTGCCGATTTTGTTCAGAAATGCTGAATCACATTGTAAGAAATCCAACCTTTTTCCAAGACATGTATAAGCTTTATATCAACTAAAGGTAACTAGGTTCTGATGGTATATGAAATGCTTCCTGTATGCGTTGGAATCAAATGTTAGTTCTGTGCAAAATTAATATAATTGTTTATATGAACTCTGTGCCCATTCCCACATGCATGCAGGGACGTGGCTAGAGGGTCTCCGTTGGGGTGTCCACCTTGGCAAATTCCAACTGCACCCCCCCCCCCCCCCGACCAAACATAAGTTTTGCATAATTCCATTTGCAACCCCCCCCCCCATCCTGGCACCTCCGGGCTCAGGCCTAATATCCTATATATTAATAAACCATGGTTCTATATATTCCCGGTATGAGAATATTCAGATATTTTAGCCTGAAAAATTGCATAAATCCTAACATCTAGTGGTCTAACTCCAGACAATTACACACAGCTACGGACAATAGACCAGGACACACCGGGCTGACCATGGTTGTTCGAAAATTTTGAAAGCTATACAAGAAAATCGCAAATCCTAGCATCTAGACTGGCCTCAACTGAAGCTTTCCTAGTGTTGGGAATTTCAAACCTCATACTCCCCCTCAGGTTGGAAATTTCTGCAACTGATGACCATTTCAATCCACAAGTTTGACCAAATGTAGTGAAATATTGTTTTGTTAAACTAATGACACGGTTCGGCCCGGTGTGCGAAAATTTTGAAATCTGAACAAGAAAATCGCAAAATCCTAGCATCTAGACTAGCCTCAAGCCTTCCTAGAAATTTCAAACCTGACACCCCCACTTAGGTTGGAAATTTTCCAAATGATGACAATTCCAATGACAATGTTGACCAAATGTATGACAATATTGTTTTCTTAAATTAACTAGCAGTTTTTGACTGGCCACGGAGGAGGGACCAGGACACAAGCTTTCCAAGTGTTGGAAATTTCCAACCTGTCACCCCCCCCCCCGCTAATGTTGGAAAATTTGTAACTCGTGACCATTTCAATCCAAAATTTTGACAAAAAATAGGAAAATATGCAAATATCGGTCCAAAAACAATTTCCCCACAATAAATTGCTTGAAAATCAAGAACATTGTCAACCTATTGTTGGTGTGAAATTTCCAACTAATGTTTTGGCAGGTGTGAAATTTCCAACGGGGGGGGGGGGGGGGGGGGGTGGGGGGTGAGACACCATTTATATGAAAAATCTACAAACTGATTTTGACTTAATATTCTTCAAAAACCGTAGGGTAAACACTAAACAGTTATGGTTGATTTCATAGTAAACAATTCAACACAGATTGATGGATGAAAGTTGATATATATTTTAATAAGAAGGATATGTTCACAACAAAACAGCAGTAAAATAATGGGTTGATTTATCTTGATCTTCAGTGTGATATAGGTTACAAACAAATAATTCAATAGAGTTTGGGATCGTGCTGAATGTTTTGTGATCAATTGACCACAAGAACTACTTTGTGATAGGATGTGTGTTGTAGCTGTGAATTTACTGCGAACTGTAGTCATGGAAGAGGTCAAATTTGAATGGGAAAAAATACCGAAATCTATCTGTTTCATGGTATGAACTTATCAGACTTGAGACGCACTTTATAACGAGTATGAGGTTTTGGAGAAAATAGGTTAAGTTTCAGCACAAATTATACAAGCATTAGTATTATCGACGTTGGAAAAATAATTAGTTGTTTGTAACTTATAGGTTAGAAGCACTTATTATATAGAGTTACGCTTCTTGAATTCGTGTGGTGTCTCGAGTCAGCATATAACAATTTCTGGTTGCTGATAGGTTGATTGTCTTTGAGCCCAGAAGCACGTGGCCAAACGGAGGGTCTCGGACGAAATTGCTGATAAAGATGGATAACTCTAAAATCAAGTGGGAATACGGTCAAATTTCGTGATACTTTAGTGATAATAGGGCCATATTTTGTTGAACAAAATGTTGATAAATAACAAGTTTTGGGAAATTTGATACCATAGTTGACAGTGGTTAGCATTATTTTGTTGCAATAAATCGATTCTGATCACTAAAGCGTATTTTGAAGAAACGTTGTTGTTGTATCTTGATGGTATGGGGACCGTCTGGTCGAATTGAGTACCTTTAAGTTTACAGTGAAGTAATATTTCCCCATAGGGCTCAGTGTTAACATATAATGGCCTGCAGTACAGCCCTGGGTGTCCACCATGGCGAATTGTGATAAATTAACATGATCACCAGGATTTCTGCACGAAAAAAAAAAATCATATCGTCGGGCATGGAATGTACCTTTAAATTTCGGATTTATAATCTTGAGTCAGAATTGCATGAATAAAATATTATCTGACACCAAAACAAATTCAAACTGGGAACCACGTGCTTTACAATGTGTTGTGTGGCGTCTGAATTATCAAGAGGAGTGATTGCATGTATTTTATATGTTTAAATATAAAAACTACTATTAACCAACCATGTTTTTAATTCTCTCCTGCATCTTGGCCCAAAATCCAGTACATGCAGTACACACCAGATCGAAATTAAGCACATAGCACACGTCGGTACCTTGACAAAAAACAACATGTGCAAAGTTTATACGACCGGATAAGTTGATAAAACAATGTCTTGGAGCTTCCTCTTTCAAATGGTATATAATATGGAATATACTGTAGATATTGTGATCTGGGGATTTGAAAATTAAGCGGATTTGCCTCACCAGCAATGTCTCAAACTATATGTAGCAAGCTCACTTATCCAAGAGTGTGTCCTGTCGCGATGATTTCATCACAGACACAACTGTCCTCTGTGCGAGATCGTTTGATCACTCCGGTTGTAGAGAACGTAAAACTGATTGGTGTATAACATGAAACGATCATCCCAGGTCGCGTTCTGATAGAACCACGATGCAGCGACGATGTCCAGAGGTGCGTTCCACCAGGGATTTCCTGCTTCGTACACGTGACTGATTGAGTATTCTGCGACCACCTCCCATTCAAACATTGTTATAACGTTGAACTCGTAGACCATAGCATTGCCGAAGATATATCCGCCGCGCATATTTTGCGTCGGTACCATGGCATCTATTCTTGAGAGGCTCCGTGGTTTGTTTTTGATGACGTCATTTATAGATTTTGTGTTCTCTTCAACACATGGTATAATGTCACTCTCGTAACAGGAAACAAAACCATCTGAAATGATCCATGTGTGATATAGTAAACATACATTCGTATTCTGCATGCGCCGACCGGCGAATACAAGATAGAAATTTTTAGTGTTTGAATGTTTGGGACCCATGCACTACCCATGGAACGCAAGTTTTTCCTGTCCAATCTCGACCACCCACACCTCAGACGCATTATTTTACAAGGGCAATTGGGAACCCACCCCTCGTTGAAACCCGATGCAATCATCAGCATTATGTAGACGGTCTGAATTAAATAGCCATGCCGATGAAATACCAGTTATGTAAGCTTAATGAAAAGGATAAGGTTGAACTATTTAAAATTAGAGAAGTGTGTATATATGATGATAATTTTAATGAAAAGCACCAGGAATATAAGAAAATCACTCAACACTCCCTAATAAAACTTGTCGAAAAGGTTCAGCTTCCATACCGACATGTTACACAACAGCAGGGCATTCTCTAGCGTAGTGGCTAGACCCCGACTAGATGACAAAATGGTCGCCCAGTCTGTTTTAATTATATAATTTGCCATTTGCAGTCTGTTCCAATAACTAATAGCACGTAGAATATTGAAGGACACGCCGACAAAATACATGTAATCACGAAATCAAAAGTTGATATGATCGCAAAGATGAGCCATTATTGTGTTCAATTTTAGTGAACGTTGTATTATATATGAGCAGGTCCCAGAAACTCCGTACGTTCTACTAAAGGATGAACATTAGGGATGCGGACCGGACCGCAAAACATTCTTTGTTGGCGACAACAAACGCCAGTGAGTACCGGCTACATGTATGTCTTTTGATTCCGCCGACTTCAGAGATTGTCCTGATCGGTACGCGATTGAGTTAGTGTTTGTGTATTTGGCAAATATGCACACGTAACTATTTTCAATCATGATGATGTCACATGGTGGACGTTCAGACTGACACATTGGATTTGCATATTGCTAGTAACGATAATTGATGTCAGACAGGATAGAGAAATACCATCAATACCATGTCAACTACCATCATTTACATTTCATGTACTGAACATTGGTCGCGAATCGCGATATGCTCGCCTGTATATAGTTGACAATATCTAGCATCAAGTAAATACGTCCAATATCAAAGTTTGCTCCCCAATGGTTTTACTCAGAAATAGATCCAAAACAGTGGGGGTTTACCATATAGCCTGGTATATATGCTGACAGTTCCAGCTGGTGTAAAGGAACGACCCTTTCCTGACTGTTGAATATATCAATAAAATGATGTGTTAGGGAGGGACACATATCGCCTATATATATCGTCTCTGAATGGCTCATCATTGTTTTTGTTTTCGATCTTTGGCGTTTTAAGACCCGGGGCTAAAAAAAAGGTCATGCCTAGAAATGAGCACCAGAAAAAGACATATTTCTGGAACAATATTGAAAATAAACATAGCAAGGTGGGTGGATACGTGGGTAAAGTGTGTAAAGTGTATTTCTGAGAAACCTCACCCTACTTGTTGTTTAAATAACAATGCTAGCGCTGTTAATGTATACCATTGTAAAGTTCGGGTGAATTGAGTAAAACTGAAAGTCAACGCCTATAATTGCATCCTTCTGATGTGATCTTACCGAACGTTATATCATATATCAAACGCAGTCTTACCTAATGTATGGAAAGTGTACGTCCCGACATCACTGCCACTCCACAAGAAGGACATAGATCCGCCTGGCTTTAACGCAACTCCATTCATTTCGTCTGCCTGTATCAGGGATCCATTCTCGTGTGTCACAATGAAGAAGTATCTGTCCGAACCGACTCCATCTCCGACAACCACCCCTCGTCCACCACCTGGGACATGGAAATGGCTCGCCATAGGAATTCGTGTATGCAGCTGGCAAGTCTGTAGATAGCAGAAAAATATGAGTGGCATTCAAATTGGCAGCTGACATAGTTTAGTTGATTCACCTCGATATGCCAAAATTATGGTACATCGAAAAACATCAATGCTAAGAGACAAAATCCGACCATAACGACTGGAAATATCTAGCAAAAGCGACACATTGCGTATATAAGCAGGAAACAAAATATAATGTCCAAGAAAGCAAAGACACCAGCCTGTGGTAAGAAGGCAAAGCCACCCTAGGCAAAGAGGATCCAACAGAAGGCCACAAAAATTAGTGAATAAATACATTTCTTTGAGTTGCAGTTCGTTGCAGAAATATTCATATTTGTTCAAATCGCCACCAACAGAGGGAATATTAAAATATATATTGTTTTGTTCATATGCCAAACATAATCAGCGCGTAAATAGTATATTGTCGCCAAGACGTACGATGGTGTACGTAAACAAGAGCCTGCTCGTGTTACAGACGTTTTGCTTCTGTTTACATAACACAGCGCAATTTAATCACACACAAATGATATAAACGCTCTTTATTATTTCCATATCTGGAAAACAGTAACAAATAACGCTCTTTATGTTTACCATATCCGGTTTTAAACAAAAACCTGAAACGTAAAGTTTTTTGCTTGTGTTTACATAACAAAGGGAAAACATTTGACAATAACATACTGTTTATGCCATGTTTCTTATTGGTTTAAGAACAAAGTATGTCTATATTTTACTATTTATTCTGTTTATGGCGGTTTTTGACGGAGGTGAATATTTTAACAGCATACCCACCGCCAACGCCGCCTGTATCTTTAACGTTATTGCTCTGAAATTTCTCAAATATATACTAAGTATGCAACTCCGACGTAGTTTGGTAAATTCGCTGGCTACAGTTGCGATCAAAATTGAACATTGAGCCCTATGGGGAATGTCTTATCATGCTCGAACGTTGGTTGTAATAACACTTAATGGCGACCGGGTGCTATTATATATGACGATACACACTCGCGTTTGACCCACTGTAATCACCAGTAATCTAATAGCTGCAATACACGATATAGTTATGTATCAAAATACAGTAATTGGCAAACGTATGCGTTGATTGGTTTTGTAATGTCACCTACAATATGCAGTCCGTTGAGTCTAACGAACACATTCTCAACAAGACTGAGTTTTTACGATGTGACTACATACATGTATTAAATTATTGTTTTATTGACATGTGTAGTCAAATGACTAGTGCTTTACGCCACATTGTAAACAATTAACGAACTAAAATATCACAAAATACACTGGTAGATGTTAGTCGTCCATAGTCATGGACTCCATCGGGGTCATCGGGGTCTGCCCTACATACACTGCGAGCATGATAGATATAACGTTCATCCTTGTTGTGAATATTAATTTTTCACATATGAACGCCATCTTAACTATACATGTACCGTTATATTACAGGGATGTCGGGAAGACGGCCTGTATTGGCCATGGCACCCCTGTATAAGGCCTTAATATAGCTCCCGATTTATCAAAAACTTAATTTATTTTAAAAGTCGGTAAACGTAAGAAGCAAAGATTACGAAATGAACACGTCGCTGAATTTATAAAATCGATCATTGATGACAAATATAAAAGTGGTGAAAATAGATTACGAACGTATAGGCTTATTAAAGATAACTACTCTATGGAGAAATATCTTTATAAAACAAAAAGATTTAGGATTAGTAACCACAATTTGTCTATTGAAAAAGGTCGACATTACCAAACGAAGAAATCCATTGAAAATCGAATATGTGTACATTGTCCAATCGAACAAAAAAAATGTTGAAGATGAATTTCGTTTTATAACTAAATGCCCCTTATACGGTGATTTGAGAAATGAACGATATATATGGTGATTTGAGAAGTGAACTATATATATGGTGATGGATTTGGAATATAATGGATTTAGCGCTGACATAGATTCAGCAATTCAAATTGATCCTCAAAAATGAAAAACCAATATGCAACTTGATTAGGCGATATGTATGTATATACAATAATATTCACTAAAATTGGTAGCATCTTACATGTCAATTATATCTTCTTTTTTTATTTTAAAGTTTTAAGCTTCATATGTTTTACCTAATTTCTATATTCAATGAAATACCTACATCAATGTTGTCATATTACTTGTTGTGCTTATTATTTTTCTGTGTGCATATTGCTATACATGGTGTTTTATGCTAATTATACTTCCATGTTTTACATGGAAGTATATTGTTTTTGTGATTTATATTTTTCTCTATTATTATTTGCGTTCTTAGCAATTTTATAATGAGCATAGCTCAGTCAATACAAGAGTTAGAAAGCTAAAAGTTTGTATGTATATATATGTATACAAACTCTAGTGCTTAGGCATATTGAGAATCACGTCCTCACTCGATTTGCAGAGTTATCTCCCTTTATGTGAACAATTGGTGTTTTCAGAACTCCGAAAATATAAGGAGTACAGCACTGAAATTAGGTTGATACATATATCTTGATATCCACTGAATCATGAGCACATCAAAAACTTTGTCCGTCTTTCCTCTCCAGAGTTATCTCCCATATATATGTCAACCTCGAAATCTTCTGATCGCCTGTTCTCACATAGCAAGAAAGATAGCTGGATTTAGTTTCTATGGTAGTGCTGGCCGTTGTCAATATACTTCACAAAAATAATTTGGACAGGGTCGGACTTACATTTTTTGGTTAGGGTGGGGGCGAAATTTTCGCAATTTTTTTTTTGCGATGATTTCAACCATGTTTACTACCATGTATCTTTAGGACGTACTAATGATCCTCCTGAAAGAATTTTGTAAATCGGTTGAGAAATGTCCAAGTTACAGACCATCGAAAATTGTATTCATACATTGGCTGAGGAGAAAGTGGTTGTGACCACAACTCCTCCTAGACGACGCACATGAGCAGGATTTTGTTTATGTGAGCGTGTTATTCATAGAGAGAAGACGAACTGGTGCAATTTTTACCAAGATCCAAAAATATTTGTCCCTATTAGGGAGGGGGGCAAAAATTGTAATTGTTTTGTCGTCTCCGATTCGAACCAAAATTGTTGTGAAGTATCTATAGGACGTTCTGAGAGTACTCCAGAAAGAATTTTGTAAATCGGTTGAAACATGTAGAAATTGTGGCCCATTAATTCTTATCAAGTTTACACAAGATGCACTATGGATTTAAATTCCTACAACCAATCGTCACTTTTTTGGTGTCATTCGATGGGGAATTTCTAGTACTTCTAAACGATTACCTACTTGCCGTATTATGTCGATGGAAGCCAGAGATAATCGAAATGTATATACTGAACAGCATATATATAGGCCTACATGGTAGAATATCGCCACAATATCTTACTAAAACCCTACTATATAATAAAGGGGCATCAATTGCGAACACAATCACGCAAAAATTAGCTCGATATCTCGAAAATTGGGCGAGATATGGTGACTTTTCTACCCGCGTCACCTAATTCAGAGGTATGGGTGGGGGTCACACCAGAACGTTCCAACTGAACACAGAAATGTCAAGAAACCGTACTATCGACATACCAATCAATTCCGCGCGATTCCCTTATTATACTTCCATGTTTTACATGGAAGTATATTGTTTTTGTGATTTTTATTTTTCTCTATTATTATTTGCGTTCTTAGCAATTTTATAATGAGCATAGCTCAGTCAATACAAGAGTTAGAAAGCTAAAAGTTTGTATGTATATATATGTATACAAACTCTAGTGCTTAGGCATATTGAGAATCATGTCCTCACTCGATTTGCAGAGTTATCTCCTTTATGTGAACAATTGGTGTTTTCAGAACTCCGAAAATATAAGGAGTACAGCACTGAAATTAGGTCGATACATACATCTTGATATCCACTGAATCATGAGCACATCAAAAACTTTGTCCGTCTTTCCTCTCCAGAGTTATCTCCCATATATATGTCAACCTCGAAATCTTCTGATCGCCTTAGCAAGAAAGATAGCTGGATTTAGTTTCTATGGTAGTGCTGGCCGTTGTCAATATACTTCACAAAAATAATTTGGACAGGGTCGGACTTACATTTTTTGGTTAGGGTGGGGGCGAAATTTTCGCAATTTTTTTTTTGCGATGATTTCAACCATTTTTACTACCATGTATCTTTAGGACGTACTAATGATCCTCCTAAAGAATTTTGTAAATCGGTTGAGAAATGTCCAAGTTACAGACCATCGAAAATTAAATAATTTGGCTTATGAAGGAGCATGGGAGAGGGTGAGACCATACCGGGGAGGCGATGAAACCATGCCGGTGGTGATACTATGTCGGGGTGGTGAGACCAGGCCGACGATGGTGAGACCAGGCTGACCGGTGGCGGATGTAAACGTCAGATTTAGCAAAACAAAAAAAAACAAAAAAAAACAAGTCCAGCGGAATAATATTTTTATTGCGTGCTCAAGATGGGAAGAGTGATTCGGACCGGAATATACCATTTATCAGTTTTTTGTCCCAACCGTTACCGATCTACAGAATGGACAAGAAATGACATATTTTTGGCGCCAATTCCAATGGGCTAATTGATGAGCAAGGTTAATGCAGGAGCGGGTATGCTGGTATCTCACAGGTAGGCCCCCGAAGTTTGATAGCTCTACTATAACAGCAACCTGCCCAACAGCGAGCGAGGTTCGGTGGGTTCAGACTTTTTGCAAATTCCAACAAAAATCAAAGGGGGGAAATTGTCTAAAAAATGAAACATCGAGCTAAAAAATTTCTGAGTAGTGCATATGATAGATAGTATCCAAGGGCAACTTATTGATGTCTGCTTAATTGGCGCTAATGTCGAAGGTTTACTCGTGGCGAGGCTTTATAATGTAAATAAGTTTTGTTAAGTGCTGTATCACTAACCTATTTTTCTCGCCAAATCCGACCGGGTTAATGAAGGAGCGAGCTAATGCAGGAGCAGGTACGTCGATATACTTCTGGTACTATCCGAAAGTTTGACCGCTCTACTATCAAAGCAACCTGACCAACGGAGAGCTCGTGTTCAGGTGGGTTCAAATTGGCAAATTCCAACAAAAACCAAAAGTTGAAAAATACTTCAAAATATCAAATACGGAGTTACAATTTTGCTGATGAGCGGGTGTGATATGGGGTATCAATGCCCAACTCTGGTGCGATTTCTTAAGTTTCAGAGCAAAGGGTTTATTAGTGGCGACGCGATATAGCGTAATACGTACTACATGCAGATGAACACAGCCTGCCATAGATATATGGCAAAACTCGAAATTCTCCAATATTCCCGTCAAATTCCAACAGGCTAATAAAGGAGCGAGTGAAATGCGCTAGCAGGTACATCGGTATACAATAGATACATCCTGGAAATTTGACTGTCGTAGTTTAAGAGCAATCCGTTTAACAGAGAGCTTGCATCGGTGTGGGTCGAGGCTTTCGGCAAATTCAGTGAAATGTTTTAACTTTTAAAATAAATGCGCAATGAGTTAATCAGGATTAAGTGCCCGATATTACATGCATTCACATGTTAATAGGAAAATACCACCGGATTACTGTATACACTAGGACATTTGTTAATATTAATATAATGCAGGGACAGGTACATCGGTATACTGTCATATTGCCCGCAAATTTTGACCGCTCTGCTATAAAAGCAACCTGCCCAACGGAGAGCTCGGTTAGGATTGTTCACACGTTTGAAAAATTCCACCGAAACTCAATGGTGGGGGGGGGGGGGGGGGCGGGGTGGAATCTCGAATCCAGATAATGCAAACTTGACGAGTGGATGTGATGGGTAGTATATATGTGCAACTTTAGTGCGTTTTCTAAGTTTATGAGCGAACGACTATATAATGTTGCACGGCCGTAGCATTATATTAATGATATATATCTTAAGACTTTCATGGCTTACAGTGGTATGTAGTATTTCGCTTATGTAGTGTGAGAGTGTTTGTTATAAATTAGGAGCCAGGGTTGTGGCGTATTGCATAATATTAGTATCATTATAACAATCGTAACAAGAGACTAAGGGCAGTAATCGCCACGACAGTTTTAACAAAAAAATCCGCATATATCATTAATAATATACCAACAAGTCGAAATTCTGAACTTTTACAATCCATGTCTATGATCTTTTTCTCATTCATTTCTTTTAATTATTTAATATATAATTTCCATATAATATAAAGATTGTGTTCATTAAAAATTAAATATTCCATGGAAGTATAAAATTTCTGGCTTTTCAGAAATTTAAATCCTAGTAAATATTATGTTACTTTGCAGATACTAAAATATATCAATATGATATGCATGATTTATATTTTTGGAAGGACCTCCTGATACCTAGAAAAAATGCGCGTCGTGAGCCTTGGTTTTGTTTTCCAATTAAACAACATGTTCAAAGCCGTCCTGGTTAAAACACATACCTTCTCGAAGTAATCTGCCCCGTTCTCTTCCACCATATAGCGCCACGGATCATTTTGAACGGACGACTCTTGGAACATTTCACACTCTTGAGCCGATTGAATAAAATTGTATGACCAACATTGAGCGTCACGTTTGCATTGTCTGGCACACTGTAAAACATGTTTCGCGAACACCGTCCTCAGAATTGTGCCAATGTACCTCCTGCCTGTGGGTGCTGGTCGCCCGTACGTTGTTTCAGACGCACATACGGCAACGACCATAACGATAGCAGAGCAGAGAAAAATTATCCCGTCCATTTCGCAGAGTATTCGTTGTTCAGATGGTGGCACCGTATTGCAGGCGGTGATCTTGGTGTTAATTGGTTGCTACGTGGGCACCTTGTTGTTCGATTTCTACAACTGTTGGCAATTGTTCTAGTTTTCTTTCTTTGCAGAAATGGAACCCGTCCGCCAATGGATCGATGAGGCATCGCTTCGTCGTAAACAAGGGAGCTGTGGAGAATCAATAGATATTTAATTGTGCACCGTATACACCCATCGAGCCCACCATTATGTTATAATAAATTTATAATAAAAAGATTTACTACGGACACATGTATCGGAAGGGTGATAACCCAATATAGCACGTACTTTCAACAAAATAACGGAGATCTCTGAAACTATTTACAGCATCACAATTGATCAACTTTACATGGTAATATGTAAGTTAAATTGATATATTGGGTGGGTGCCATTGGGACAGGTGTGGAATCATTCTTTAAAATCGCTTCTTCGATATAAAAAAAACCCTCTTTAAAAAAAACCCTTTCAAATTAAAATTAAAATTTTCAGTTTTGAATATCTCCGTTATTTCGTTAATTTAAAGGGATACTGCATCAATTGTTGTTGTTGGTTTCCACAGTCTCTGCTTTGTAGAATATGGTACCCGCATTTCTATTATTTGAATCTGTCCATCCCAATATACATATAAGCATGGTGTACTTGTAGATAATTTTATTCAAGAAATAATTAGTGAATTATGTAGTGTGTGATTCCTGGATCACAATATCGAGGCCGATAGATTGACAACGGTAACGTTCGCATGAGACCCCCGCTTCCGAATGCTACTGTCTGACAGAGGTCTTCTATCAATTTGATGTGCTTTCCTCGAGTTATAGCGATCAATTTTACTAATCATATCACTTGCGGTTTATTTTATAGCATATTAAACAGTTCGCATTGTTTCACAGTCGACAGTCAAACGATACGATATTTGAAAATGAAAGTGTCAATGTCACGGTAGCTCAACTTTGGAAGGAGTTTAATTTTTTCTGAGCAATGAATAGAATGGTAAAGAAGAAGGAAAGCCAAAAAGTTACAGTAAAGATCTTGTATTGTGTAGATGGAATTATTTTCATTTGAAACATTTCACCAATATATGTGGGTTGCAGAGTTTGCGGATGTTTTCAAATTTGAAATCCAAGATGGCTGCTGGGAGCCATATTTTAAAACGCATTTCTGAGATAATCGATGGCTCCAATCTAGAGGATACCCCGAAGATCCATACGAAGTGTTGTGACAATTTGATGAGGGATGTGGCCTGTAGGGTGTGCCGAAGGATTTAGTAAGCCAAAGAGAAAAATCAAAGATGACCGCTGTCAGCCATGTGCTTTAACGAATTTCGGGAATAATCGATGTCTCCCATCTAGAGGTCACCGCGAAAATCCATATGAAGTTTGGTGATGATCGGATGAGGGATGTAGCCTGTAGGGTGTGTCGAAGGATTTAGTCATGCAAAGAGTAAACTCCAAGATGGCTGCTGGCGGCCATGTTTTATATCGAATTTCGGAAATAACAAATGGCTACCATATAGAGGTCACCCGAAGACCCATAAGAAGTTTTGTGATTATTGGATGAGGTATGTGGTCTGTAGGGTGAGCCAAATGATATAGTGATGCAAAGAGTAAAATGCAAGATGGCTATGGCGGCCATGTTTTTCATCGAAAATTGTTCAAATTAGATGGCTCCCATCTAGAGGTGATCCTAAAAATGCCTGAAAATATTCAAAACAGTTATCCAATAAATACGGGCTGCGGACTGAGCCGATGGATTCCAATTTGAAACCCAAGATGGCTGCGGCGGTCATGTTTTTATTAACGAATTACGGGGGGGGATCGATGGCTCCCATCTAGAGGACACTCCGATTATCCGTATGAAGTATGGTGATGACCGGATGAGGGATGAGCCAAAGGACGCACGGACGACGGACAACCCACGGCAATAGCTCAAACTTTACAAAGTAAAGTTGAGCTAAAAATTAGCGATGGGCCTGTCCCAGATGGGAAATGGTATACCCCGTATTCAACATGTTATTCAAATGAAGTAGGCATTATTATATATTGGAATTGGTCAGTAACGTGCGGACTTGCAATCACTATCATTCAAATGCATGGCACAGCCGCACAGGTGTCGCGAAAATACACAGAATCCACAATGTTACGTTCAAAACAAGTACAACAGATCATAATAGAGAACGTTCTTTATTAGTAAACGCTTTTGGGTGACGGATGTTCTGTATAAGAGTCGATCATTGTACTTTTAGTTAGGCTGGAAAAATGCAACGGGTACTAAAACTTACTCTTTTGGCTTAAGGGTAAGAAGCCCTGTTGACTCTCTATATCAGAGTTCGCGTACAATCAATATTTCACATCATATAATATTCTGTCAGGTGATTAAAGTTCCCTACATCGATATTTTAGCCTAAGATAACGAGGACCCGAGTTTGACAAAAACTTTACCAATATTCCTATCTACTTATTAGAAGGTGCTGAATCGATCTAGTCGACCACTCAAAAATAAATTCGATGGCGCTTTTCATGTGTTGGAATTAGAAGAAAATCGACCACATTGAATCGATTAACTTTTGTCAGTGCCTTCGAAACCAATAGGACTGAAGGTTATTGGTACTCCACATTACAAGAGAATAAAAAGAACAACGGACTGAATCGAACAAGGGACACGCATGCGTGAAGAAGAACATTTCATCGTTACCGTACAGAACAATAATCCACATTGACAACTAAACAATGAAGCGCAATGCATGCGCTGGTTGCCCGGGTAGTGGGATCCCACAACAACACAACGTCGTCAATAGAGAGCATCAAATTGAAAACGTCTAACTTCGCGCTTTAAGCAAAGTCAGAATATACTATTCATTCCGTTGTTGCAGGAGATCGTATCCAATGGTAGCTCAACTGTAGTCTGTTGATAAATTATGCATAATACCGAATGTGAATTGTTATACACGGGTAGCACCCTTATTTAATTATGGTTGAAGTATGGCGCGTTTCGTGTCTCATTGACAACTAACGAAACCGATATGTAATGCACGGACTTTATTCTGGAAATAGAACATAGCTGCCTAACTACTGGATAATATTGTCGCGCCTCAGCACATGCAGAAAATTATAATTTGTTACATTTGAAGGCGAAGTTGGACGTATTTCAATCTTAGCATCACCATTGTTTATGAATGGCAACATGCATCACGACCGGCAGAAATGCATTCGGTGTATTACTGGAGATTGCAGCAAAATGTCGGAGCTCCATAAAACAAAAATAATTGTTACTTTTGATGCTGCTTTGAATTATTTTGGAAGAAATCCATAGGCAAATTTTGATTGTTTATCTAACAAGTACTGTTATCCCTTCCGTCAATATTATAACGGGGACGACACCACATATATGACGACAAACTTACTAAATTTGGAAGAATTAAAAAAAAATTCATTATTCGCATAAAACGATTTTCATGGTCTTATAATTCATTAAAGATAGATTATCTCTTCATATAACAATTAGTCGCGTGGGGGTATAGTTTCGTATGTATATATAAAATAGTAAATATGAATTGAAGACACCCATGTCCGGAAACGCTTCTATCTATTAATATTGATTTTATTTCGAATAATTTATTATAAAATGAGATGATTAAATGGGACACTTTATTGTTCTATTTTTAGAACAGACTATTTAGGTGATACCATATAGCGATATATATCATTAGGGTGTTTTATTCCATAGTTATAAGCGATAATGAGTCTAATTCATGTTTATTTGTGACAAAAGTACACAATAAAATTTTGGTCTATGTTAGCAGTAACCACATTTGTTCGTCAGATAAAAAACACCGTTTTTAGACCAGAAAATATTCGAAATATTTTCAATATTAATCGATAGAAGCATTTCCGTACAGGGGCCTTCGATTCGTATTCAATATTTTATACTCCGGTAACTATATAACCCATGTTTACAAAGAGATAGACCATCTTTATACTCCGGTAACTATATAACCCATGTTTACAAAGAGATAGACCATCTATATACTCCGGTAACTATATAACCCATGTTTACAAAGAGATAGACCAGCTTTATACTCCGGTAACTATATAACCCATGTTTACAAAGAGTTAGACTATCTTTATACTCCGGTAACTATATAACCCATGTTTACAAAGATATAGACCATCTTTATACCCCGGTAACTATATAACCCATGTTTACAAAGAGATAGACCATCTTTATACTCCGGTAACTATATAACCCATGTTTACAAAGAGATAGACCATCTTTATACCCCGGTAACTATATAACCCATGTTTACAAAGAGATAGACCATCTGTATACTCCGGTAACTATATAACCCATGTTTACAAAGAGTTAGACTATCTTTATACTCCGGTAACTATATAACCCATGTTTACAAAGATATAGACCATCTTTATACCCCGGTAACTATATAACCCATGTTTACAAAGAGATAGACCATCTTTATACTCCGGTAACTATATAACCCATGTTTACAAAGAGATAGACCATCTTTATACCCCGGTAACTATATAACCCATGTTTACAAAGAGATAGACCATATTTATACTCCGGTAACTATATAACCCATGATTGCAAAGAGATAGACCATATTTATACTCCGGTAACTATATAACCCATGATTACAAAGATTTTGACCATCTTTATACCCCGGTGACTATATAACCCATTTTTACAAAGAGATAGACCATCTTTAATAACTTTTAGCAAAAATACAATTTGTATCCATGTTACAGGGCCCAAAAAGACAAAGGAAGAACGACATCACAAAAACACGTGCTTACTGTCGTTTTCCCCTCTCATCGGATATTGAAAAAATACATGTATCCCATTAAACACAGTTACTTAATTTTTATGAAGTTGCTATCCGTCCGGCTATTCGCCCGGCAAGCCGACGAATAGCTGTGTGGTTATTTGTCCGGCTGGCCGGAGGAATAGCCTAGAATAAATTTGTAGCTATTAGTCCAGCTATTCTTCCTGTCTTCCTGTTGATGCATGAGCAACAATTTTAGATCATTATATAGAATCACAACTTACTTGTTAATTTTGAGTATGCGAGTAACGACAACCCCATTAGGCATTGCAGAAAAGAATGCCACATTGGAAACAATGCACTGTCTTTGGATACAACTGGATAGCGGGACAAAATTAATAACTTCAAATAGCTTCAATTTAAGCATATACTAATATTACAATATTAATCCAACTGGCCGGTAAATAGCTCTTGTGTCCTGCATCCGGCAGGAGAAATAGCAATAAATTGCTCACCCACGGGGCTGTTCATCCTGCTTGCCCGACACATAGCTCCTGCACTTTTCAAATAGCTCCTGCTTTATTCATCCGGCCGGTCGGACAACCAGCAACAAGTTGCTTCTAGGTTATTCAGCCGGACAAATAGCAACGTTGCAACTGGGTTATTCAGCTATTCAACCGGCTGGCCGGACAAATAGCAACAACTGGATTCTAGGCTATTTATCCGTATATAGGTGAGATACCACTCTTTAAGTTTACTATATCAGGAATAGACTAAAACAGAACGATTTGTATTGTTAAATGTTGAAGAAATGTCAGGTCCCAATATTTCTCAAATCTATGACATGACATATCAAACCGGACCGGAATGTTTAATAATTCCAAACATCAACATCTTATGGGGCTTTAAAACTAAAACAACTCGTGGATTGCACGTTAAGAGGGGGGGTAAAGTGGCAACATTTTTAAAGGATATTTCAGTGTTAATTAAATGGGAAAAGATTGATCAAACCTTACAACAAAGCGCAGTTGATTATATCATACCTTTTTGGAAAGTTTGAATACTTATCTAGTGACAACGCGGAGCGGAATTTTGATTTTCATCGCAGGTGGGATATTACTGGACATTTATAAAAAAAATCATTGTTTAACCCTTTACCCAATAGAAAGGCCCTGTGCCAATGCATTCTCTTATATATGCGAGTCGACCATATGTCGCCTCGCATATATAAGAGAATGCATTGGCTTAACACATTAAAAATTATAAAATTGTTAAAGAATGTAAGAAAAAATGGTAAAAAAGTGTTAAAAAAGATTTTTTTTAGGCCAATGCATTCTCTTATATATGCGAGGCGACCTATGGTCTCGCATATATAAGAGAATGCATTGGCACAGGGCATAACTGTAACTATCACAATGTGGTCAAGGAGCCGGTTCCAATGATATCCATATGTGTATGGTTTTATTGAGACAGACCGAAGATATTTTAGGCTGTTGAAGCTTTATTTGGCCGGTTTTGGCCGGTTTGTTGGGTAAAGGGTTAAAAATATTTCCACCAAATGTCACAAAACAAAAAATAAAATGAAACATCTTGTCACTAGATATATGCTCAAACATTCCAACAAAACATGAAGCATTCTTCTATGGTTTGTAAATATTGAGTAATCTTGTCCTGGAAATTAACATTGAATCCCCCATTTAACTGTTGCCACTTTACCTCCCTCTTAAATGTTATATTGCCCTCGTGTCGAGTATTTCTTTCAGAACGCCAAGAATAACGCATGGGGCTGATAGGACAAATCAATAGCTTTGTACAGCATTATAATGTCGACACATGCAGGAAAGATAACTTAACTGATGATGTCAATACACCATCGAATGTAGAGTTATTCAGTCTTTTATCGTATATGCTAAAAGCCACCCACACCAAAGGACAGTTTTACTGTCAACTATCATTATAAGTTACTGGAATAAAATTACTGTGTAAATGCCATATATTATGCAGAAAGTGCATGGATCCCAAAAAATCTTATTGAAATGGTATAAAGGTTGTCGAATTGGAAAGACAAAATTGTCCATTCTCGAAAATAATGTTTCAACTAGAATACACGCACTGGAGCTGCCTATATTTGCGCCTATTACAAACATGTTTATGGTGTCTTGTCAGCAACAGTTTGAGTCATGGGTGTTGGGCCCTCTTTTGAGAGACCTAGATATCAAATTTCAGTTCATCCATCGCTGAGATATTTGTGTGTATACGGACAGTAAATCTCGAGTATTCTCAATTCTCCAATAATGCCATCAAGCCGCGCCGGAGTCCACTAGGGGTCGACATCAGCGTTTATTGGTATACATGCTTACAAGTTAAGGGGCGGGCACGTCTTCACATACAGGTTAATTACATTCTACTTTGTCTGCGCTGGCGGTCAGGAAAAACCAACGAAAAACCTCTTGGGAAAAACGCTGGAAACCTGTTTTCCGAAACCAACATCTCTAACGCAGCTCGAATGTTCGGAAATTCATTCTATTTGATCAATTGTGCAACACAGACCTGTACACACACTATATAATATATAAATATAAATTAACATATATAACATGTTCAAATATAAACGCTATGATCGTGATCGAATGACACATTATATATGCGTTTAATATAAATGACTATAAAACTATTACTTCATAAATAAGGTGCGATCCGCACATTTCAAAGTTGCAGTTAAAGGCACGTGCGGCTTTAATTGTCGAAAATATTCATATTTGTTCCAAACACCGTAAACAGAAAAACATTAAAACGCATACAGTTCCGTTCATATATACCATGACCATCGCGTAAACAGCATGTTATCATAAAGACCTACTATATTTTACCTAAGCAAGAGCCTGATTGTGTTACAGAAGACAGCACAATGCTGCTGGCTAATCACACACAAATGGCATAAACGCTCTTTATTAGTTCCATATCAGGTATTCACCCACAAAGAACGCTCTTTATGTTTACCATCATAATATAAACAAACACCAGAAAAGTAACTTTTTATTCTTTTGTTTACATAACAATGGTCAAACAAATTACCATAACATACTGTTTATGCGATATTTCTTATTTGTATACGGACAAAGTCTATCTACATTTTGATGTTCTTTCTGTTTGTGGCGGTTTTTGACGGGTGGAGATATTTTCACAGGATACCCAGCGCCAAGGCCAACCGTGTCTTTAACTTTTACTAATGATTATTCAACAAAATTCAACGTCAATTTTCTATAATATGCATGATTTCATGCGTTATAAGAATATCTGTTTCTCAGATATAGTTTGAACATACGCATCTACTTACGTTATTGAACCGTCAATCCATAACATTACTCAAATGTTTGAAACAAAACATTGGAGCTGACCCGACGGACACGGCGAATCGGCTAGAAATGACAACACACGCTCTATAATAGCGTGACCTCTTTCCACTGTTCACGCACGAAGCGATAATAGATCGCTCACTCATTATTATCACGAACAGTGAATACAATATTTTTCGGCTAATGTGCTTTGCACTAAACGCTGAAAAATGATCATTATCTCCATTTGCTCTCTTGCACTAATGATGGTCTTGGTAATACCTTAAGCGTTGTTTGACATATTTATAGAACCATATAGACATCGCTCATATTATGGGTGTGAAAGCGAATGGTTGCCGATTATGTAATTATATACCAATTGGGTTAAATTACAATAGTTTGACTATAATGATTTGTGTATTCCATTGCACTCCAGTTGTAATAAACAGCAAAGTCAATTTCAAATGCCGACAAAACTAAAAGACACGCGGTCATTGGCTAGTCTTTGATTAACAATGTTTCAATGCGCACATGCCCTTAGCGACTGATCTCCAGTCTTCGGGAACATGCATGTAAAATGTATATAGGGCAAATGTCACGTATCCAGAGATGCGCATCTAACAATCTTGATTTTTGGCGTCTGCGTCTTTCGGAAAACTTCGAAACAAGTTTCCAGAAATATGATCGCACGTCACTGTCTTTGCGAACAAAAAACGTTTCCGCAAGCATCTTTTAGACGCAATCTTAACTGATTTTTCGAGTTTCAAGTTATATATATAAACGAATCTGTTATCAGATGGATCGATTTTGCCTGCCCGTGTAATACAGGATTCAACTGTCTGGATGTCGACGCAGACCTGTCTGGAGTTGTGCGCACCCATGTAGGGTGTGATGTCGTGATATGCGTCGTGACGACGTGGCGTCTTTACTGGTTTCCAAGAAGCAATCTTTCAATATTGTTCTAATGTGAACGATTTGTTAACAAAATAAAACCCAATAATAGTGCACGTTAAGTATATATGTGGATTTAAAATATATTTCGGGCAACAATTTCATATTAATGCATGTGCATTCTTTATATGCTGTATTTCCGGAATTATGACACCGGAAGTACGGAAGGACAAATAAACATCCGAACAAACGAACAAACTAAACTCAGCATGTTATTGTAAAGTGTTTTTACTTCCATGAAGTAGAAACATAGCCAGTTGTTGTCGAATTTCGCGCATTATAGAATGGTCCTCGCCCCAATCGAACCACCCGCCCGAATCGTAGTAACCTGACATTTTCTGACGAATAGTTGCCGGATACGGTGTCATGTGAGGCGTAATGATATTAATATCACTGAGTTTCACATGACACCGTAGCCGGCAACAAACAGTCCTGCAACGATTTTACAATGCCTTCCATGTTTGGTTCCGATCAAATAAACCAAACTAAAGTTATCATCTGGAAACGGGCGTATAAAAATTGAATTTTCCAAGCTGAAAAAGGTGCATAATTCCGGCAAATAATCCAAACTCAAGTTGTCATCCGGAAACCAAAATCATGACGTAAATTAAGTTCGAAAAGGCCCATAACTCCGGCAAAAGTCATCGGGCCGAATCCAAATTTGAACTTGACCTGTACTTTGGTCTGGAAAACTCACATACCAAATTTAGTTCGATAAAATAGCCCAAACTACAGTTATCATCCGGAAACCAAAACTGCTAACGGACGGACGGGCGACCGGACGTGCAGACGGACGGAGAGACCAATCACATAATACGGCCGTTTTCAAACTGGCGTATAAAAATGTCAAATATATCAGCTGCAGGTATTAGTGTATGGTACTGTTTCTAAAGTCTTGGAAAATTATTTCGACAGATATCCATTTTTTTGCGACAGAGCTCCAAGAAAAACGAGATGGCGTCTATCGACCCCATATCCCCAATATTGGGACTGTGTCAATCAAGAGGAACCTAATCTCATCTCCTACTGGTAGATCTCTCATTGGTCAATCTAGTAGGCCAGCATGATAAGTCCCTTTCGCGGTGTGCATTTTTTTTAACGCTGCCAAATTTCAGCACAAAATGGAGCTTATTTCAAGGTCTTATACTATAAAATTACGCATACGGTGAGCTGCTCAGAGGGTGTCGAGTACCATAAATCTTTAATGGCGAAGATTTGAGAGCGATAATTTGTTTCAATATAGATGTTCTTGAATGTTTCATATATACAAACGTTGTGTTTTCTCAAATCACTCAGATTAGCCAAACACCGCGAAAATGACAACTTACATTTTGCCCTACCATGCAACATCATAGCAATTCAGCAGGGCCCCAGCATCATAGCAGTCTATCAATATCACCCGACAATGGGTGTATACTAATTTATAGATAGTTTCGATGGCTTCGCTTGCATGGGTTGACGATCACCAACTTACAGGTATAATTGCAGTGCCAGTGCATGACGTATTATGATTATCAGTTCAATGCGGTTATACCCTCGACGACCAGAGCCCTGTATATACAATCAAATTACACATACGGTGATTTTAGTTGCGCAGAAGAGATCGAGTGCTATAAACTTCGATAATTTAATATTGTGGGCGACTTCCTGTAAATCACCAGACTATGCAAATCGATCGAGTACCATCGATATCAAAAGATGGAACATTCAGACCCTACATTCTCCCCCGAATGCCAAGATTTTCATAATCAAGTCGATCCCTGTAGAGACGTCTGAAACCGGAACTCTAAAATAGAAGCATCATCACACTTGACAAAACATGCCCTTTATATGTCAGAATAAAACTTGTAAGTCTGTTTTAATTCACGTGTGTTAGTTGGTTTGTCGATACGCGCTTGCGTCATCGCACAAGGATAGAACTCGATGCTGCATATCTCGTACTATCTTTTCCCTCAAGCACTCGTGTCGTATCAACAAACCCATTAACACACACGTGTCGTTCTGTGTATGTAAGGGTTATTTGGAAGGAGGGATAGTATATGTCGATCAATACACGATACAATAAATTCATATACTGCGGAAAATTCACCGAATACATCTAAATTCATCTACTAGTCATTCTTCCCGGCATGTTACAAATAAAGAGCCTCTGTCTCGCTCGAATGCAGAACGTTCAACGCAGTTAATGAAAAACGCAGACCTTTCTTTAGTCTGGGAGATTATAGGAATAACAAATACCATAATATACTTTGACGTGTACATCGTTAAAATTCGTCAAATTTCGAAATCTTGGCAGCATATATATTCTCCATAAAAGAGTGAGACGATAAGTTTAATTATTCTCACGTCACCCAGTGGAAGATTATCCAATTCATCATCAATTATATCGGAAGAAATCTCTTCTGCAATTCATGATTAATGCTATAAGGGCCCCGTTTCCACAGACAAAGCCGCTCGACACGCCTCACAACAAGAAGCCAACCCCATATGTACCGATGATTTGGCGCCAATTCGGCAACAGCTGCTTCAAAAGTATCATTGAATGTATCTCGATTCACACTTAGCGTGCGTACTCTAGAAGGCGCTGTTGTCAATAACTCATGCCATATGATGTTGCATATAATATGCAAACATATAATGAATTCGCACTTAATGTGCCTGACCTAGAAGACGCTGTCGTAAAATTCGAGGTTGCATATAATGTGAAAATTTAAAGAACTCCGCATCTCAAATGCACCATAAAAGATCCCATCATTATAAAATTATAGTGAGAAAGTGAATCGAAACATTACCTCAATTAAAAATAATAATGACTATCCGAGCAAGTGTAGAGCGATGCATGGCACAGCCTGATCACTAGTCAAAATTGTGGATTGCTGGGTCTATTCCCACAACTTCCCACAACCTATAAACCTAAAACTATACCCTGCACCCCTCCCCGGGACCCCCCCCCCCCCGCTGTATTGGTGAAATTTGATACCGCATTCTATCAACTCATATTTTTCATGGATCGGAAGGCATACCTCATTGCTCCAATGATTAGCTAACATGAGACACACAAAATCAAGTCACAATTCTCAATCAGTTACAAACAACAGTAACTGATAAAGAAGACAGCGAAAAACGTAATATTTTCCCATTTTGGCGGCCATCTTCGATGGAAAATTCCAATTTTGTCCGAAGAAGGTGGCATTATGCCTTATCTGCCAAAAAATATTTACATGTGTATACATTTGACATGAGTTTCTCACTCTAATTTGCCTAAAATTGACTTAGTGCCTCGTGTAGTCAGCATTTATCATAGAGATGGAACCGTGTAACATGTAGCCGAAAGTGTGTTGTGGATGATCATCGAGGAAGGCGAGAGGCCGAATGCTTTGTTATTGAGCAGCTCTTAAATATTAAATACTGATATCACAGGCATTATATTTCTTAGTCAATATCTGTTCCTTAATAATGTATCAGATGAAGTTCTTAGCTCGTGATATCATGATTTAGTGAACGTTCAGACGACCACGATTCAATCGTAAGTGGAAGGATTTCCGTCGTAGGAAGTAACCCATAGTTAGACTGCGCATGCTCACGTCAATATCGCAAGTCAAAAAATAATATCAAGCACTGTTTGATTTTAGATTTGAAATCGTGACGTAATCGCAGTCGTGTGTACGTAAAAAATCGTGGCTGGAAAGATCGCAGGGTAGTCAATCACAGTATACGAACAACCTACGATTTCATCATGTACGACGACATCGCAATCGTGTGAACAAACTATCCACGATTTTGTCGGGCCCCATTCCTCCACTTACGATTGAATCGTGGTCGTCTGAACGTTCACTTAGGCGACGTATGTAAGCCAATGTCGCGATAAACATATTTCCCCCAGGTGGAATTTATTATCACAAGCGACGCAAAGGGAATCCGTCTCGCAAAAGTCGCAAAAATATACAACTGGGACCTTCGCTAACTGATAGATAAATTATTAAGCAACAGACATTAAAGTGTTGTGAAACACTGAGGTATGGTGATAAAATAGAAATGGAGAATAATCTTGCTCAAAGTAGTTATTTTTACAAATGTTACATCCAAGTTGGCAACACACGCCGTCATTTTTATATATTAATCAATTGCAGTGATTCTCGAAGATGAAATCGTTTTCGTTAGTTTATCGCAGATAGTTGCGTTCAGAATCGAGAAGTAAATATTTACAAATGAGGGTAGTTTAGATGATTATTTCTGTGGAGTGGTACGGTCGATTTTCTTGAAATTTTCGGCGATGTTACTAAAATGCTACATTCCTCCAGTTGACATAGCGCCTGAATGTTAACTTATCAGTTTCACATACCCAAATAAGTCCATAATATGTCTTTAACTATAATAAATATATTTCCCATATTAATGTTTTTATGTTGTAATGTTCCCCGTCAGATCTTCAGAAACGTTCCCAGGGTTTTAACTGGTGGAACATGTTCTCCATTTGCGTAGCCGGAGTAGAGATTCATGTCATGGTCATGCGCGAACCACCAAGAATGCTAATGGTAATACATGAACACCCATATCATGCTATGGAATATTTTCGCGGTGATATACAATGAGAATCGTAACCATAGTTATTTCGCGTTATATGCAGCATCATTATGAACGTTTCCTAAAAAAAAATCTGGCTGCTATTAAAATGCTGGTTGCTTGGGGTGCAACTTATTTCATTTCATGATATGCATCTGTATAATATGTTGTACGTGTAGTTCTGATAATTAGCAATGTTGAATATGCATGCAGGGGATGAAATATAAACACAGTTAAAAATAAGATATTTATCAACCAAAAACTCACTGAATATCACATGGTTGCCGTATTTTTAAAAAGCGGCACATAACATTTAATCCTTTAAAGGTACTCAATCCGATTCGATGGTCCCCATATCATCAGATTCCAACAACAACAACATTTTTTGAAATGCCGCTTCATTTATCATAATCGATTAATTGCCCAAAAATAATGCTAACCACAGTCAACTTTAGTATAAAATTGCCCAAAACCTGTTATTTATCAACATTTTGTTAAAAGAAATTTTGCCTGTTTGTCAAATATCTGACACAAAAAGCCACTTGATTTTAGAGTTATCCATCTTCATCCGCAATTTGGTCAGAGAAAATTTTCCTCGTCGACTGTTTACTGGACCACTTAAAATTAAAATAATAGATTTCAAAAATCTATATCTGATCACTCTGAGCTTTGATGGGCGGGTTCCTCGACTGGAATCGAATATTTTTTACCCCAGAAGCCAAGGAAATTGTTATTTGCGAGCGTTAATTAGGATTGAGTACCTTTAATTAACCCAAATAAATAATCAATGTTGTCCATTTATACGGAGATCTAAAATGTTAATACTAGCAGGAAAGACTTATACAAGGGCACTATATATACACAACTAATTATGTACTCTGAAAAGAAAACAATAGTGACTTTGTATTTGCTGTCTTTCAATTTTACATAAATGGTCTTTGTCCCATATCAAGAAACACAATATCAACTAAGGCCAGACCAATTTAATTACTTGTTCGTACGCCGATAGCTTTTTCCGCCAAAACCGAATAAAAATAATACACTTTTCTTCCCAGAGAAAAAATTACGTTTTCCGGATTTTAGTGATTTCGTTCCGCCTACGAGTTGTGTATTCCGGATTATAACGCTCCGTATTCCGGCCTTCCGAGTTATGCGTTCCGGTTCCGGATCCGTGACCTTTTGTTTACATCTGTCAGCGTGCATAACTTCCGTTGTTAGTGAAACATGTCCGAAATAGAATGGCGACTGCAGATTACTTCAGCTTAAAAATACTAACAGACACGCAAAGGACGCTGAAGCAAAAGCTAGTTCAATTGAGTCTTTCTGATGTAGTATCCGTGACATTTAGTGAGGTGGGCGATGACTTTAAAGTGGATAAAATCACGGTTAAAAACGCTAGTGACTCAACTGATGGCCACGAAGTTCAGCCAAACACCCCCCTCAATATTGTTTCCCGATTTGGCGCATCATTCTCCACGTCTCAAAGCTGTCAGTTGGTGATGGTGTGTCAGTTTCTAAGAAGACTTTGGATGCATTCGATGTAATGATGTCGGCACGAAGTGACTCTTGTTACCCAGATAAAGTCGAATTCAAAATAAACAGAAGAGATTTTGATCTACACAACGATGTCATCGAACTGTTCAAACAAAAACACTATTCATTTATACCTGAAAACGTCCACACCATAGGAAAACTTGTGATAAAAACTCTGGTGGATGTATTGTGGTTTTTAATTTTTGATTGTGAAATATACTCAACAATCACCGACAGACTAGTGGTCTGCATCCCATGTTCCTACATTGCCCGGATGGTCATGATTTAAATTGAGCATATGTTTCGATTAATTTTTTCACTATAGTATAATAGCGATAACGCAGAATCTCTTCAGGGAATTGCATGTTAAATATCTTGGCATAATATATGTCTATTTTAAATGTGATTGGCCTGATTTGTTGAGGCCGGTAGTGCCATTACTGTGGTGGTAGTACCCAGTATGTACTAATTTTATATCTCAACGTATTATATGCCACTTTAATGAGCATTTCTGAGCACGGAATTTTAGTGATTCCATTGTGGTGCTTGTTTTATTAGAGCAGTCGATTTGAACCAGCATAGTTAATGCCTATTTTATTTCGTTTTCGATGCAGAATTATTCTGCATTTGCATATTATATGCAACCTAGATGTGCTTGACCTGTCTTTACAACAGCGCTTTCTAGTGTCGGCCCTAGAAAGCGCTGTTGTAATGTTTTTAAGTGGGAGGGACAGTGTAGTGGGGTGGGGGTGGAAGTTAGATTTTGAGTGTGTATGATTCACAACTTTTGTAAAAAAAAGTTAATGCACATGTAGTTGGAAATTTCATACATTATTACACTACAACATAAAGGTTAAAATACATGGTTACCATTGCCTGGTATCCCAACTAGTAATTATTGTCCCCATTATGATGGGGACGGGGATCGAATGATGGAGGTATTTTGAGGGGGTGGGAGTCACAACTGTTATAAAGAATTTTAACAGTTGGAAATTTCATACATGATTACACTAACTTTTTGTCCCCATTTATTTTACTGCTGTCTTGTTTGTTACTGTATTCCTGATATGGAAATAATAAAGAGCATTTATTACGCCACCTGTGGTGTATCTAGCTGCTGAGATTTTGATATTGCGTGGTGGACAGGGCGAATGCATTGTGGGGCTTTTATTTATAGAGTTGGAAATTCCGTTTATTTAAAAGTCGGAACTACGCGACCAGTAGGCCAAGTCCAGTAAAACGGTTCGTTATAGGTGCTGGTTGTTATTGTTATTTTAACGGAATTCTGAGTTGGTCATTCGCGAAACCAATATATTTTATATTCTATAATTAAAACCGTGGGTATATAATATATGATCCTCTTTATGGATATTGTAGGAAGGTAAATTTAGCTAAAGCGGTGGGATATCTTGCAAGACAACACATTTCGGTTTGCGCTATAACTGCTCAATGTTTTAAGGTGTTACACAACGTCTGATAAAAAGAGTTCTATCGGGAATATTCACACTATTTTTTCAGAGAACATGCATAGAGTAAACATAGTCCTATCGGACTATCGTAAAGTAGTTCCGTTTAATTCGGGATTAATTAACCCTCAGACTGCCGAAACTGCCGACAATAAATTCGCTTGTTCGTGTCCGCCGAAAATCAAACTTGCCTGTTTAGAGGTCCCATTTTCGTGGCTAATGGTGATAGAATCACAATTTTTCAGTCAAGTTCATGGATAAATTACATTACACTTAATCGGCTTATGTCCGCGGCCATAAACCTGCGTTTTGATAACAATTTATTTGAAACAAACTGTTGCGCGGGTATCAGTCGGCGCTTATCGGTTGAAGTTATTATGATCGTGCAGCCTGCGCGTACAACAAGTGTTCAAATACAACAGAAGAAAAAAATACTATGTCAAATAAATAACGTCATCAATGGACAGACAAGTTTCATTTCCGCGGGACACGAAAAAGCGAATTTAATGTCGTCAGTTTCGGCAGTCTGAGGGGTTTAATTAATCTCCTTTACGATATCCCGATAGGACTATATTTACACTATGTTCTCTGAAGAAAAAAAACTATGACAGATAACAAAGTTATAATTAGTTGTATAGGCCCACCATAAATCCCCTATAATAAACGCATGCCTCCGTAAGCACATGGCTTTGCTGTGGATGCTTTCGTTCCCAGCATGCATCATTCTCGCTATCTGTAAAATGTCTATGAACAATGGCTGTGCCACGCACTCTTAGCTTTGATCCGCATTTAGAAGCATTCTGGTGTGGCGAATGAGAAACCTGCAGTAATTTATAAGCCGTAGTTCATTGTAATAATTTGAAGAATTACTTATCTTAACGGAATTCTGAGGCGGTCCATTCATGTAACCAATATATTTTATATTATGATTTATATTTATGGCAAATAATACGATCTTGGTGGCGTTACCATTTCTGACTATGGTTTTCTTGTTGTTATTTGGGTACTGGTGTATTAATGTGATAGGTTGTGAACAGGTTTAAAGGGACCCATTGCTTTCGAATTGGGTTCATGCAAATAACAAAAGTGTGTAAGATAACTAGCATCAACAAGTACATGAAAATATAGATCGACTTTGTACTTATTTTCATTTCGCATGTCAAACCATTGTATGTAAACATTAATGTTACAGTGGAATCACCGATAAAAGTCCAATGGAGGGGGTACCGCTCGAGGACTCACCAGGCGGCGCTGTTGTCCGATTGGTTATAGCATTAATTTCGATTTCGCTATCGGCGTTTGTTTAACTCAGTCGACACGCGAATTTTGTACCCATCCGACCATTCTCTATACTGACGCAACAAAACTATTGGGATATGTCTTCAAATGATTATAATAAATATACCATACATAAATTAAAGATAGAACTTGCGAAGCGTGGAGCTGTCCTGACTGGTCGAAAACATTACTTAATAGAGAGGTAAGTTTTCGATTTTCGTGTACTATCCATCGTTGTCGATTTCTTACATCGACATCGTGTCACACTTTGCAAGTTCTATCGTATATTTCCATTCAATTGTTGTTGTGTGGCATATACTTTACCGTTTAAAAATAATAATGACTCATTTGTTAGTTTATTTTATGCGAATTTCACCCCTGTACTACTATTCAGCCCCATTTATTTGGGCTGAATTGGTCACTCTCATCTGTGTTTTGTGAAGAAGTTACTCAGGTTCCCGAAATTGTGATAAAGTTACCCAGGTTGGGGATAATTGTGATAAAGTTACCTAGATTAATAAAATTTCATGTTTAATAACAACAACATATTCATATTTTGATATCAAAATGACACCTCCAGTATACTAATATTTCTTAATTTATGCTTAATGAGGCTATTCGTTGACAAAACTGAACAGTATTTCACTCAGTAACTTTTATAAGATATGATAAGATAAGATAAGATACCAAAGTTTAATCAAAACTTGATGGTGAACATTGGAAATGGTCAAAGCATTGAAAAATATTCAGAATTAAATATTTGAACTAACTACATGACTGTCGATTTTTTTAATCACTCTAACGGTGTCGAAGGGTGTGTAAATCATTATATAACAATGGTTTCGAAATACAAATAAATAAAATAATGTTCGTTATTGGAGAACTATCAATGAATATAACAATACAGTTTTTCTATTTATCCATGTTCTTTTTAGTGGAGATGATTTTTACAGAGTTTTATATTTCTTTCGCATTTACCCACTGCGAGTGCGTTGTGTCACTTTAATGTACATCTCGTCTAGCCTACCTAATTCGTTGGTCACAATGTAATCTTTGAGGATGAGCCACATGCATTCATTTTCTACGACGACCAGATGTCCCCCCAATTGCTCGCAGATTGTTGCCGCCTCAGACTGTGTCTTCCCTTCTGTCGTAGGGACTGCCATGTAAAACTGACAGCCTACTCCTGCAGTACTAGCGACACTGTATCCCATGTTGCTAGGAAAACCTGAATAAAAAGACTATTTAGGAAAACTCCACATTTAGGAGACTAAATTACTTTATTGAAGTTCAACGAATAATTATTTGGAAATAAGGGTGTTAATGGAAAATATTATATCGACGGGGGGGGGGGGTGTTAAATCGATGGGGCATATCTGGGTGATTGGCGATTGTGGTTCACGCGTGATAAGCGTTGATTGGTATTGGCTGGATTCAGCACGGTTTTCTCGATTGTTCTAAAGTGTGCTTGAACGCAAACAATATTTTAACGCTAATTCTATGTTCAGCTTCCAGTGTGCACGGTTGGTGCACCCCAGGGTCCGCGCTGGACCGAAATTTACTTTTGCCAAATAATTTGCCAAATGAAAATATTTTTTCCCAAATTGTTTTAGCAATTGGCAATTATTGCTATCCTTGATAGTATCATTTTCTACAACCTTAAGTCTTATGTTTCGACACTCGCGGTTTGAACGACTTTTGATATCGAAAAAAAGCAGTTAGTTAATAATTATTTATACTCGTATCTCTATTATGGTTTATCATACAACAATAAGCCAATCACCGAACAATACAATGGTAGAAGGGCACATCACATGAGGATTAGCAATCCCTCCAACCATCAGTACTATAATGCTGAGATTAACTGCATCTTAATAGAGGTGTTAACTTTCCCTAAGGGCGCGTACACATGGCCAGCAAGAAAATATCAGGTATGCCCCATGTGACTTACTTGACCAATGAATTAAATAATACCGGAAAATATCCGACGAAGGCAGCGCGCTGATATTTTATCGCCAATTGGTGAAATGTGTTCACCTTGATAGGTGGTCATCGGTAACCGTTAACTAATCTCGCGGGGATATGATCGTAACAATTCAAGCGCTCGAGTTATGAACCATCAATAGTATCGTCTGTTTCAACATAACGTATTTCCATGTTATATTGGTTGTCAGAACCGCTGATGTATATACGTGTGTGCAGAGTCGTGGTAACAGGGGGGGTTGGGGGTGTCTCACCCCCCAACTTTGGTCAAAATTTTCAACATTTGGAAATTTCACACCTGCCAAAACATTAGTTGGAAATTTCACACCAATAATAGGTTGAAAATGTTCTTGTAGTTTGATTTTCCAAAAATTTCTTGGGGGCAATTAATTGTTTTTGGACCAATATTTGCATATTTTCCTATTTTTGGTAAAAAATTATGGTCTGAAATGGTTATCAGTTGGAAACTTTCCAACCTCAGGGGGGTGACAGGTTGGAAATTTCCAACACTTGGAAAGCTTGTGTCCTGATCCCTCCCCCCGTGGCCAGTCAAAAGTAAAAAACTGCTAGTTAATTTAAGAAAACAATATTGTCGTACATTTGGTCAACATTGTCATTGGAATTGTCATCAGTTGTAAATTTTCCAACCTAAGTGGGGTGTCAGGTTTGAAATTTCCAACTCTAGGAATGTTTGAGGATAGTCTAGATGGTAGGATTTAGCGATTTTCTTCTTAAGATTACAACATTTTCGCACACCGGGCCGAACCAATGGTTAATATTAGGCCTAAGAGTATTGAGGTGCAAGGGGGTGCAAATGGAACTATGGAAAACTTGTGTTTGGTCTGATTCTGATTCAAGGGGGGGGGGGGGTGCAGTTGGAATTTCCCAAGGTGGACACCCCAACGGAAACTCTCTAGCCACGTCCCTGTGTGTATGGGGATGCTTTATAATTTGGTACCTCACATGCCTTGATTTAGTTGTTTTACTTTAATTTGGACTGTATGTACGTTTCGAATAAGAAATTGTTGGCGGCTCCTCGCTCTTCTCGCATGTGGGATGTGCCCCAGGGCCGAACCCACCAACGTCTGTTTAGATGTCGTTTCGTGTGTTCATGAAGAACACACATCCCTACTCCAACGACGAGGGCGCGTTCCTTTCTCGTTAAAATAGGTGGCATTTTAAATTGTCCATAACACTTTATAACTCTATGAATATTCGATATGGACTATAGGTTGTTTGTCCGCAGTAATTCACTTCAACAAACAAGACTAACACTATTCACATTGAGCTCAATCAACGCCATATAACCCGCCGCTTTCTCACGGGCGTAATCTTTGCAGCAAGAAAATATCAGAGTACAATTGTACCTGATATTTTCTTGCAGATATTTTCTTGCAGCTTCATGTGTACGCGCCCTAAACCTTATAAAACACCACTAATATAATTATGTTGTAAGAGTTTCCTGAAATTAATAGTATTGATTGACCAATGTGTTTTCAAGTTGCTTGAGGAATTAAAAAGTGACTTGCCAAAACTTTTGCCAAATGAAAATATTGTTTGCCAAATGTGAATTATTTTTGCCATTGGCAAATTTGGCAAGTGGCAGCGCGAACCCTGGTGCACCCTCCCATCCACATTTCGTAACGTAGATATTTATTCGATTATATTGGCTTTTGAAAAAGTTTATCACCAATCCATATGAGAACACAGACTGCAAAAGCTAGTTTGATTGTATGATACATGTTTATAGTATTGCAGTTCTTTTGTGATTATATGATAACAATATATCTATGATGTGCACAATTTATGTGAAACAAATCGTTAACCTGAATTTCTAGATTAAAACTTGATATAATTCGTAGTTCTTAAGCTTTAAATCATTTATATTTGTTCGAGTAAACGAGTTAAAACATAAGTCATTCTGCTGTATATACACAGGCACCTTGTAGGAAACGGTGTTTACATAAAATTAATATATAGAAAGGCCGGACATCTTTCGGTTTCCGATTCCGTAAATTCGTTGCATTTCTGACTCACTGAACCGATTATGGCCGCGTAAACGGCATTGTCGCTTGTTTTTCTTCTTCCAAAAGTGAAAGAAAACCTCCTTACACTGTCAAATGCAGTGGCATGTCAAAAAAAAACTTTTGTATACTATTAAGTGAGAAAAATTCTTCGAATCGAACCATCGACATGAACTCTCATGAACTCTATATGGTTGGCGTAGTTCGGTATAGGTCAGGGGACTATCGAGCATTTCGTACTCAGTACGATTACGTCGCTTTTCACTTCGAATGTACGCATTGGCCTGCTGCGACCCAACACAAACGCGTTATCCAAAAGATCTAACAAAACTCTTATTATTGACCCAAATTCCCCCAAACGTCGTATACTAGTAGTAATATAGTTTGAACATGAATACATATGACTATGAAGTTTATCTGTTATATCCCATTATTTGAACTTGTGTTCTGTTGTGTTCGGTTATGTTCGGCTTTTATGATGACCGCAAATATCGACCAATCAGAAAGAGGGTCATATTTTCCCACGATTAATGGCGAATCAGGTCATGTCGATGGTTCGCTCAGAAAGATTTCTATCACTTGAAAGTATAAAACAGGTTTATATCGGCATTCCACTGCATTGTACATGGTAAGGAGGGGTTCTATCACCTTTGGAAGTAGAAATATACGCGACAATACCGTGTACCGGCCATAATTGTTACAGTGAGTCAGAAATTGAACGGCGACGGCTGTACCGCGCTATTCTGTACCGAACATTGTCAACCCCTGTGGTATATATATAAGGTATATTTTCAAAATATGTTTTCTACAAGCTTCCCGTGTCTATATATAGATAACCCACCTATACGCTAATGGTTTGGAGACTCCAGAAAGTGGTATATTGTCCGACTGAGAGAAAATCACCGGTGTTTCACACAACAGACATAATGGTTAAGTTCGATCTGCCAAACTGAATTTTAATGCTGCCTTTGAGTGTGTCCCATTATACATAGGTGTATACCAGAAGGCTTGTTCCATCGAATATTGGTGTCAGAGCTATGAATAGTGTTTCTGGAGTGTTTGCAACCGGAACACATGGGGGTAGAAACGGAACATACATTTACGGGGATCCGGTCACTGCGGATCTGGACATTACCCTTCACGGAGAACTTAATGGTGTGGGTGTGGGTGTGGGTGTGGGTGTGGGTGAATAAAGAAAAATTTAATCGAGGAGCTTAGTGCATTGGTGCTTTCGTACATGTATTAATTGTCCTACGTATTTCGTCCAGCCAACAGGCATAGTATTGAACGTGGAAATTGTAAGAATAAGAGCTATTACTTACACGTTTCCACTCGGTGGAGCTTGAGTATTATACAAATTTCAGGACCATCGGGAATCCCCCGAATTAATAGCTTTTTTAGAATGATCGCATGTACATATGTCATACTATAACATCGTGTAATTATTTGAATGCGGTTCAGTTCAACATCCGATTCTGGTAACTATACGTCCATTTAACCAGACTGGTTCGGTCTCGTTGTGTATTTTTCTACGCTGCCGAATTTAAAAACAAAATTGAGCGTATTTCAAAGTAATGCTATATATTCTTAGTCAGACCAGATATTCAGTCAGAGTGTTAAGAACAGAAATATAGCTTAGGTCTCGTGTTGTTATGAGGAAAAGTCCACAAAATTTGTATTAAAAAACAGGACGAAATGTCATTATTGTATACTAGCAGAGTGACCCGACCTTGCCCAGGTTAAACTGATGTGGAACCATGCGCTGTGTACATTTTGTGAGAATAGAGATACTCTTGCTCAAAGTGCTATTCTCATACATTTTAAAACCAAATTAGCAGCACAAAAACGTCATTCCCATACATGGATACAAGCAGTGGCTCGTGTTCACCTGGTGAGTCATTCCCATACATGATACAAGCAGTGGCTCGTGTTCACCTGGTGAGTTATTGCCATTTGTTTTTCGCGATTAATTCGTCCTGGGAGTAAGGGCACGTACACATGGCGGGCAAGAAAATATCAGGTATGGCCCATGTGACTTACTTGACCAATCAAATAAATAATACCGGAAAATATCCGACGAAGGCAGCGCGCTGATATTTTATCGCCAGTTGGTGATATGTGTTCACCTTGATTGGTGGACATCGGTATCCGTTAACTAATCTCTATAATGGACACGCTAGTAACCGTTCACGCACTCGAGTTAGGATCCATCAATATTATCGCCTGTTTCAACAATTGACTTCGTAATTCCATTTTGGATTGTTTGACATAATCGCTGAGCTATTATATGGATATGTGTGGGAGGATGTCCATGGATTTCCAACTGCACCCCCTCTTGAATCGGACCAAAGACCCAATATCACATAATTGAATTTGCACACATCCCATCGTCTTTGAATTTCCCATATGGTACCTCACATACCTTGAATTTTGACTGGACACCGGGGAGGGAGGGGCCTAGACGAAATTCCAAACCAATAATTTGACCAAAGTAGGAAAAATGCAAATGTTGGTCTAAGACCACGAATTCCACATACATTAATGGTTGAGAAATCAGACTACAAGAACAATTTCAAACCATTGTTGGTGTGAAATTTCCAACTAATATTGTTTCCAAGTTGGCGGGGGTCTCATGTCCCCACATGCACCCATTTAAGTTCGGTAACGTAATGTACACCACAGCCCCATGCATCAAACAACAATCTCCTGAAAACTTCATATGGGGTCTCAATGGGGGTGGGGTCATCCGATTTGCCACAAAACCATAATAACATTTGTCACCCACATATACATGCACTATGAAATTATAACATTTCCAAATTTCCAAATAACGTGACCACTTTCTCATTATGCAGACGGTCTTTATGCATGAGATCAGCAACGTTGCTAATCTCACCCGACTTCGGTAATACATGTCAACAGTTGGAAATTTCAAAAAGCTATGAATTGCCAAAATGGACTATAGGTTATTTACCGGACGCAATTCACTTGAACCAGCATGACTAATACTGTTCTGATTGAGCTCAACCAACGCCGTCTAAACCGCCGCGTTCTCACGGGCGTAATCTTTGCAGCAAGAAAATATCAGTGTGCAATTTTACCTGATATTTTCTTGCAGATATTTTCTTGCAGCTTCATGTGTACGCGCCCTAAAGAAGTGTTTATTTATAACGGCGCGTACTTCAGACGTTATCTTTTTATTTAAATTGTAAAATCAATAGTTGAAATTCGCGGCAATAGTAGATGATTGTCAATTTAGTCCAGATTGGACAATGCCCGACTACTTACTGATCAAGATGTGTTGATACACTAAATTGACGCACAATGTGTCTTTAAAAGTAATCAAACGTTCTATATGGTTAAATATTCTATTTGGCAATTTTGTTTTTATCACGTATGGTGACGCGACCCTCCCTAACTCAGAGGGTTCATCTTCAAACAACACTAATATATTCCTAATATCATGTAAATGCCTAATGTTAATTTAGAGGAAATTTCGTGGTTTTATCAATGCTGGTGTCCCCACCTCCCCATCCTCAACGTCACTCAGGGCCGGGAACTTACGTAATAAATTGCTCGAAAATGGCAGCAGGACGTCTCCCATCGAAGTGAGTACTCAACGTTTTCTTCACCTAAATAAATAAATAAACCAAAAAAGATAGCAAATGAGTTATGTATCAGTTTTGCTAGCTCACTATACAGGAACTACATATAAATATGACAGTTGTGCAGATATAAGCGTTCAAGTGACTTAATTATGTCATCATGTTTCGAGGTTGTGGAATTTGAGCGCCCAAGTCCCCCTAAACTAATGTTTAAAGTTAGAGCAAACTATGTCGTAGGCACCCGATCCGCGGCGGGCACCACTGCCAACTTTTAACTTCACCATTAGACGCATGGGGTGCTATTCACCGGCTGGGTTTATAATATAGTCCAGGTAGTTTTACGAGGCGACGCTCAATGCGAAGCTATCGGTGGACATATAGATGGGAAGACATCGCCGCGCCATATAGGATTATCCAATCAAGGTGATTGGCGTCAATCATAGATTGACCACCGGTCACATAAACATGCTGCGTGTAACAGTACACGTTTGTACACCTTTCAACAATGAGCAACCGAGGAAAAGGACGTGGGGTAAAATAGACCACCGACGACATGAGGGGGTCTACAAAAAAAAATCCGTATATAGGGCCGGGGTGAGTGGGTGGTCCAGAGGCCGAAACAATCGTGCTTGTAATTTTTTTTCCAAAATAGTTTTTTTTCAAACAATTTACAAGTACTGACCATGTAATGTTGTTTGTAAGCGTGTTAGTATCATGTTTGTTGGCATATGGCTATATAGACAGCTATAGTGACTATTTAGCATCAGATTTAGCAACATTCTGGATTTCACAGGATCCCGTCCCACTTCTCAGTGGAAAACCGTAATTTAGTCAAAAAAATTAATGTATTACCCAGTTGTATTACCCGCATAAAAGTAATAAAATAAAAAAAACTGTATCACAAATAAAACATGGTGAATACTCAATGATGACTAGATATCATTGACCCGATTGTTGCATAACATGAAATTGAAAAGGGTATCTCATAAATTTCTAATGTCTGAAATACTGTCTTGTTCTGGCATGTAATCAATTTCATTCCTTCTGGTTATTTCTCATCGTTTTAATGATTGCATGCAAGTAATGTTAATTTGCAGCACTTATCCAAATAAAACTGAATTGGTTATGATGAATGGCCGTTACTGTTTATTGTTCAGACAATCCCAACTGAAGGTGACGCTATTCTCCTTGAATTTACGAACTTCATCTTGAAGCTTAAATACTGCTCAACAAGACTAAACTACAATACTAATTGTATACTGTTATCGCTTACAAATATATGAACTGAAATAATGTGATGCATTCAGATGCTTTGAGAAATGACATTCTTCAATGTCTTCAAAGTTCAAACTAAAATCAAGAATACAATCTGACTGAGACTATACTGCAGACTCTAGTGCACAATATACATACAAATGGTTGAGTTATAATAATGCAAAATGTGTTTACGGATGGAACCAAGTTGGTAGCTCTGGTATGCATCGACAGGCAAAACCTGTGATATGCAGTAATATCTGCACACATCATTCCCGTATCATTCAGGTCTATCACCATACCAAACCACTTCAAAATTCGACAACCGACACTTCAACGTATATGGCAAAAACTTTGTACGGATTAAATTTCATAAACAGGGCCCATGGATAACTCTGGTAGGCATTGGTACTCACAATCCGTGATATTATGGATATTCGTTCCCCATTTCTGGTCCGTCACATGTCCACACCGACCATTCGAAAACGCGCATCTGTGTTGCCAACCGCGCTTCTACGACGATACAACCGCGCATCTCTAGTTTTATGTTGCAATTTCTGGTCACGAAAAACAGAAAAATACGGTTATCAATTAATTTTGACAGAATGGAACGGTTGGTATAGTAGAAGTTACATTCGCTCAAAACCTCGATATTTGCCGGGTTGAATTCGATACAATTGTGTATATTTCGTTAAAGCATTGAGGTAGAAATAGGCTGCAGAAACAGCCCGGGGTCCTAATTTTGGCACATATTTTTTCACAATGTATCGGCATTTAGCAACACGATTGAGTATTTTCTCGTCGATTTTTTCGGATTCCTTTAGTCAAATGTTCCTGCAATCACCTTGCGTTGAAATTTGGGTTCATACTGTAGCCAATGTCCATAAAATGAGTCTATTTCGGAAGTGGGTATATCGAAAAATATACGACAGTGCTTCTTTGTGACCAACAACCAACCATCAATGTTGCCGAATTCCTGTCTGATTATAACTAAAGTAAATATCGCGTGTATATGTGTCCGAATCGATGTCCAGAGGAGACTATTTCGTTTTCCAGCTGATTTGACTAACATAATTTGTCGAATATGTCAGTTGAGCACGAGTCGAGACGAATTTGACTACATCTAGTTCAGGAAACGAAATAGTCTCCTCTGGACATCGATTCGGACACATATACACGCGATATTTACTTTAGTTATAATCAGACAGGAATTCGGCAACATAGATGGTTGGTTGTTGGTCACAAAGAAGCACTGTCGTATATTTTTCGATATACCCACTTCCGAAATCGACTCATTTTATGGACATTGGCTACAGGATGAACCCAAATTTCAACGCAAGGTGATTGCAGGAACATTTGACTAAAGGAATCCGAAAAAATCGACGAGAAAATACTCAATCGTGTTGCTAAATGCCGATACATTGTGAAAAAATATGTGCCAAAATTAGGACCCCGGGCTGTTTCTGCAGCCTATATCTACCTCAATGCTTTAACGAAATATACACAATTGTATCGAATTCAACCCGGCAAATATCGAGGTTTTGAGCGAATGTAACTTCTACTATACCAACCGTTCCATTCTGTCAAAATTAATTGATAACCGTATTTTTCTGTTTTTCGTGACCAGAAATTGCAACATAAAACTAGAGATGCGCGGTTGTATCGTCGTAGAAGCGCGGTTGGCAACACAGATGCGCGTTTTCGAATGGTCGGTGTGATGTCATAGAGCATCAAAATATGACAACCGACTCTTGAGTTATGATGCAAAATGTTTGTACGGACGGACACACGGACGACTCGAGACGTCAACTATATACCCGCCGACTAATATCGGGGGTATAATAACCATATATCTATGTGTATACCTAACCAACACAATTCCCCTCCTCACCCACCCTGGTGAATAAGACTAAAGAGTTCTTTGATCATGCACAAATAATTGTAGAACCCCTGACCTGTTTACTACTATGTACACTGGCCAGTGTTCCCTGTCAGACTAAACACGCTCGATATATTAAGGCTATAATTTGGAAATAGCAGGGAAATATCCAAACAGAACCAAAACACAAAAAAAATTCTTCTGAGACGTTATCTTCTTGGCTCTTCATTTTCACACTGTGCTAATTAAAAAAAACCTCATTAATATCATTGAAACTCATTCTGCATGAAACTCAAGCATGAGTCTCCACACAATTATACCCACAACTTATACCGCTATACATGCCGATTGTGGCCGGTGAGTGTTCGTGAATTAGTCGTAAGACGGCGTCAATTGATAGGTGACAAATCTGATAGATTGGATCAATCACACCATCGACAGCGTGTGTCGTTTGCGCTAAAGCAAAGATACCTTTGCGTTCAGTCGCTACCATATAAACTACCTGGTTTATAAAATAGTCTCGCTTGGTGAATAGCACCAATGGGGATTCCTACATGTCTATCTAACTTTGGTAACAATTGGTGATAAATTGTTTTATCCCGGTATTCTAGTGCCTTCCTGTCCCCAATCCCCGACCCCTACGCCGCATTTAAGCCCACACCATTAGCTTCCATGTATAGATGATACTGGAAACTCAATTTTGTTCATGCACTTGTTGTGCCCCTCCCCTCTCCATCACTGAATCGATTAGGGTCACTTTTTTTTTTAGACCACATCATTAGATTCTCCTCATATAATGGAGATGTCTATATATAAGATTTGTGGAAATCGGTGTCTAAAACATTATCATGTTAGTGTCCCTCCACTCCCCACCCCCGACCCAAACGGCACCAACGTGGTGTCTTTAAACCACACGATTATATATTCCGAGTATCGTGGAGCTGAATATGTATCAATTTGGTCGAAATCGGCGCTAAAATGTGTATAAATATTGGTGCCCCCCCCCCCCCCCACATTCACCCATCCCCGACTCGAGCGGCGCCACTTTTGACATCTTTAAAATAGTGTTAGACTCCACGTGTCATGGGAATGACTATATATGTTTCGTGGATATTGGCGACTATACACATCCTTATCAAATTTAGTGCCCCCCCTCCCCATCCCGATCCAAACGGCACAACGGAGAAGAATATGTATCAATCAGGTGAAAAACGTCGACTAAAACATTTTTATCGATTTTAGTAACCTCCCCATCCTTGATCCAAACGGCACCAATGTGACGTCTGTAATTAATTCGCACGATTAGATTCCGCGTATCACGGGGATGTATCTATTTGTTGGAAATCGGCCCTAACAAATATTTGTATCAGTTTTTGGTGCAACACCCCTCCCCAACCTTGACTCGAAGGGCGGCACTTTTGTCAACTTAAAGCCACACCAATTAGACTCCTCATAAAAAAGAGATGATTATGTATAAGTTTGGTGGAAATTAGCGACAAAACAATCATCGATTTTGTTACCCATCCCCTTTGTTGTGTTCTTGGAACAGACATCATCACTTAAGGAAACTTTATCCGACACCATTATCTTCCTCGTAAAAGGAGCTATCTAGAATAAATGGTCCCCCTTTAATTTCTATAGAACACAGACATTCACACATATAGATATAGATTGTATATTAAATACATATACGTACCTTGCAACGAAGGCTTTTAGCAAAGCTCGTAAACAATTATCTGCTAAAGCAAACGGTGCTATTTGCAGTCTGATTTCTAAACCGATGGAAATTAATATTCCAATTGCCCACAAGTTGAATTGTTCAGGAAGGTAGTTAAACATATTTTATTATTTGGAAGTGAAATATGGGGATACCAGAACATCCAAGAATTTGAGAAACTTCAATTGCCCTTTTCAAAATATGCTTTTCTGAGCACGCCTGATGTCATGGTTTATGGCGAAACTGGAATATATCCACCAGGAATTGATACAGCCATTATAATGGTCTCATACTTGGCTATATATATTTTTTATGATTAATAAGTTTTTCACCTGGTAGTGTCAGCTAAACTCGCTGATATTAACACGGTATGCAGTCAGACATGATTGACTAATCCATTTTAATTGCAGGTTTTTTATGCGTCATTAATTCGGGAAATAAGAACATAAATGGTATCGTCTTAAAATTATTGCTACATCCATACACGAGATGTGCACTGCCCGATAATAACTAGATTAAACCTAACACTGACCCAAACATCTGAGCCAAATGATACAAACACAAATATAAACCAAACCACGCGAGTCAAACGGTGGGACATTAGCAAGGCTTCAGAGTTCATAGCATCGATCAATTGGAGCACCATGACAAAATTAAAAAACGAACTGAAATCTGTTTCACTACAGAACATTACAAAATCGGATATAAATTACATTGTTAACGGAATATCCGAATTAATGACCGACTCAGCAAGATATACTTTTGGCACATATACAACCACTAAAGTTAAGGTAAACAGACGCAGAAATGGTGGAAATAAACCTTGGTTTGATGGTACCTGCAGAGACGCGCGTAAAACATACCGAAAAGCTAGACGCGTTGATGATACAATAAGTACCGATTCCTCGAAATCACGATTAAGACTAGCTGCGAGAGAATACAAGCGTGCGCTCAACCGAGCAATGAGAATCCACAGAGAGAATATATCACGGGAAGTTTCAAAGTTGAAATACGAAAACCCGAAACAATTTTGGAAGAAAATCGGAAGTGGTCGGAAAACGACGACTGCATCGATCAGCCTTGAATCGTTATATATTTATTTTAAAAATCTGAATGCGTTTGAGCACAGCGAAGATGGGACATTCCTCCAACCAATTAACCTCAACTCTGATGAGGATAACACAGAGCTCAATAAACCAATTAATGAAGAAGAAATAAAGTCTGCTATCCGAAGTCTTAGAAATAATAAATCGTGTGGGGAAGATGAAGTATTAAATGAATATATCCGTGCATCAGCCGGAAGTATCATTGATATTCTAGTTTGCCTGTTCAACCTTATATTAGACACAGGTTACATACCCGATTCGTGGACTATTGGAACGATTGTACCGATTTATAAAAATAAAGGAGATAAGTCAGACCCAAAAAATTATAGGCCAATAACAATTTTAAGTTGTTTTGGAAAGGTTTTTACCAAAGTATTGACGATTCGTCTAACAGACTTCACAACAAAGAACGGTATTCTGTCTGAAACACAAGCAGGATTCAGACATGGCTATTCAACGTTAGATAACATATTTGCAATACACTTATTGGCCAAAATGACAGGAATGCTGAAAACAAGACTTTATTGCGCATTCATAGATTTCGAAAAAGCGTTCGATAAAGTTTGGAGAAAAGGCCTTTGGCATAAATTGATAAAATCTAGAATAACTGGAAAAACTCTCAGAGTAATAACTAATCTGTATAATGATATCAAGTCGTGCGTGCAACACCAAGGTGCTAAATCCCAATATTTTGAGTGCCTCTCGGGGGTTAGACAGGGCGAAAACCTCTCACCCCCCTTCTTTTTTCCATCTACCTTAATGACCTGGACACTTTTCTCGCCGAACAAGGCACGAAAGGTCTTAGTACCATCTCAGATGAAATTTCCGCGAAACTGCACACATATGTTCAATTATTTGTCCTTCTATACGCAGACGACACCGTAGTTATGGCAGAGACAGCGGGAAAACTGAAAAAGCAGCTTTTATCATTTGAAAGATATTGTGATATCTGGAAATTAACAGTAAACGCTGACAAAACAAAAAATTGAATGTTCTCTAAACACGGTTTACCAAAAAATGCACAATTTAAACTCGATGGTAAAAGTATCGAAGTGGTTAAAAACTTCAATTATCTCGGAATTATTCTCTCGAAGACGGGAAAATTTGGCTTCTAAAGGCATGAAAGCAATGTACTCTGTTATATCGAAAGCCCGTAAACACTGCTTGAGTATAAAAAACCAATTCGAATTATTTGATGCACAAGTAGTGCCAGTACTCCTCTATGGGTGTGAGGTGTGGGGCCATGAAAATTGTGCTATTATTGAGAATGTTCACCGACAATTTATGAAGCACTTATTGCGACTAAAACCTTCGACGGCTGACTACATGGTTTATGCAGAAACTGGCCGAATGCCATTAGAAATTTTAATTAAAACACGAATGATTAAATATTGGTGTAGAGTAGTTAACATGGATGAAAAGCGATATTCTAAAGTACTATATCAGTTATCACGCACGTTATCAGACGATTCAAATCACATCAGTTGGCTGAGTTCCATTCGTCACACCTTAGAGTCATGCTCCCAAGGTCATATATTTGATAGCGACATTGCGACAAATGTAGACCAACTTATCGAGTATGTGAAATGTAGTCTGATTAGCAAATTCAGATCGAACTGGGAAGCAGATCTGCAAACATCTAGCCGGGGAAAAATATATCAGATATTCAAACATGATATCTCATATGAAAGCTATCTAGACACTCCAAATGAATTTAATAGAACGATATTATGTAAATTTAGAACATCAAATCACCATTTGCCAGTGGAAACCGGTCGCTGGAATGGTACAGATCTAAGGGAACGAACATGCCCGCTATGTAGATATAACAGACTAGGAGACGAATTCCATTACCTATTTGAATGTGAAGCGCTTGAGCGCGAGAGAAAATGTCATATATCAAAAGAATACCTAAATAGACCAAACATTACAACAATGGATGAACTTCTCAATGTACAAAACCCATGCCAAATACGGCGTCTATGCAAATTTATACATACCATTTTTAAGAGGTTCGACGAAAATCCGCCTGGTTGACATATACCATCTGAACTATTTAGTATTTGATACGTATTAAACATTTCGAACGAGTACATATTATATTCTAATCGTAACTACATGATCTCCAATGCCGCCATACATTTGTACATATTGTATATATATATACTTGTTACCAATTTTTGTATATAAGTTATGTTAATCTCCATACGCATCTGTCATGTGTCATGAGAATAAATCATAGGAGAAATAAGTACCCATGACTGCGCCAAGTGGGAAATATGTTATACGATACATACTGATGTTACATATGGGATACTATACGAGGTACTATAAAAATTGACACCGCATGGCCCAAAGACACTGTTAAACAACCCATAACTGAACGTGTGTGATTGTATGGCGACCCATGCATAATTAATTATATGAAAACAATGTTCTTTTTACAGGCATATAATGTAGGGGGTCTTGAAAATATTTGAAGCAACGGGGTTGCAAAAAAATAATATCCGCTACCTGTACACATACAGTGTTCGTTGGCCGATGCACCCCATGCCTGGCATCCTAATGTACTGTGCAGCATGTCAGTGAGTGTTTTCTTGCCTATGTGTGTTATACAATAATAAACAAATTAAATGCTTTGGGTAACCAGTGACTGTTGTAAAAGTATGGGAGGGCAAGACGATATTTGCAAATATTTTTTTATAATTTTATACTGTTGACATGCAGATGTCACATTTTGCCATTAAAATGGGTTTATGTGTTTATGTTTTATGTATGTAGCCATTTATAGGATTGCTGGTACATGCTCATTGACTTGAATATCGACTAAGCAGACATATTGAGAAAGAATAAGATCTTGATGGCCACTGCATACAATACATGTAATTGTACTGAAAGTGGAATATAGGGATCAATCATAACATTTAACACCCTATAGATCTCGTTTCCGAGAAATTGAGTTTGTAAACAAAAACACTTGTATCACCATGCTCGAGTAAACCATTGTTTAAAATATTTCGTCATTTCGTGATGGCGAGATATTTGCAAATCCAAATAAAAGAATGGTGACAAATAACAGAAGCCGAAATGTGCGCAGATATTTGTTGGCATTTTTAATTAGTTTCTATTTCCAAACTTCATCGAAAATACTTTTAGAAAACAATTAGTAATCAGATGACATTCACTGAATAACTGTACTTAAATGCATATTTTGCCAATTGTGTTGACCGGACAGATCTATTGGAAAATATCAGTGATAAAGACTGAGTCCTGTGAAATGCTGGTTAACTTTCTATTTGTTTGACGAATGTCACAACATTGTAACGCTTCCAGTAACGAGCAGCATTGAGGAGCAAAGTTGCTCCTAACTATTGCAGCACTCAGAATACAAAGGTAGCATATGATTCAAGATGTAGGGTGGTTGAGGGCTAAATAGGCCCACAACTTCATAAAAACCCAATGGAAACTCAAAGTGATCATCTTGGTTCCAACTTCAAGTTGATGTCGGTTTAATTAGCTCGCATGTGCGTATGTCACAACAGTTGCTTCGCTGAGTCAAAATTGTCTGTGAATTCGGACGAAGAACTCCTATGTTTATCAAGATAACACAATGTACACTGTTGGTTATTTGAAGAAGCAAGGCAGTCTAATGTATGTTATATACATTTACAATAACTAGGCATAGGGCAGTATATTGAAATTCATTGATAACAGACATAACATGTCAGTTTTCTTACATGTGTACTAAATCTTATCGACACATGCTCATGATGAGTGTCCAACATGGTGATACATACAGTGGTCTCTAGTCTCTAATATGGGCATATCATACTCAGAAATGTTGCAACAGGTAAGCACAGTAGAAATAATGATACGGGTCTTATATCTTAATTATTCGTAATTAATCTTTGATAAATATGTTGAATGGAAAAAATTTGCATCACATCTTTACATGTGTCTGGAATTTTATTTAAATCAAGAAAATATGCATTATATATTGACTATATATATCGTCTACGATTGAAATCGGTCCATATGGGAAAGCAAACGATTTTGAACACAAAGACGCATACGCTATTTAAGTAAAACATGCTGCGCAGCTGTTATATAAGATGGATATCACTATTTTTAATTGCAAAATATACCGAATAACTGAGAAGACGTAACTAATATCTCCAACACTGACAAGGTCGTAAGCTTAGGACAAATAGTTAATGCCAGAGACCCTGTATATCTTCACATTCTAGGCGAATTCACAAACTGGGCGAATTAAATATACACACCCTCTATATCGAAATATCGAAACTAATGATTGTGAAATGCATTCAAGAACCAACAACGACATTCAATGATTCAAGATTGTTATTTTGAATGACCTCCTGTATATGGTCAAATTGACGATGAATGATATCCACCTTTGACATTTTGCAGAATTTCGTGATTTATTTTATATCTAAGTCCTAACTTATCTCTGAAATGAATTGTATTGGCGTCGAAATTACTTGTTCATGCCTTATCTCTATTTGGAAGAAAATAATCGTAACTGGGATTTCCATGTCATTTGGAGTAGAAAAATAAATATATAAATATATATAAATATTAATTAATTTATTTAATTATATAAATATAAATAAATAATAATCTCCACCAAACTTTTTCAACCTCATGCAATTGTTTTACTAAAGACATGCTGTGCCCATATTTGATATTTGTAACAGTTTAAACATATTATAACTGAAAAAACACCATATGTTTGTAACTGGTACCTCATATGGGCCTTAGTTGAGATGATATTATGCTATGGCATGTTGCATATGGGACGGTGAGGTGAAAAACTTCCTTCCCAACACCCTTCGGAAAGAATGTTCGAGAAATGTAAAACTGAAATAAATAAACTTGTCCTTATGTGTGACTAAGACATTTAAACCTAGATCACTGTGTGCATGGGAAAAGAGCGAGCAACTTCCTCAAACATTAATGGCTAGAAAATAATTGTGATCAGTGCATCAAGCCAATCGGTGAACTATTGCCTCTCTATCAACGTAGATGATATGTTACTTCCTCTCTCACAAAACCTAAAGAGTATCCAATTCTGGCATAGTGATTGCTTGTCATTTAGCATAACAGAAGTTGCTCAAGTAGACTAACAAAAGTGGTATGGAATAATGCTGAATGGTGGGCTGGTTGACAGACTAATCAGGAAATACAGCACAATTACCAAGGTTTGCAGATATCAGCAATTTATAAAAACAGTATTTCCAATTGCAGCCTGGGTCCTATACTATAGAATACAATTTTTGTAATATCAGCGTTAATTTGTGATTTACTAATTTTGCAAATTTTGTGTTCTATAGTATTCGACTGTATTTATATCAGTATTTTCTTTCATTGTAGATTGTGACTCTTCATATGCAGAATACATTTACATGCATGACTTATATGATCATTTTGGCGAACCATCTATATACCGGGATTCACTTGACCGGAAAATCTGTCCATTTGGTGGAGAAAAGGGGGGCCTGAACGTTTCATGTTTTTATAGTACTCGAACGCTACAGCTTTGTAATATGTAAAAATCGCAATACGGAATGATAAAGTACTGGTGAAGCGGGTTCTGTAGTACAGCAATAATACTATTTTTGTATAAATTCAGTATCAGATTACAACTGCACAGGCTACATTATTTTTCACTCCGTGATCACGACGATTCTCCTGCGGCTAATGGTGAGTGGGATTAGCTGGGTACATGTTATTTGTAATGTGGTACCGGAATCTCGATTGTTAACCCATCGTCAGTGGTTTATGCTCAATGGAGTTGAAAGGAGTAGCCATGTCAGCGGCCTGGATTTTAATTAAGAATGGAATTAAATAGATACAGTTGTCGGGCTTTGGCTCCAAACGGATATATAAACAATCTTTGTGCGAATCTACACAAATACGCGGTTTATCGGGGGATGGTGGCATTTCGTGCTGAAACCAAAAGGTTACTGATAATTTCAGGCTAAGTTGCGTTAAGAATCAGTGGACCCCAAATATTTACCATGACATTATGTAACTTACTGGAACCGCATGGTATTGGTGTGTTCAAGAAGTTTGCGGTCACCTTGTGGTCTAAACAATTTAATTTGGCCAATGGTGCCACACAGAATATTCATGAGTGAATTCTTAGAAAAAATCGGGGTCCCCTGATCCTTAACTTACCAATGTAATAGTGCGTGTTGGTTATAAACCAACTGTCATATGTTTACCTAAATTCAGCCGCTTTGTTGGGTATAAATGGAACGTACCGAGAATTAGTTATAGTTTAAGTAGATGGTGCTATAGATATATATTTTGTTTAAATCGAGGTTGGATGTCGGACGAGGGAGTGTTGGTCCACATTGGAATTTCCAAATGAACACCCATCCTTGACACAGGTCGAAAATACCAAGTTCGAGAACAGCCATCGCACCCCATCATGTGTTGAATTTTTCCAGCTGCGTGGTACCTCAAACTTTTCAACCGTCAAGGTCTAGATTTTCCCACTTCTAATATTTCGGTCGCTGTCCAAAGCTAGCTAGACAAATCAGGTTCCACCCTTGGTAATCTGAAGCTGCTATTTTGCATCTCAAGTGCAACCGATATGGGTGTTGGCCGACCTCTTTAATTCGACGAACCGTTAAGAAACATGTAACAAAACATCGGAACATGGTAACCAGTACTCCACATGATACCGAAGAATGAATTTTTACCGTGCGCAATTGTGGTCAAAATAACTCAAGTATCGGAAACTAGTCACATAATGTACGTTTATACATCAACTAAATCACTCACCAACTGACACAAATGGGCATTGCCATATCATTCGTATGTATCATTAGAGTAATTTCCCTTGACCAAATCACAAATGCTTTCGATGTGCGTTCAACGAACGGTTGTCGATAGTACTCGATTTGCCGTCTTTTGTGATTTACCAGAAATCGCGTACGCTATTCTATTGCGGTGGTCTATAGTACTCGACACCGTCTGTACGGCTCAAATAAGCCTGCTATTACAAAAATTGTATTATATAGTATAGGCCCCTGGTAAATATGCTCTATGTGTATTTATTTTCAAAATATGTCAACTCTAGTTGAATTGGAGCTTAAAGGTACGGTTGGCCTTGGTGGTGGGTATCCTGTGAAAATATTTCCACCCGTCAAAAACCGCCACAAACAACAAAATGTAGACAGACTTTGTCCGTATACAAATAAGAAATATCGCATAAACAGTATGTTATTGTCATATCTTTGACCATTGTTATGTAAACAAAATCATAAAAAGTTACTTTTCTGGTGTTTGTTTATATTATGATGGTAAACATAAAGAGCGTTCTTTGTTGGTGAATTCCTGATATGGAACGAATAAAGAGCGTTTATGCAATTTGTGTGTGATTAGCCAGCAGCATTGTGCTGTCTTCTGTAACACAATCAGGCTCTTGCTTAGGTAAAATATAGTAAATCTTTATGATAACATGCTGTTTACGCGATGGTCATGGTATATATGAACGAAACTGTATGCGTTTTAATGTTTTTCTGTTTATGGTGATTGGAACAAATATGAATATTTTCGACAACTAAGGCCTCGCGTGCCTTTAACAACTGATATGTCATGGATATATCTACAAAATGTCAACAGTGACTCGAAAGTCAAGATTGCGTTCACTGTCCTGAGATGTTATCAGCTTAACATTTATTGCAGCCAAATAGCCAAAAACACATGTTCGGTTCATGCAATATTTTGCATGGGGGAATTTTAGCAAAATTTAAAACGAAATAAAAACAAATATAAATGCAAATAAAAACTGTATTACATGTTATATATTGGTAGGTTCTACTCACGGCTGCTTTTGAATGTTGTAGCCCCCGAAACGACGACAACGCCTGTTGCTGTGGAACACACCCCGGCCTTGTAAGCGAAGGTTGAGCATTCCTGTCTATCGACGCACATGGCGGCACACTCGATTTCACTGGAGGCGGAACTAGTAACCACCGAACCAGGTGAGGCCCCTGACCACTGGTCGATGTCCACTATTTCGTATTGTTCATCCAAAGCCCATACGCCGAACGAAAGTCCCAATAATAGCAGCCAAGCCAAATTCCTTCTCTGCCTTTTCATATCTGAATGGGCACAACGTTGGTGTCCGCGTGAATTACCGCCTTTCAGACGAGCTCGTTCTCCTGAATGCCCCTGTATTGGTAAATGACAACGATGCGCCTCACAACGTATTTGTAGCGAACCTCTGCACAGGGATGTGGCGAGAGGGTCTCCGCTGGGGGGTGTCCACCTTGGGAATTTCCAACTGCACCCCCCCCCCCTCGCAATCACACCAACACAACTTTTTGCATAATTCCATTTGCACCCCCCCCCCCCCTTGTACCTCATGCTCAGGCCTAATTTCCTATATATTCATAAGCCATTCTTCTATTTTCCCAGTATGAGAACATTAAGATATTTTAACCTGAAAATTGCCCCAAAAAAAACAACTAGTGATCTAATTCCAGACAAATGCACACAGCTACCGACAACAGACCAGGAAACACCGGGCCGACCATGGTTGTTCGACCCGGTGTGAGAAAATTTTGAAAACTATACAAGAAAATCGCAAATCCTAGCATCAAGACTGGCCTCAACTGAAGCTTTCCTAGTGTTGGAAATTTCAAACCTCATACTCCCCCTCAGGTTGGAAAATTCTTCAACTGATGACCATTTATGTCTACAAGTTTGACCAAATGTAGTAAAATATTGTTTTGCTAAACTAATTAGCAGTTTTGTATTGGCCATGTGAATGGGGCAATCACACACCGGGCCGACCATGGTTCGGCCCGGTGTGCGAAAATTTTGAAATCTGAACAAGAAAATCGCAAAATCCTAACATCTAGACTAGCCTCAAGCCTTCCTACTGTTCGAAATTTCAAACCCTACACCCCCACTTAGGTTGGAAATTTTCCAACTGATGACAATTCCAATGACAATGTTGACCAATTGTATGACAATATTGTTTTCTTAAATTAACTAGAAGTTTTTGACTGGCCACGGGGGAGAGACCAGGACACAAGCTTTCCAAGTGTTGGAAATTTCCAACCTGTCACCCCCCTAAGGTTGGAAAATTTCCAACTGATGACCATTTCTGTCAAAATTTTTGACCAAAAATAGGAACATATGCAAATATTGGTCGAAAAACAATAAATTCCCCCAATAAATTGTTTTATAATCAAACTACAAGAACATTTTCAACCTATTGTTGGTGTGAAATTTCGTTGTGGCAGGTATGAAATTTCCAACTATTGAAAATATAGCTCTCTGCTGGGGGTGAGACACCCCCACACCCCCCCCCTCTAGCCACATCCCTGCCTCTGCAGCAACATGGCGTTCTCACCAGGTACGCAGACTAATGGATGTGGGTGTTATCCCCCAACCACTCATTACTTCTTGCATGGGTCAATAATATGAAGAGTTTTCTTTGTACGATTCTACGACAATTTCTCATTCCGCTAATACTATATATGAACGTAGGAGTAAAAACATAAATCACAAATAGTATGCGATCTTTGTAACTACTAACATTTCCCAACCACAAAGAAGTTTAGGGTACTATGAAAGTTACAACGTTGAAGAACGTGACTAGAATGTCCAACAGCAATTTTCGATTTTCAGTTTTTCACAACCTTAAACTGGATCATAAATGTATACCAATATCTGATACGCAGGGACCTGGCGACAATGTGTCTGTCGCCCCCCCCCCCCTTGTGAAAATGATTTATCAGCTGGAAATGTCATGCTCAGGGACATGGCGGTAGGGGATTTTAGGGTATCTCAGTCACCGTCCACACATAATGTAGGCAAAGTCGCACACTAAAGTTTGTCAAAATATGTCGGGAACTCAACGCCTGGCACTGGTGAGTCTCTGACAAACGTTTATGATTGGTATGATATCGTTCGGGGTGTCCACAGTGAGTGATACTTGCGGGATTATAGCCAAAATTAATATGTTATATATAATTATTATAGATAGATCGATCGATCAACACAGAAAATAGCAACATACAGACATTATATATCTTGAACGGCCTTGCCAAAGTCATAGCAATATTACAGCTGTTTCAATTCTTCGCAAATGACTTTACTTTTACAATGTCGGGAATAGAGAAAATTAATCCTCTACAATTTGTGTCCCTTGCTTGAGACAAATCGGGACTCCACAATTTGTATACGAACATGACTGAAATGAATGATAAAAACACACAATACCGAGCTACAGATTATACAGATTCCGGGTCATATGTGACAATATTAAAGGCCCACTTAATTTTCGAACCCCCAGATAATTTTATATAAAATATCTGCCATATTATATACCATTTGAAAGAGGAAGCTCCAAAATATTGTATTATCAACTTATTCGGTGTAATAAACTGAGAACTTGTTGTTTTTGTTGAGATATCGACTTGTGTTCTGTGATCAAGTTTCATTATTTTGAATGGAAGGGGAATAACCCTATATCTTAAAATATACAGTTATTCCCCTTCCATTTAAAATACATTATTAGTTTGAATTCTTTTGCATTCTGGGAGCCATAACGGGGGAATCTTTCTATGATTTCAGCTGTTTTCTATTTTTCTATGGGCATCTTCTGAGACACAGACGTTTCAAATGGTGATGAATTATAGTATTTTAATCACGTCTTATGACATAGATTGTTATTAAGGTACTATAACAAAATACTCAGTGATTCGAAAATGAAATGGACCTTTAAGAAAACTTTAGAACCAGAACACCGCCATGGTGGCAATATGCGCACGTTGGCTTTTTCAAATTGCATTTCAGAACACTTCCAGAACTTGTAGCTATCAGCCAAAAGCCAACATAATAAAAGGTCCTAAGTAAACATGACCCGTAAGCCTGTGGAGAATATTTGACAAATCCCCGATTCAAGCCACATACAGGAGTTGCTGGTGATCGCCCATCCATAACTGCAGTTATCAACAGGGAACCAAGGAAACCACAATTTCAAATTCGAAAAATGTCCGTGACTCTGGAAACCATGCATGGGCGTAAGGAACCTGTTATGGGAATAGAGAGTATTCTTGCTCAAAGTAGTTTTTGTCCCCCGAAGTGTGTCAGAATTCCGTGGGATTTGGTAATTAGTTGGTATTTAACCCTTTGATGACGGGTGCTGAGCTAGTGCTGCATTATAATCCCCGTGCCAGCGCATTCTCTTAAATATGCGAGACTCCCATATATAAGATAATGCACTGGCTTACAAGATCAAGGTAAATATTGTTAGGCCAATGCATTCTCTTATATATGCGAGGCGCCCTATTAGTCCAGGAGATATTGGTCAACCTCTGCACCCCCCCCCCAGGACTTAACTTCACCCCACTAATTTTCTTCCTTAAGGTCTCCTCTAATTTTTTTCACTTGTTAACAAGAAAAAAAAGTGGCCGCAGAGACTCCAGACAAGATGGCGTCCATCATGGCGGCCATTTATTTTTAATGCACCAGGTTTCTTTGATCGCCGTTATAATAAAGATGATGTCACATGCCGTCTTGTTTTCCGCTCGATTCGTTATGCTAATATACAACCCTTACAAATTAGCCAAAAATCCGACACCAGAATCCAATATGGCGGCCAAGATGGCCGCCAAAATGTGAAAATATGCTATTTTTCTGTCATGTTACCACCTTTCGTTTGTCTCTGTGGGAAAATGTTAGAATGTTTGCGTCATGTTATACATTTATCATATAGAGGAGTCATTGGCGAATAAATGGGGACCATAATATGCATTCATTGCGGGATATTTTTGTCCGATATCAAGTTTTCCCAAATGCCGGTATCATAGGTCAAAGCCGAATCTCCGTTAATAACGCGATGTTATGTTTCGAATCAATGAATGTTATTGCTATTATAACAACACCCATGCATATATATTTGCAGGAGATACTCGAGCTAGGATTCCTCTTATACCTGAGTTGAGGAATATTTACCTAAATCCAAGATGGCGGCCAAAATGGCCACCAGAAATAAACAATCGCTGAAAATCGCTGATTTTAACATCAGTGATCATTATTATCATGACAACTCCACACCTGCTTACCATTGTAAGTTGGGAACACTTAGGCGAAGAACTTTCCTTGTACCATATCCAAATAAAAGTCCCCCAAATCCAAAATGGCGCCCACAATGGCGGACAGATTTTGAAAAATCACCGAAATTCCCTCATATTCACATCATTGGGCATTATTGTCGAGACAACTCCATCCATGCGTACAGTTGAGTTGGAAATACTGAGTTGAAGTAATTACCTTACATCTCATGCAATAAATTGTTTTCCAAATCGAAGATGGCGGCCAAAATGGCGACCGAAATTTGAAAACACGCCTACATTCCTTTACTTTCTTAGGATGGGCGTTATTGTTTCGCGATTTCTACCCACCATTACATGTTGATATGTATGAATTATTCATTAGGGTTTGGCAAGTGATACTCACAGTCAATATGGCGGCCAAACTGGCGGGCAGAAATTGAAAAGAAGCCGATATTATCACATACTAATTTCAACTTTTTGTCATAATATTAATTTGTGTAAACGAAACGGTACAAAATATAAACCATATATTAGTTCCAATGTAAGTCGTAGTCTTTTGGAAGGATGAAAACCCACAATCGCGATGTGGCATTTCAAAATCCATTCTCCACTAAGGGCTCATACTGGCCGTAACCGTATATAGGTGCGCCGAATAGTCATATTATGACTTCCAAGAATCAAAACAACAGTACCTGAGCTTATTCTGAATTGCCAAATTCAGCATTATCTAGACTCGTTTCCGTCTCTTCGTCAGATTAATTTATCTCACCCACAACAACAGTTCACTACTCTTCTTCGTAGAAGGGTGCCACTAATCGGAATGATTCAAACAATACATATGCCGGATTCTAGCTCACGTGTTTGTTTCGAAAGCTTGGAATTCTTAGCGAGCTTCATTCGTGGTATAGCTTATGGTATAATACAGATGCTACATATGGGGTATATGCGTCATCTTGTGCGATACACTATAAAGGAATTCGGTCGATGCGTTAAATAGCTTTCAGAAGGACCTATCTATCTGCGTATTGTCAGCTTTGGTGACCTAATGGGGATAAAAACGTGTACACCTGGTGATTGTCCCAAACAGCCACTTCTCAATATATGGTTCATCAATTCACATACCCATCTAATGCACTCACGTACCCGGACAACTTTTGTATATGGCTTCGAATGTTGAAAGCCCGACATTTGACGGATACAATTCTGCTAAGGCGTAGAAGACCATAATGCATAACATACCCAAACTCCTTGAACATGATCATAAGAACAAGCTTGTTGGCGTCCAGCAATCATCTCACCGAACAGTTCCAAGCAGATGATAACAATACACACGGTGCTAGTTTGTGGGTATGTGTCACGATAGTGGAAATGAAATTGGACCATGACTGCACCGCCCCTTATTTGTTATGTTTTAGATTCAGACAGGATCTCATGTGTGGCTTTGCTTTCCTTGTATGCTAAAATTGTATGTTCCCATCCGTTTGGTAGCCGTTCTTAAACAACTGGACCAGGAGTATGCCATTTGCTACTGCTGTATAAGCCCCACCAAGACTGGGGTGTAGTCTTAAAGGCGATACATTTGATAGTTGGTTGATATGTCATACTCACGCTGTGTGGTATGGTTCAAGAAAGTACAAATGCCATCAACAAAAGGGTGAAATGTTCAACGCGAAGAACATCCAGAGGAATGTTACGTTGGTGAGCTCTTGCATTCAGTTCAACAAACGTTGGTACACCAAGTGATTTCTTGGTAACATCACCATTGCGACCATTTCCCTACATGAGACATTAACTACTATATTCTAAAGTTATATATATATAAAGCTATATGATCATAAAGGTCGCGTTCCCCAACGTCCACTGCCATCGAGACTGTAAATTGATCTTTAAATACATAGTGAAATAAATGCACCACAGTTCCTGACATTTTCTTAAATAATACCGCCCACATACTGACACTAACCACGAGAGAGGATAACAAAACACGGAGCCTAGCATAGTATTATCCAGACAAAAGTGTACGTGTACAATCTTACCACACCAAATAAAACCGACACGCATGATATTCGATATCTTAAACATGCACCAGGTGTAGGGGTGGTGTATAGAGTGGCCCATTTCATTCCCACTATCATGGCGCATGTCCACAAACTAGCACCGCGAGCATTGTTCTTCTCTGCTGAGATATATTCGACGATACAACTGCGGGGCGTCATACAGTTTGCTTCAGATAATGGTGTGGGTAGTCTGTACACTAGGGTCTTCTCCTTAGCATATAGACATCTGTCCAAGGGAATGAGACAGCTAGCAACCTTCGAAGTTGTCCACATATGCCAATGCGTTCGCTGAGTTTGTGAGTTGACGAACCGTCTATTGAGAAGTGACTAGCTAACTGGTTCGCCAGGTGTATATGTCGTTATCCCATGGGGTATGAGACATATACATAGAGATGACCTTCTGTAAGCTTGTATACTCATCGGCCATATGCCTTCCTAGTTCAAGATGACGCACAAATATGATAGTTAGCAAATATTTAAAATCGTAAGCTAGACACCGGAAAATGAATTGTTTGAAACGTTATGATTAGAGGGACCCTACTCCCAGGAAGTGGTGAATACTTTGTCGGTGTGAGCGACCTAGATTTATCAGACAAAGAAATGGAAGCTGGTCCAGATAATTATGGACGTGACGTGGCAAATCAGAATCTGTTATCAGGTAATTGTTCTGATATAACTATTTGGCGCACCTACGCTTACGGCCATTATCGGCGCTAAGTGGAGACTGGATATCGAAATGCTACATCGCGATATTAATTGTGGTTTTTCATCTTTCAAGAAGGACACGAGCTATGTTATGCGTTTTGATACCTTTAAGTTGAACTAATAGATGGTTTATGTACAGTTTCGTCCATACATACCGATATTATGACAAAAAGTTGAAATTAATATGTGAAAATATCGATTTCTTTTCCATTTCTAGCCGCCAATTTAGCAGCGATCTTGGCTGTGAGTATCGATGGCCAAACCCTAATGAATACTTCATGTCACTATTCCATATCAACATGTAATGGTGGGTAGAAATCGCGAAACAATAACGCCCATCCTAAGAATGTAGGCGTGTTTTCAAATTTCGGTCGCCATTTTGGCCGCCATCTTCGATTTGGAAAACCATTTCTTGCATGAGATGTAAGGTAATTACTTCAACTCAATATTTCCAACTCAACTGTACGCATGGATGGAGTTGTCTCGACAATAATGCCCAATGATGTGAATATGAGGGAATTTCGGTGATTTTTCAAATTCTGTCCGCCATTGTGGGCGCCATTTTGGATTTGGGGGACTTTTATTTGGATATGGTACAAGGAAAGTTCTTCGCCTAAGTGTTCCAAACTTACAATAGTAAGCAGGTGTGGAGTTGTCATGACAATAATGCTCACTGATGTTAAAATCAGCGATTTTCAGCGATTTTTTATTTCTGGTGGCCATTTTGGCCGCCATCTTGGATTTGGGTAAATATTCCTCAACTCAGGTATAAGAGGAATCCTAGCTCGAGTATCTCCTGCAAATATATATGCATGGGTGTTGTTATAATAGCAATAACATTCATTGATTCGGAACATAACATCGCGTTATTAACGGAGATTCGGCTTTGACCTATGATACCGGCATTTGGGAAAACGTGATATCGGACAAAAATATCCCGCAATGAATGCATATTATGGTCTCCATGTATTCGCCAATGACTCCTCTATATGATAAATGTATAACGTGACGCAAACATTCTAACATTTTCCCACAGAGACAAACGAAAGGTGGTAACATGACAGAAAAATAGCATATTTTCACATTTCGGCGGCCATCTTGGCCGCCATATTGGATTCTGGTGTCGGATTTTTTGCTAATTTGTAAGGGTTGTATATTAGCATAACGAATCGAGCGGAAAACAAGACGGCATGTGACATCATCTTTACTATAACGGCGATCAAAGAAACCTGGTGCATTAAAAATAAATGGCCGCCATGATGGACGCCATCTTGTCTGGAGTCTCTGCGGCCAATTTTTTTTCTTGTTAACAAGTGAAAAAAATTAGAGGAGACTTAAGGAAGAAAATTAGTGGGGTGAAGTTAAGTCCTGGGGGGGGGGGGGTGCAGAGGTTGACCAATATCTCCTGGACTATATGGGCGACTCGCATATATAAGGGAATGCATTGGCACAGGGTATTCGGAAATTTTCAGGAAGCTCCAGTCATGAAAGGGTTAAGAACGCACATGTCAAAATCGAATTTGGTCACGGTCTGGTGATTTTTGACGCAGTTATGCCCCATTGTTGACTTAGTATTCGCAGTTGTTTGAATTGTCAGGATAATAAATTGGGCAATAATATTCAACAGAATTTCTTGGATATGGTACGAACATGTGAATCATATCCGAAGTTAGAGTTTGATCATGGCCTGATGATTGTTCACTGAGTTATCAACCGGAGGAGTTATGTTCACTTATTCGCAAATTTAGATATAGATCATCTCCATGATATGAGGGTATAATGGTGTGGTTTAAAGATGGCAAAGTGCTACCGTTCGAGTCAGGGGCGGTAAAGGGAGAGGGGCACCAAACCGATAACAATATTTTTTTGTCGCCGATTTCCATCAAATTTATATATAATCACCTCCGGTCCATGGTACGATGAATCTAATCGTGTAGTTTGAAGACACCAATTTGGTGAAGTTCGAGTCAGGGATATTTGTGAATGTCGGTGTTATATAGAAATTAACAGGGCACCATCCAGAGGTCCAGAGGGCTCCAAGGGGGTCTTACAGGAGTATTTTTTACATGGAAGATAATGGTCTCTGAGTGCAGAAAAACTGGAGGGCAACCAAATCGATTAATTTCTTTCGGTACCCTATTTCCACCAAATTGATATACACATGTATAATCACCTCCATTATATGCGTATTCTAATGGTGTATTACACTGCAAGATGCCAAAGTATTGCCGTTCGAGTCAGGGGCAGGGAGGGATAGGGACACACAAATAGTTTTAACTATTTTTGGTCGCCGACTTCCATCAGATTTTTATATTAACATAAAAATCTCCTCTATGCTAGATAAATACATTAGATACTTTATACATAATTTATATATAATATTCACATAAATACTTATTCAAAATTCTTTAGAGTTGAGAAAAAGATCGGATCACGACTGTGTGTGTGTGTGTGTGTGTGTGTGTGTGTGTGTGTGAATGGGCGTTCGTTGTTAGTCTATTCCTGAATATGGTATAAATAAATAGCGTTTGACTTGCTTCTGTGGGGAAAACTGGAAAAACGGGAGAATTGTTATGTCTCGCAAGCTTAGTATATAACAAAGTATTTCATGTAATTATTGACCTACATGATATATTATCGAAATTTGGCGATCCAGACGACCCAGGTCAGTTTAGTGGACCGATGTCGTATTTCAAGAGGTCGTTTTATTATATAATTGACTTGTTGCCGGGCGCTCCAAAGTCTGAAGATCGTCCATATCATTAAAGAGCGTTTCTGGTCCGTTGACGGATATCGGAAGTTATTAAAGAGTGTTCTGAAACACGCTTGTAGAAGCTAATATATGTTTACATCACAATTTATGAGATGGTTATAAAAGATGTTGGTTGCAAGTAACTTTTGGTATTCATTTGCCCGATAAGCGTATCAGTGTATCACTGGATCGGGAAAGTTTGACTGATTTTCGAAACCCCATTCAAGTTTGACCTAAAACAATTCTTCCCTTCTAATCAATGTCATTACAGAGACTCGATTGCATTCGCAGTCGGTAGGTGTGCAAAAATCATGAAAGTCTTTAAAACCGCGATAAAGTGAAAAGGAAATAGTTTCTATTATTGTCATTACTAATTTCTCAATAATGAGATTTTGCATGTTGAAACGATTGTAAATAGCAATACTTTTTGTTACAATCCTATCAAAACACTGAATTGTCATTGTGATTAAAACATTTCGTTGAAAAGATGGGTTTTGGAGAATATTTGTTTAATGTTGTCACCTTTTGTAATGTTGAATCTTTCGACAATTTTAGCTCAACTTGAAGTAAAGTTTGAGCAATATTGGCGACATTTCTCATCTGATCTTTAAACAACACTTCTCTTGTATGCGACTTGTGGGTTGCTCCTCACACGTCGAGATACATGCCACATCTATCATCTGATCATCACCAAACCGCATACGGATCTTTGGGGGTTACATTTAGACGGGAGCCATCCTGTAAATCACATTTAAATTAATAGGCACACCCTGCAGCTCACATTTATCGGAGAATTGTTTTTTTTTTAAACTACAGGCATGGTTTGGGGTCACTTATATATGGTAACTACCGAATTTTAACGATTTTCGTTGAAAAACGTGGCCGTCTGCAGCCATCTTGGATTTTATTATCTGCATAACTAAATCATTTGGCACAACCTATAGAACACATCCCTCACCCGATCGTCACCAAACTCCATATGGATATTCTGGGTGATGTTCAGATGATAGCCAATTTGTTTCCAAATTTCGTTTGAACACCTTACAGGCCACACCCCTCATCCGATCATCACAAAGGTCACACGAATCTTCTGGGTGACCTCTAGATGGGAGCCATCGATTTTCTCCGAAATTCGTTGAAATCATAGCCGCCAGTAGCCATATTGGATTTCACGTTTGAAAGTGTCGGTACACTGCAGTCTGCATTTTCGGAGAAATGTTTTGAAAATGTGCAGGCTTGTTTAGAATCACCTCTAGATGGGAGCTATCGAATTTGAAATATTTTCGATAAAAACGTGGCTGCTGACAGCCGTCTTGTTTTGCGTTTTGCATGACTAAATACTTCGGCATGAGTATCACACGGTGATCGGTATTACCCGAGGCACTATAAAGTGTCCTGTTGTAGACGACCAATTATTCATTTTCCGTCTATGCGTGCGGGAATTTTCATTGATAAATCTGAATGAGGCTTAATTTGACAATCGGACCAATCCTGATGTTACGCGAGGCTCGACATGTGATAGTTGCTTCTATAAATTGATTCAATGGCTATACAATTACGTCCCGCCAACGTGTGCGTATTTGACATGAACAGATTAAGCGAATAATGAACTGTTGAACAGCTTCCTATTATAATTATTCCTTGTCCATTATGAACCAAGATTCTCATATGAACGATGATACAAACTGTTAATTTCGAAGCCGTGTCACCATGACAGTGGCTGACATTTGTTGCTATTTACATGTAGCATGTGGACGCTTATTGATGGACACTTCAATATATCTTATATTTATTGTTTAGTGAGCTACTCGTGTCGCATTCATACATTGTTTATTTCACGCCTTTTATGTAAACATATATTTAATCCTCTTGATTTGGTAAACAATGCCATTTAACGGTAATTGTCACACACAGATGGTATTATTAAGTCACATCTATGTGGATTTGTTTGTACATTTACCATATCACATGCATTTGATTTACTTTCGGTGCACATGTTAATGGTCTAGACCTTGCTCTTTCTTATGCTGTGCTTTTCTGTCATTCAGGTTGAAACATTAAACAACTGTTCTACAACCTTAGCGTGGACTCTTTATATACCCTACCAGATACGGACGAAACAGCATGCTCTACCACCAACATTTTTCATCCAATTGATCCCAAACTGCATATGGCTATTCGTGTTGAACTCATGCATTACGTAAACATTTCAGCTTTCCGCATAGCTATTGATACTTTCATAGAATGCGCTTGTGATATACAAAGAAACGGCAATGTTTATATAACTGTAAATGTCGATGTTTATATACGAGGGTCTCAACACACGTTAATGGAGGTTTATTGGTAATAAAAATAGAAACTATCTATGTTGTCACGTTCTGCTTGATAATGGTGGTTTTTATCGAATATTATGATTTTTCTCATTTACCCAATGTGAACAATGTGTTATATGTACGAAGAGCCAATACGCAGGGTAGGAACTGCTACGCGAGAGAGACACCGCTTCCGACCTTTTGTCCAGTTCACTTCCGACGCACTCCAGTTCACTAGTGATCTTTTTAAGTGTGACTGCGCTGAATTTCGCAAATGGATTCACCAAGGTAAGATACTATACAGTGTTTTGTGTTAATTATAACTTCCATACAACCCCAGCTGTCCAGGAGTTTGATATTTCCAATATATAGTGCGCCAACTTGCCAATTTTAGTGTAAACATTTGAGTGTCAAATTTCCATTGGACTCCATGGTAAATTTGAGCACAATTTTCTGCGGGAAAAAAACGAATAATTCGATACTGACACGACATTGCAAGGTTTTAATAGACCAAAATGTGTTGTCTCCCCACCCGACAGTGGATATATGACCTTGGAATCATATGATATTTAGATTTGAAATTGTGACGAAAAAGCTCCAGTTCACCACAGATAAGATCGGTTCACTTTCCGAACATCATCCAGTTCTTTGCCGATCAAAAATGTCCTGTAGATTCATATTTTACACTTCGAGCAGATAGATGCAGTGTACGCATCTGTAATGTCAGCGTACGGTGCGAGACCACGGGATACGCGTGTTGGAGAAACAATGGCGTGGAGAAACAATGGCGGGGCCATGATGGAGATGATGGGAAGAGGGATAGCGGGGCGTGTACCCATCCAATACAGATAAAACCGCTACTAAACCTACAATTATACACAACAAATGCTTTCCGTATGCTGCAAGCTCCCATAGGCTCCAATAATGAAAAATTATCCATGGATATATAGCCTCCTCCTTGAACTCCCACCAATAGGACGAAGATACACCCCTCCCATTCTTGCTGATAGGAAATTCATTTGGTTCTCTATATAGAGTGTGTCTTTAAAGTGCAAAAGTACATATATATATATATATATATATATATATATATATATATATATATATATGGGTATTCCCTGGAATACTGTTCCTCATCCATACATATGGCCGCAGAGACATATTGGCATACATGTGGAACGTGTTTGAGATTTTAAATTTAAGTTATGATATTGATTTTGGAGATCCTTTCAACCATTCACAAACACATTGAGCAGGCTCCAAAATGATTAAATTTCGAAATTAAACTTATGAGGGATTGTGGATTGAACTTTGAACCAAACGCCACTCACACGCCTTCAGTGACGTCGCGTACTCAAATCCACCCAACATGTATTAACTTTGTATGGAGACGAAGTTGTTGGAGCTAATATTATCTTTTTCTCCTTTCTTATAAGTTGCAACTTATTCTTTTTTCAGTTTATGCGAATGCCAGGAAGGTTCCACGTTTTCGCTCGAAGACTCGATGCATATGATGGGCATTTCGTGTGGAAAATATCCGACTGCAAGCCTCAACTCACAAGCACACCACTGAAACCCACGCCGCATGTCAATGGCCGATGACATCTGTGGCGGTCTCCTGCTTCTAACAATAGTAATATCTATTAACCAGGAAGAACAATTGTATAATGGCGCATAAATGCAGGTTCTGGTATATTTTTACGTGATATCAGCATATTATGGCTCGTCCGATTTTGCCTATGATGGTACACCCTTAATGTATACTGATGCATGTGTATACTCAAATTTGTATAAGTATATATAGTTAGAGACAAAATCTGACCACTAGACACACACACATATATTGGGAAGTTCCTTCTATACATTAAATGTTTGTTCCACACATAATAGAAAAACAATATTTGAATTAAGTTTACCGTCAACATTTCGTTACAAATTATGCAAAAAATATGTACATAGAATTGCTTTCTTGGTCCAGTAAAATTGTTTAGAGCTTTGTTGAATAGCAAACCAGTTTGGATTGCATTACCATTGCCCAAATTGACATAAAGACTGCCTTTTGAGAAGGCGATGTTTGATGTAGTGAACTGGAGCGTATCGTGTTTAGGTTGTAGTGAACTGGAGCTTGTTTTAGTGAACTGGAGCGGATACCATGTCTTGATCAGTCGATCGATGTCAACAGTGGGCAATGTTTTATATAAAACCGTACATGAGATATTGGTGGTCCCGGGCGTGTGACTCTAGTTAGAATATTATACCCGTACATTTCGCGTTTCCGATAAAACGCAAGTTACGGAACATAGAAACAATGTACAGCACAATGGCTTTTCAAGACTACATCCAACTCCCGATACAATACAAGAAATTCAATTAATTGAGGAAAAACACCCACTATCCCGAGTGGTATTGATAAGCTATTGGAGGGTCTACCACTTCGCATGCAAAATAGCAAAATAACATTGAATGTCTCAATGACATCAACAGCTTTAAGATGGGAATAACCCACCATATATGGTAGATATTCAACCAGGCTCTGCTTAAGTTTGTTAATTGATGACTGATGTACATGTACAGTACACACAATTAGTAATAACAATTAACGTTATGATTTTGAAACTAACCATGATAGAATATTGACAGTAAGGTGGTATTAACTACTACGAGTACTATTCGTAATAATAGTACTATTCTAGCATAATATATGTGTACATGATGTATGGGAAATATTAAAGGGCAAAACAATAGTTACAATACAATTATAACAAAAAAAATTAATTAAGCGCAAGAAGAGCTAATTGCGATTAAGCACAATAAGGAATATTCCTTAAAGGCGCTTAAGCGCAATAAGGGAATCTCTATTGTACTTAGGAAATATTTAACTGCGCTTAAGCGCAATAATGGAATTTTCAAATTGCGCTCATATAATAAAGCCCAATAAGGAATCTCTTAATAAGGAATATATTATATATAGTACATAAACTCCCTATAATTCAGGTGGTGTAGTCCATATCCATGGTACAATGGGTGGAACAAATATAGGATTATTCTACTATTTGCAGAAGGGTGATCTAATGAGAGATATTAATTTCGCTTAAGTGCAATAGGGATGTCGTTGCGCTTACATGTAATAAGGAATGTCTTACTAGACTTAAGCGCAATAAGAATATTCCTTATTGCGCAGGAATATCATATTGTGCTTAAGCGCAATAAGGTATCTCTAACTGCGCTTAAGCACTATAACTTAAGAATATTCTTATTGCATTAAGCTCCACGAGAAATATTCTCATTGGGCTTGAGCTCAATTAGAGATTCCTTAAGTTATTGCAGTTGTCTATTAAATGTCAATTTGGTTTCCCATAGAGATCATCAATGATGTCTATGCGCAAGGGACCCATGCCAATCTTCTCTGTTGGGATTCCAATTGTCGGCTTATTAAATATGCACATATGCTTAAGATACAGTTGCGCGCGAAGCGCGCTACTGTAGATCAGGTTTTGGATCCCAGTGAATTAAAATATCATTGAAATAATTCCCCCAATAAACATCCATATATTCAATATACATTTTTTGGAACAGAATTAGGTAGTCCATTTTGGACGCCATCATGGAATTTATTTTTTTGGTTTAATTTTCACACATATTTATTAGTTATGTGGATGGAGTTATCATTAAACCTCACATCCTTATATTGGTTATGTGGATGGAGTGATCATTAAACCTCACATCCTTATATTGGATATAGTAATGCCCAAAGCAATTGACCACTTAACCACAACAGAATTATGGGTATTTTTGCAGGATTTAGTCGGAAATATGGCTTGTTGCCATTCATCGGAAAGCTCTCGCCTTTCCTGAAAAATTACCCATAATTATGTTGTGGTTAAGTGGTCAATTACTTTGGACATTACTGTATGAGGATGGAGTTATCATTACACCTCACATCCTTATATTGGGGATTTTCGACCTTGACTTGGGACCGTTGGGTTTTAACGCAACAAATGCGAGTACACCTTTAAATATACACAAATTTCTTGGATAAGATGAGTTTGAAGCCTGCTTACATTTCAAAATGTTGTCAGTTTTGTATCGTCTGCAGCGGAACTTGGCATGTTGAAGTAAAAGTTACAAGAGATAACATATGTACATAACGAGACTATAATACAAATGAAAAAATAAATTGAGGGAGGGGTGGGCGATACAGGGAACTAAGGGTTGAACCGATATAAATTTGTAGAGCGATAACGACCAATGTTGACATATTATGCATCTCAACTCTATTGTTGCAACAAGGCTATAAAATAGGGGGGTGTAGGAATCTTAGTTAACTATCTCTATATGGTGACAGAATAGTCAATTATGGACTTCTATAATGGTACAATACAAATTAGAATCAAATGACAAAAATATGTATGTAACACAACTACTAGTACACTGTATACCAATGAAAGAAAAATAATAATTTAGGCCGGGATTAGATTTTGGGTTGGTTATATGGACTCGGAGAAAAAGGGGTACACACCGATGAACTGACATAAATTAGTAGAGAGATAGCGATCAATGTTGCCATGTAATGCAACGCGACTGTACTGTGGCGGCAATGATATAAAATTGGGGGGGGGGGGGGTTCTGTAATTATCTCTATCTCTATAGATGGCACCAGAATTATATAGAAAGGAATAGCAATTGATATACGTATACGGCATAGTAATACCATAGACATAAGTATCACATGATAAAAATATGTACATAACTCGACTATACCGATGAAAAAATAATTCATTGGACCGGGATGAGAGGTTGGGTTGGTTACATGTGGATAATTGGATATACGGTTAATACCGATGAAACGATATAAATTAGTAGAGCGATAAAGACCAATGTTGACACTTAGTCAGGCTATGCGGGGAAAATAGGGGTTGATACGATAGACCGAAATAAATTTGTCGAGTGATAGTGACCAATGTTGACGTATAAAGTAACACGACTGTACTGTCGCACAATTATCAGGTAGAAATGGTCCAATATGTACCCTGATGTCCAATATGGAGCAGCTCAGAAAACACTCGCAGGGCCCTAACATTTATTTAACACAGGATTTCCCATTCAAATCGATTTATGTCGATAAAACTGTTATTTTTCAAAATTTTACGCTGAGACTTGGTGTGTCTGTGTGGAATACTTATATATTCCTAAAATGACAGGGTCCAGCACGTAATTATCTTTTAGATGGAAGAAATTGATTTGTTTCGATGATAAAAATCCAGCTGCAAACGTCAAGACGAGCGCTGTCAGAATCAGATTGACAACAAATTTCTCAAATGCAGGCCTGAAACTCACCTTTTTGGGAGGTGAATCCAATAATTAGATATCAAAACAATCCTTCATAAGCACATTCAAAGATATCCCACAAGTTTTTAATATCATAGGACACAGAAACAGTCAAAATGAATGAATTTAAATCACGCTTCCGAGACGAAGCGAGACATGATGTATACGATTTGAGGCGCTTTGTTTCTGATGACGTCATTTGCGTTGCTTCCTAACCTTAACCCTTTCCACTCTCAATGACATTTCAATTGGTTGAAATTAAACATTTCTCAAGTTCCAGCTCAACCTGAATCTAGTTACCCAATTGGTAGAAATACTTTAAAAGTACATTTTAGTTTGATCAGTTTTAACTATAATTTTATTGAAGATATGAGCTCAACATCATAATATGAAACTGTTTATGGCGCTGTTATCCAAACGTGTACTTTGATGATTATAATTTTATTTTGCGATCAAACGTCAGTGCAGCTCAGCAGAAACGCATGGGCACTAGTTCAGTTCAGTAGAAACGCATGAGCTCCTACGATCATAGTACCACCCACTGGAACCGGCTGTGCCGGTTCGGTCAGTGGGTGAACAAAAATATTGACACTAAACAGTATTGGAAATTAACACACAAATTCCATCGAACTATATATAGACTTTATTTTGAACTCTCTTAAGTTAATGTACGAAGACAAATTACGAGATGCCACGAGAAGTTCACAACGTCGACAACATTTCGTTTGAAGTTTGGGAAGTCCGAACGATGGTGGTTTTATATTTTCCAACTTGTGGTATGTTACGATGTATACCATTATGTGGCCCAAAAAGGTCAAATATAACAATTTGGAATATCCATTAGTTAATTTAAATTAACATTATTACGTTCCCTACAAACCATACATTTCCCGGGAACGTACCCGGTTCCCGGTTGTGAAGAGGTTTCATTTCCGGTACCTTTTTTTCAATTCCCGGGCATATATTAAACTCTAGCGTGTATGCAACGCATTTCTAATTTCTAGCTGAACAGAAAATTGTTCGAAAAAACGATGTTATCTGTCGTTATGTGATTTTTCACAGAAATGCGACCGATCAGTGGTTATTTCTACAAGGAATTAGTATCCATGTTGCCTGAATTGTTAGTGTTTTGAACTTGTAGTGTTTATTGCCTGTTTCCCCATGAAAACTACGTCGTCTATTTATGTAGTTGTATGAGAATACTCACCGGCATGGTCATATTAGCCGCCATTTTCTGTACAAAAATCACGAGTGAACTGGACACGGACCGATAGTGAACTGGACCAAAAATCGGAAGTGGTGTCTGCTTCGCGGAGCAGTTCCTACCCCGTGCAATAGCGCATATAAAATAGTACGACGAGGTAAAATCGTAAAATTATTCATGTCATTTAAAGGTACTCAATCCGATCAGACACTCCTAAATTACTATTTTACTGGTTATTATTACCACCTGATTTTAGAGTTATCCATCTTCATCCGCATCTTCGTCCGTTTGACCACGTGCTTGTGATCAGCAAACAATAGAAATATCAAACTTCAAAAATCTATATCTAATCACCCTGAGCTTTCAGGCCATGCGCACGGGTGTAGATATGAAACAATATGTGATCCCCCGGAGGATCAGGCATCATATAATATGTTATCCTCGTCTCAGGAGTCACCCGTGGCTCAATATAGATAGGATCATATATCAAAATGGGCCCATATGGTGATCTTCTAAACAGGGGACTTCACTCTATGGCATGATGAGAAGACAGAGATATGTCGAAAACACGAACAGAACGTTTATATACGAAACGGAACATTCTGCAACATACAGAATACTACGTTATTTAATGATACACACATGGCACTTTACATCAACTCTTCGGAGAAATATATTGAGATCAATTATTAGCCTATATATATTCCGAACAAGATTAATAATTTGATAGAGCGGTAGCCATAATTCCTGAATAAGATTTATGTATATATGTTAATGCACTTTCTTCTCTCTTTTTCAGGATCCGGTACAGTTAACCAGAGATGGATAAAATTTGTTCCCATTGAATGTAAAACGAAGGAGGGTTCATTTTATATCACCAATGAAATAAAATGATGAAATTATATATATATATAAAAAATTATATATATATATATATATATATATATATATATATTCGCATATATATTGGTTTGCATTGCTTTCATCATTACCCATTAGGCTTACACAAATTAATATCACGCTTGTGGGCCTAGCATTTTATATATGTGCATGGTTACATAAGTCTACGCAATTATATAGGAGGTATGCAAATAGCACTATACATGTCAGTTTACCGTACCATGATTTAATTGTACACGCGACCAAACAGCACTGAACCCGATTTAGTTAATCCTATGATGGACGCTGGTGGCCATGATTTTGAACGAATTTCGGTCAAAATATGAGCCATCCATCATCTAGAGGTCACCCCGAATATCCATATGAAGTTTGGTGGTAATCGGATGAGGGATGTGGCCTGTTCTGTGTGCCAAATGATTTAGTCATACAAAGAGTAAATTCCAAGATGCAAATGTTTTAAACAAATTTCGGTCAAAATAGAAGGCTCCCATCTAGAGGTCACACCGAAAGTCCATATGAAGTTTGGTAATCATCAGAAGAGGTATGTGCCAGTGGTCTATAGGGTCCAGGGTGTGCTAAATGATTTATTCATGCGAAAAGTAAAATCCAAAATGGCTGCCTGCGCCATGTTTTTTCATGGAAAACTGTTCAAATTTTGATAGCTCCCATCTACAGGCGATTCTAAACATGCCTGCAAATTTTCAAATCAATTCTCCAATTAATGCAGGCTCCGGGTTGTGCTGATGGATTCAAATTTTAAATCCAAGATGGCTGCTGGTGGTCATGTTTTTAAAAAACAAATTTCTGTCAAAATAGGAGGCTTCCATTTTGAGGTCGCTCCGAAGATCAATATGAAGTTGTGTGATGGTCGGATGAGGGGTGTGATCTGTAGAATATGACAAAGGATTTAGTCATCTAAAGAGTAAAATCTAAGATGGCTGCCGGCGCCATGTTTTTCATCGAAAATCGTTCAAATTCGATAACTCCCATCTACAGGTAATCACAATCGTGCCTGCACAATTAGAAAACGATCCGGCCATAAATACGGACTGTAATGTGTGCCGGTGGATTCAAATTTGAAATCCAAGATGGCTGCTGCCGGCCATGTTTTTCCTCGAAATTCGGAATCTCCCATCTATATGTCACCCTGAAGCTACATATGAAGTTTGTTGAAGAATGTACAAGGGGTGCGTCATTACGGCGTGATGAAGGAAATTATTGACACACGGACGCCAACCCATGGCAATAACTCAAACCTCATGTTGTGAAGTTGAGCTAAAATTCCAGAGGTGGTCCCAAACATGCCTGTAAACTTTTCAAAACATTCCGCCAATAATTGTGGGCTGAATGGTGTGCCGATGGATTCAAATATGATAACAATATGACCGCTATAACATAGAATACACATGTATAATTCGGAAACAAAATGGTACAATCCCAGATCTGAAGGTCATCTCGCAGATCAGATTGAAGTTTGGTGACGATCGGATCGGACGAGAGCTGCGACATACATACCCGATATGAAATCGTTGACGGACGCACTCATGGCGACCAACCCAGGGCAATAGTTCAAACTTGAGCTAAAATGGTTAAATGTAATTAGGTCATAGCTGGGGTGAATTCTGGCTTGCAGTTTCGTCCATGTAGTGGGGCCTATATAGATATACCATCACCTATGACCCATAAAATACAGCAATACATCCCTCAATATGCAGTTATCGTGTTTGATATATGTAATATTGGATCAAGACATGTGGGCCTACATCACACAACTTTACTTTAAACAAATTATATTGAACCGGTATGGGTTTGGATTGTAAACCTCTAGAAATATATATAGGCATAGCTATATTAGTTTCCAGATGTCCCTTACGATTTTGATCTGGTGCATGATAACAAATCAAAAATGGTATTTAAACAAAACGGTTCATTGAAAATAGTGTACGGTGTATATTTGCGTAACGTCGCCCTCGATCTTTTCAAATACCATTCAGATCTGATCGCCCATACCGATTGACGTACGAACGGACGCATGACCAAACGAACGGAAAATCACTGCGTACACCCATTATCTATATGCTGCACATAGTTTGAAATAAAAATAGAACTCAATCTTGCTACTTTTTTATTGAGAAATACATGCACATGATAAGGGATGTGGTGAACATGTCGCATTTTATAATATTAAGTATTGTTGCAAACATATATTTTGTAAATTTCTTTTAGTAATGTTTATTGGTCGGACAGTGCAATCGAAATGCATCGGCAATTCCCGTCAAAAGAAACAACCTTATCGGGATCGGGATATATGAACTCAAACGCTGATCAGAAATAGACATGTTCCCTGCTTCCACGTGAGCAACTTAATGAATCCCCTTATGTCAATGGTCAGTGCAGCATCTAGTCTACAAACTAGAATTAATTGACAGTTGATTATCTCCACAGACTGAATTACCACAAATTCTATGAGTAACGAGTTTGTAATCATCTTTATTTGATAACCCAGAAAATATCCCTTCAATGCTATTAGACAAAGCAACATAACTTAAAACAATCAATATACACATATGTACTTGTTCATATAACTTATATAACAAGAGAAAGCAAGATAAATAATAAGATATACTGACTAAGTTTGACAAATGGTTACCAATATTTATTGTACCCTTACCCCTACGATCAAGGCAACAACTTTCACTCAACACCAAATTCAAAAAACATGTCTTAGGGAAATTTTGAAAAACGATATTTAATCATGAAGAGAGCTTTAGATGAGTATTATAAAGTGTCATCAAAAACGACAAAAGGCAAAAAAGAATTCAAAGTTGTGTCTGTCAATGAAGCGGTTAAAGCTTTGATACGTCCGGCAACAACAAGTACAACTACTACAAGTACTAGTTCAACTTCAAATTCAACAGCAACTTGCGGCAATTCTGAACCAAATATTGCACCTGAACTTGAACAAGATGATGAAGTTGAAAATCAGGCATTAGTTGAGGTACCGGTAGAACTAGGTCATCATGACATTAATGAATCCATCAGTGCGAAGTCGGCATCAGATTCTCAATATTTTACAAGGAAGAGAAAGGAGGTTGAAAGCTGGGAATTTTTGAGAAGCACTTGTCGACATTGGTCATGAAAACGTTGCGGTGAGCCCACATAATATATGCTGCATTTGTGAAGAGAACATAGAATTGGAAACCGTGTGTTGTTACCAATGTAATCGACAGAATGTTATGTGTGTTGAATGCTGCGTTCAATCGCATAAATACATGTTGTGGCATCGACCACAAGTATGGAAGGTAATTATTGTATTCTATACTAATAGCAACAACAATAAAATATAGCGACTGGTTCACGAAGATCCGAGTTGAAAAAACAGTAGATGCAGGATCGAGGGGATCAAAACATGAAAATTTTGAAATAATGAATTTGAGAAATCTGGTAGAGGACTAACAAAAATGCCATAAATTTGTAGTCGGCAAAAATATTGTTTACTATGGGAAGCCAAATTGACATTTTAATCTTCTCTTATTGCGCTTAAGCTCAATTAGATGTTCGTTTAAGCTCAACTAGATTTTCGCGCAATAAGATATTCCTTATTGCACTTTTAAGAGCGTAATTAAAGACATATTATGCACTTGTTCGGGTGCGTGAAACTGAGTAAAAGTTAGTATTCGGGCTCTATGCCAACTGATGGAATGTACCATTCTACTAACATCGCCGAAAATCTGAAGCAAATCGACCGTACCACTCCATAAAAAACAGTCTGAACTACGCTCAAATGTAAATATTTACTACCGGTACTTAATTCGAGACGCATCTACCACCAATAAACTAACGAAAACGATTTCGCCATCGAGACTCACTGCATTTAATTAATATAAGAATGACCGTGTGTGTTGTCACATTTGGATATGATATTTGTAAAAATTACTACTTTGAACAAGATTATTCTCCATTCATATTTGATCACCATACCGGAGTGTTTCATATCACTTTAATATCTCCCTCATAAGTCATTAGATCAACTTTCTGCAAATAGCAGAATCACCTCACCAATAAAGTCCTCCACCCATCGCAATATGGACAATACCATTTAAATAATGGAGTAATAAGCGCAATAAAGAATATTCATAATTGCACTTAAGCGCAATAAGAATATTCCTTATTGCGCTTAAGCGCAAATAGAATATTCCTTATTGCGCTTAAGCACAATAAGAATATTGTTTATTCGAGAATCCTTATTGCATTTTATTTATTAAATGTCAATTTGGCTTCCCATAGTTTACACCAAATAAAAATGTACATTAACACCACAACTATTGATAAATAGTGGTAATGCCCATAAATGTCAATAAGATTATTGAATATAATAAGTTTTAGTCAAAATTGCAAAAAAAAAATTCTTCCCATAAAACCATAAATAATGGAAAAGAAGGTGAACCTTTAAAAAACAAGGGGTACGCATATAAAATGCTATGTCGAGTTTATTGGCAGTCGAAAAACAATTCTGCCAATAACTTGGCAATAAGGCCCACACAAGGCCCAAAAAGTCGGACAAAGCTGGTTTTCGAACTCGTCCGAGATATTGTTGCAAGAGACTCGTATATCAAATATGGTTTTAATCAGTTAATATTTAATTGAGTTATCGCGCTAACAGTGAAAAAAATGCTAAAAATAGACAAACTAAGGTCCATAACTCCGGGGGAAAATTGTTGACAAACCTGGTTTTCGAACTCGTCCGAGATATTGTTGTAAGAAACCTATATACCAAATATGGTTTGAATCAGTTCATATTTAATTGAGTTATCGCGCTAGCGGTGAAAAAAATGCTAAAAATAGACAAACTAAGGCCCATAACTCCGGGGAAACAATTCGGACAAACCTGGTTTTCGAACTCGTCCGAGATATTGTTGCAAGAGACTCGTATATCAAATATGGTTTGAATCAATTAATATTTGATTCAGTTATCGCGCTAACGTTGAAAAAAAATGCTAAAAATAGACAAACTAAGGCCCATAACTCCGAACAGTCGAAAAAAAAATAAAGCAATAACTTGGCATTAAGGCCCACACAAGGCCCAAAAAGTCGGACAAAGCTGGGTTTTTTTTTAACTCGTCCGAGATATTGTTGCAAGAGACTCGTATATCAAATATGGCTTGAATCAGTTAATATTTAATTGAGTTATCGCGCTAACACTTAAAAACATGCTAAAAATAGACAAACTAAGGTCCATAACTCCGGGGGAAACATTCTGACAAACCTGGTTTTCGAACTCGTCCGAGATATTGTTGCAAGAGACTCATATATCAAATATGGTTTGAATCAGTTAATATTTGATTGAGTTATCGCGCTAACGGTGACAAAAATGCAAAAAAGTCATCAAAGATGGATAACTCTTGTCAAAAAGTTCGGACGTGTAGCAAATACTCACATACCAAAATAATTTTGAATCCGTTCACAAATGTCAAAGTTATAAGGCATTCTTTAGGTACGCCCGCCCGCCAACCGTCCCTCATCAAACCATAAGTTGAGTTTTTGATAAATTCGACTAAAAAGAGAGCAACTGACTGCCATCAAATATTTTCTTTGCCACTGACCACGTCTCATATTTTCAGTAATCAATATAAACATATTACTAATTATTATTACATAAATAAAGTAACCAATCAAACAGAAAGTTTATTTTTTGTACAATATTGAGAAAACATTTGTATGATAGGTTCGTAAACTAGACAATTACATTGTTGTTGCTTTTACCCTTTCCTGACAGGAGCTGCGCTGGTGCAGCATTAAAGATCATGTGCCAGTGCATTATCTTGTATATAGAGTCTCCCATAAGGAGCATAACATATATAAGAGAATGCACTGGCTTACAAGGTTATAGTAATATTGTAAGGCCAATGTTCTCTCTTGATGTACATGTGGAGAATGCACAGGGTTTTTGCACAATTTCAGGAAGCTTCAGTCATGGATGATGGAAGGATTACTCTTGGGCTCCATGCAAATAAACATGCATGCACGTTTATTAATTTCCTGGGTAATTTCCCCCCTGCACGGTGCTTATTTGGGTCTGCACGTTTTATAATTTTGATGCGATGAAAATTGAAATCAACACAAACTCAAGATTTCTATATGATTCCGATATCAAAATGTTGAGCTTACCGGTATAACTTTCTGCATGTACATGTACATGTGAACATTTAAATATTGAATAAAACACCACATGACACATACTGTCTTGATTCCTTTACATACTAGTAAAATACAAATACTTTGTTACCCACAGTTAATATGTTGATGTTTTGCTCAGAGTTCCCCCTGCACTATTATTTGGGTCTGCAAATTTATTAACTTTCAATTGAATTTACCCCCTGCACTATTATTTGGGCCTGCACTTTTAGTTGGAGCCCAAGAGTAGTACATTTAGATATTAAATTGAATTATTAGCTCCTGATATTCATGACATTTTGTATTTCAAAATAAACTAATTACCCGATAGCTTTATCACCCAGGGGTTGCATGCATGTAAAAAATTTTGCTACAATTTATTATACAACATTGTCTTAAGTTCTGTTCCAATGATAACAAGCAGTCGCAGACGGCGGTATATCCCCGGCCAAATTGTGCAGTTGGGGAAGTGCATTCTCAAAATGTTTGCGTGCTCAGTATGTGCTAAACAAGAGGTGGGATTTTGTCAAAAAGCCTGGCTTGCGAACTCATTTTAGGTACTGACATTTGTGGAAATTAGCCATGTGACGTCGCCCATTTGCACAAAAATAATAAACAAAGTCCAATAACTCTGCTGAAAATATCCGGCCGGACCTTGTTTGCGAACTCATTTTAGATACTGGTCATTTGAACTCATATACCAAAAATCTTTGAACACATGTTTTAATTTCATTTTGTCCGCAGTTGTCATTCCACCTTGAGGCGGTATGAACGATAAAGTGAGTGCGAGTCGATTTAGCCAGTCCGTGGACCGGTATATAGTTTGTAATTAAGTTCGTTTTAACTCTATTTTGGGCTTAACTTGTGCAATTTGGGTTATTTATATAAATGCTTCAGATACAAATTAGGATACAAGCATGTACGAGCGTATTAACATTTCACTCGATGATATTTTGGATGGTTCGAGCAAAATACAAAACTCTATTCAATAAAATTAAATAAATACACATAAAACATGGTCTAATCCCAATATGTTGGTGCACAACTCCATGACAAAACATCACAAATTATGTAAAAAGATTATGGGCTTATTGTTTGGTTGTTTATTTGTTCAGTCGTTCCTTTTTTACGTATTATAATAGTTTTTTAATAGATTACAATGGCATGTAATCGCCACAACCCTGGCTAGAATTGAACACATATCCAACATGGAACTGCGCTCCAAAATACGCATAATAATAGTCGCTTTTCCCGGTATAGAAATAGCTCAATAAACACTTGAAATACCTTTCTATGAGCAGTATAATAATGTCAAAGAAAGACACATTTGAGCCATGAAAAATACTACTTTGAACCCGATGTTTGCACGACATGCCATGGAACACTAAAGAGCATTCCGTGTTAGTCTATTCTTGATATGGTAGAAATAAAGAGCCTTTGTTTCACTTCTGCATGTACAAAAAAAACCAGCTGGAATAGGGTTCTGACCACAGTATGTAATTTCTCAGAGCATATGAGGCCGGTATATATACTTATCAACATTTCTTGTATTTGCAACCAATCTTATACATCCTTGGAAATTACTAAAGACGAAATTTGGAAGCTCGAATGAGTCATGTCCATTTAAATTAATATCATGACAGTAGATGTCTAATTTCATTGGGTCAATTATGCGGGCAGTATTTTACAGAAGAATAACACAGGTACAATTTATACTCAGTTTCAAATTTTCAATCAGAAGAAACCGTAACAAATCAGGCAAGAACCATCACAATATCGGCGATAGAATGACTTCTGACCGTTCCTACACAGTACGTCAGGTAGTTAGTATAGATTTTGACCTGTTGTAAAATTACTAAATACGATTATACCAGTCTATGTCATGCTGGACATGAAATACATGGACCAATGATTAACAGATGGGGTCAAATTCTAAGTAAAAAGGGGCTATAACTCATATAACAAGAGAATCGCTAAGGCGTGGCAAAATTACCCCGTGGCAATTTCAATAAAAGGTTGACAACCATGCGTCCCCTGAAAAGTGGCTTTTTTTTAGTAAGAATAGCTCTTTTTTTATTTAACTCTGTCAAAATTCATCTGACCAAATTCAAACGTGGCCTTTCTTCGTCTTCTGAAATTTGAACCACATAAAAAATATCAAGAGATTCAGTTGAAATTTTCCCTCCAATGAATATGTATCCTTATATTATATTTGCTCTTGTCTGCTTTTATTACCTGAACATCCCTCCCATAATAGATTATAACCCGCTCGGGTATCTGTACAAGAAATATAGACCAAGGCACGTATTATTAAATTAAACATATTATCTGAAATATATCTGATATGAACTCAAAGCGAGACACTGCATATAGCTCATATGTAAGGATGTTGTTGTATGATGTCCCGTTTGAGTGTTTCATTTTTCATAATTGCAAATTTTCTCTTGACAGGAAGACCACTGAGCCTCTTGCTCTAACGAATATTTTGAGAAGAACGGATCACATGTGCTGCACAGGTCGGGTCAGACGCCTCAGGGTTGTCAGCAGTGATGGTAGGTATGATGCCTGTACAAAAAATAATGTTAGAAATTAATTTGTTATCAATCATGATGTCATTGAAAGTAGTGAAACGTATGCATTCATCATATCAGATTAATACCAAATATTATCCACCACAAAGGTTAGCTTTTCATAAAAAAATTCAAGTCGTTTAATTTAGCAGATAATTTGAAAGCCTGGGAAGTTATCTGACATAATGTGTTTTACAAAGGCTCAAATTAGAACCTTAACAGCATCTCCAGAATGATTTGAGTGGTAAAACATGCAGCAATGCAATGCAATTGTCAGAGAACCCAAGAGTATTTTTGACACGAAATTACCGCAGAATAAACGCACATATTAACTAGAGTTGTACATCTACGTTGCACACATGCGCCACATGTTTAAACATGTGATTTTGACAGACAAACCTTCACGCCATGTGCACAGACTTATTTTGAGAGAAAAACGTTTGCTTTTTGTTGTCTGAAAAATGGAAGTATTTCGTTACATATTTCGCGATCAAAGCACATATTAACTTAATTATGCGAATGAGTCATATGTTCATACCTCTGATATTAGCAGTAAAATTTGTGACTGGGGTCTGTTTCTTAGCGCATACACAGATGTACATTTTGAGAACCGCCTTTTATCATAGGCAGGATAAGAACATAAATATATAGCACGACCAAAGGGGGCACAATTTAATCTACAGTATATTGAACATGGAATAGAATGTCTCGTTGAAATACCTTGTAACATATTTGACATTTACTAGTTCGGTTAACATAGTAGATTGCAGTATAGTTGAGCATGTATACGCGTAATACGTCCCAGATAAGAGCATTATGAGTTACGATGTTGGAAACACTATATATATAACGCCAGGCAAGTCGGGTGGGGACCATTTAACAATCAGGTTCAAAGGGTTAAAATCTTTTCAAGGAGATAGTTTTAAAAAGAACAGAATAGTTTAGTACAATATTGTGAATGCTGATTGCATTATACCTACAGGTTGGGTACATGATGCAGCTGTTAGTGTGTGCAGTTGCGAGCCGACAGCTTGCACCCTTGTGCGTTTCGATCTATGGCCAGCAACACCGGAGAGCCCAGATGTGGCATACTCCATAGAGCTTCTGGAGTGGCTGATCTCTGTACCACTGGATGCCTGTAAATCTGCTCAGTCGTTTATACAGGCCATATCAACAAAAACTTGTCAATCTGAGGAGGTAAGTTTATAAAACAATTGAAAGTTCAACATCAGTCTGAAATTGCAGATGCATTCAGGGCAACTGGCTCTTTGCAAACCGCCAACAATCTATCGAAATAGAGATCAATCTTGTATTGTACATAAAGTGTTTTAACACTTGTTTGCTCTTATTCTACTAGCATGAGGTTTATGTCAACATAATTCATAAAATATTGTATAAACAATGAACATCATGAATTGTCTGTTCATGCTATTGATTTCAAGTTACGTATTGTCTGCATGATACTGAAGTAATATTTTAACTAGAATATATCAGCCATTTTAATTACTTTTCTTCTAGTGGCTCAAACTATTTCATGGACTTCTGTGTTTCCATATAATTCAATAAATTGGTTAAAATCATGATTCATAACTATGAATGAATTGCCCTGCAACTGTCAAAATTTCACGTTGCTTCAACTAACACTGGTTCAACTGTTTATTTTAATAATTATATTAAATCAGCCACACCTTTTCTTACATTTCCTTTTAATTCCGAGCCAGGTGCAAAATTTGAATAATTCATTGGTTTATAAAGAGTCCTTCTAAATAAATATTTTCTCTCCACAGATCAAGAAAGTGTCCCAAATACTGAAGGGAGAAACCTTGGAATCATACAGGCAATTCCGATATGAGGTTCGACAGAAACAACAACTGGTTGTCCTGCTTGTCCAAAAGTGAGCACAAAAAGATTTGACTATATGTGAATCAAATGTACTCCAAATGAGTTGGCAAGTTTGGCATAATATTTAAAATTCAAATCACTCATAATGTATGTCATAGTTGTTAAAGCATATATGAACCCGCCCCCTCTTCACATATGCTTGCATATTGCAATAATAACTATGTCAAGAAATAGCATCTAAAAACTAAATAGTAAACGCTTAACAAAATTATACTCTTCTTTAATTTGTGAATGATTGTTTGTTTGGAATTCCCCCTGAAAACGATTTACCAAATAAAAACAATGAAAGAAGTTAACTGTATTATATCTTCTTTTTTTTGGGACATGACATGGAATAGGATGGAATAGAATAACAAAATGTGGAACAGAATTTGAAATTGCGTGGAACGGCCGATATCTCAAGGAATACAGCACATATAGGGCTAATTTTGGTGTCTCATCGCACCAGCCACACATATTAACCACGCCACTGGCCAGACACCAGTAGTTGCATTATTCGGTCGACAACTGACCTAACATAACATTTTCGAAATCAAGGTCGTGGAACAGCTGTAGAAATGCATTTTTAGTCACAACTGAAATAGAAAATAAGTGCGAATTATAACAAATCAAGAGCGAAAATCCCTAAAAAAATTCACATTTGATGCATCTTCTGATACATGGTGTATATTCGTATTTTGTGGATGAAGTGCTGCTAAGAACGGCTTAGTTGAAACGATAAAACGGCTTCAGTCGGCCATTCTATTTTTTATGAGAAAAAAGGAGCGCTCTCTCTTGGAGCGAATTTCAGTGTAGTGGATCCATTTGGAAACAAAATTACATTCCCTGTGTCTAATCCTACATTTTGATATACTATACGCCCCATTATATGGAATATAGCAGCTGCAATCGATCCTGTTATTGTAAACATTGAGTCTATTTTTAGCTGTTTTCATCGGCGCGTGTTTGCGTTTTCTGCAGTTGTTCCATGGCCTTGATTTCGACAATTTTATGTTAGGTCAGTTGTCGACTGAATAATGCAACTTCTGTTGTCCGGCCAGTGGCGGGGTTAATATATGTGGCTGGGGTGAATATCGGCCTTTCGTTAGACACAAAAAGGATCCCTCTACGTGCTGTATTCCACGAGATATCGGCCGTTCTACGAAATTTCAAATTCCATTCCGCAGATTGTCATTCTATTCCATCCCGCAGATTGTCATGTCCCTTTTTTTTTTTTACAAATCATCTAGCTTATTAAGGTCATTAAATTGTTTCAATATATTTCTCTAGTCAAAGTCGATGGCATTGACAATCGCCCTTGATGGAAAGTTTTGACTGGTCAGAAAGAAATATGCAGGGAGAAGCTTAGAAGATCCAAAGAGATCAGTATTTCTTCATGATGGAATAGTTCAACCATTTAGCCATGAGTACAGTGAAAGCCACGATTCTGCAAAGGTACTAAGTCTAAGTTTGTACATTTGTACACTGCCCAGCAATATTAACCAATAAAACAAATAAACGTCCTTCTGAATTCTCAACAGACAAGAGACCTAATATATGCCTGCTAACTTTCTGGAGACCACCAGCTCCACTCAAAACAATTTATTAAAACATGCTGACAAAATAGTTTAGTCAATTCCCTTAACAATGTATTATCACTCTGTATAATCTATCCAAGAATTTGGGGTTATGTCTTTAACCTGTGTATTGGGCACCACAAACAATCAATGTTACTTTCAAGTTTTAAAAAAATGTAAATAAAATCTCTTTTAATAATTTCGTAAATTTCTTATTTCCAAGTAATGTAGTAACTTCCAGGCTGGAGACACCCCGAGGAGCCTGAAGAGCTCGCAGAAATTAGAAATTAAATGGGTATTCGGTGCAGCATGTCGCCATGAAATCCCACTGCTGATGGCTGTCTTACATCATGGTGAAAGGTAATCATAGTTTCAATACCGAAATAAAAGGTCAGCCGACCACATTGTACCTCGACAATGTGGCAAGTCGATGCCGCTTTGTTAAAGAAATTAAAAAAAATGTTGAAATGTTCGAAGTCGAAAAGAGTTAATAACTCCGTAAAAAAGTTATTTTTCCGTCATCCGTATACATGTTGCACATCTCCAATGTGGGTAACAATACTTCAATATATCTTCAATATATGTGCAACAATATTCCGAAGTTTCAAATCTCTCGGATGAAATCTGTAGGAGATGATTACACCATGAAGGTACTCAAAAGCATGACGAATGAACGGACGGAGCCCGTTTCTGTAGTCCCCCTTTTCTTTCAAAACTGTAGGAGTAGATTACACCATGAAGGTACCCTCATACAGAAATGATATAAAATGTTGAAATGTCGAAAAGGGTTAATAACTCTAGCATATGGTCATTTTACAAAATGTATTGGCACACTCAGGGTTCGCGCTGCCACTTGCCAAATTTGCCAATGGCAAAAACATTCACATTTGGCAAAAAATATTTTCATTTGGCAAACTTTTTGGCAAGTCGGATCACTTTTTAATTCCTCAATAAATTTGAAAAATATCGGTCAATCAATACCATTCATTTTAGGAAACTATAACAATAGATTGATATTAGTAGTGTTGTATGTGGTTTTCAAAAAGTTAACACCTCCATTAAGATGCAGTTAATCTGGTAACATTACTATCGATTGTGGGGCATTACCAGTATTTAGAGTGACGGTGGTGTTTACATAGCTAATCGTCTTGTGATGTTCCCTTCTGATGGAGCAACTCTTCTACCATTTTATTGTTCGGTGATCGGTTTATTGTGATATGATAAACCACAATAGAAATGCTAGTATAATTATTAACTAACTGCATTCCTATCGAGATAAAACGTAGTTCAAACCGCCAGTGTCGAAACATAAAACTCAACCAAGGTTGCAGGAAATTCTACTATCAGGGATAATATTTGTCAACTTCTAATAGAATTTGGCAAAAAATATTTTAATTTGGCAAAAGTAAATTACAGTCCAGCCTGCCGCACACTAATTACCCAAGTTATCATACATTTATTTAACAAGCAATTCACTTACGGCAATTCATACTGACCTGCTCTTTACTAAGGCAGTTAGGCCTCCCTTTATCAACTATAATCTTCTAAATATGTTGGTTAGTTTACTCGAAAAAAAATATTAAATCAGGTTAATTCAAGGTCCCAAGAAACGAGGTGGCTTTTTTGGGATGTTGGCTTTTTTAAGAACAAAGTAGTAAAATTCTGGCAAAAAATTTACTCAACATGACAATGATCAGTGTGTTAAAATGTGAAGCACACATGAGATTATATTGAATATTGAGGGTATCATCCAGACAAGGTAAAAGCTGCAATTTCTAATTAAAACAAGAACATCTTTAGGGCCTGGCAAAATATGCCCATGGTAATTCCAATATAATTCTCCGAGAAATAGCACTTATAGATGATAGCATTAGCCATTGTGTCATTTCTAATTTCAACTATGTACATGTATAGTCAGCAGTTTATTTTGTGCAAACTATATTTCATGGTAGTAGTGATAACCAAGTTACGGGACGCAAAATATGCTATTTTGTTTCTTCTAATGCACAATACATGTTTAATCTATGCGAGTCATATTTATCACTATCCATGAGTTTGTTAAAAAATAAAATAAAAGGTCAGCAGACCACAGTGTCACACGAAAATGTGACATGTCGATGCCGCTTTGTTAAAGAAATTAAACTTTTACTTGAAATTTTCTAAGTCGAAAAGAGTTAATAACTCCGTAAAAAAAACAAATTCCGTCATATATGTACATGTTGCACATCTCCAATATGTGGGTAACTATACTCTGAAGTTTCAAATATCTACGATCAAAACTGTAGGAGTTGATTACACCATGAAGGTACCCTCATACAGAAAATTATAAAAAATGTTGAAATTTTCTTAAGTCAAAAAGGGTTAATAACTCTGTCAAAAAAAAAAATCCGTCAATCATATACTTGTTGCACATCTCCAATATATGGGGAACAATATTCTGAAGTTTCAAATCTCTAGGATGAAAACTGTAGGAGTTGATTACACCATGAAGGTACTCAAAAGTGTGACGAACGGACAGACAGACGAACAGGCGGACCCCGTTTCTATAGTCCCCCAAAAATAATTTTTTCGGGGGACAAAAATACTGTAATTCATCTAATTATCACTATAGGTTTGGCTACCCAACTATTATACTCCAGCATCTGATAGGGGCACCGGTGCAGGATATGAAAGTGTTTTACGGTGTGGCGTGCACATACCAGAGATATTTGGAGGCCAGTTTAAATTATTTCAGTTAATTACTTTCATACAAAATATCAGATTGCAGCAAAATCATGTATACACACCATTCTAATCATCTGAGTGTGGTACAGTCCAAAATCTGGTTCTCAGTAGTTATATGTCAGTTCTTGATGTATATTTTTTCTACGTTGCTGAAATTAAATAAAAAATAGAGCTATTCCAAAGTAATTATATTCCTTTATGAGAAATGTCTTCGATATTTGACAAAAACAAACCTCTATTTGAAAGCTGGAAGAAATGTTATCTTTAATTGGTGCACCCCATCCCAAGAGCTGTAATTTATTCTATTGTTCGGTCCCATTAATCATGCTTACATAATTGAGTATCAAACAGATTATGAAAGTAGAACTGAGCATGTATTTGTGTTTCATCATCATCAGCATTTGATACCCACTGTTGCAATTGACAAAGGTTATAAATAATAAATCAAAATTTATCTAGTGTATACTTAATGGTCCAATATGCAGCCCAAATTTCAACAAAGGACCATAAAAGTTTGTAAAAAAAGAAGAGGCGACAGAACCTCAAAACTGAACTGGATGTTCAAGTTTCAATGATCAAACAATAAAAACTTTCCATTTGAAGATGGTATATCTCTAACTAAATTTGAAATTAAATCAATATCAATTGATAAAAGCAATTCTGGATAGCCTCAGGGGTCTTCCATTTATATATATTATTTAATTCCTAGGAAAACTATATAAAACTTATTATGAGAAGAGATAGACCATGTTTTATATTAATGTTATTTTTCTCAATTGATAACATGGAAAGGCAAGTAGATCATGTCTTCATATTTGATCAGTTGTCCTTTAACTATGACATTATTCTTATCATAATACATGGAGCTGGGATAATGAGCATTAAATTTAATTTTTCAGAAGAATCATCCTGAGATTCTACCATATTTGGATCTTTCGGTTCCAATTTTTCATGGTTATGGTCATCAACCAAGCTGTCAGGTGAGAATTTCATAGACATTTGAGAAGTCTAAAAAAAATTTAATCTTCATGAACAAATGTGGATTTAAGTAATTTAAGTTTTAAAAAATTGGCTATTTCTAAATAATGTTGGTCAGGTCATATAATTTGGTCAAATTGAAAACACAAATATAGAATCATTGAGAAAACCAAAACTTAAAAACAATAGAATAAATATTAAGTAAAAAAAAATAATAATAAAAATAATAAAAATCACACACACAAACATAATTAATGGAAAAAAAACTACCATGAATTAGAATATGCGCCAATTTGCTGTCAGATTGTTCCATATGCTGTAATTGTCAGGGTAATATCCTAATTACTCTTGGTTTCATAAGTTAGCATGGTCTTCTTCTGGTAAATGTTAAACTACCATATCCCAGTAAGCAGCTGCTCATTAACTATTATGAAATTCCCAGGAATACAAAATGTATTCTAAATACCATTTAAAGTCTTAAAGAGATGTCACGATTTATAGAAAGCATACAGGTATCTTGCTGGCAGAGGCATATACACTCAAGCTGACTGCTCAGTTTTCATCCTGGATGTAGCTATTATATGATGCTTTGGTGAGACAGTAATTAAAGCCAGAGATATCTATAGTAAGTGGGTCCTATGCATCTTCAGCACTGAAATGTGATTGGATAATTTGTTATTGATAAGTAGAAACAGCTATGAGAACTTGATGGGCCCACCCGTAAAGTAGTAAAATAAAAATGTTGGCCTAGCGAGTGTAAGGGAATTTATTGAGATATGGTGATTTTCTGAAAGCCAACTTTGCCCGTTTTCAAAAAAGCTGGCCATTGCCCACTCCTGCATGAAATATGAATCTAAAATATGGTCCATCAGGGATGTAACAGTTAATTATGCTGAAGTATTTCTGATAAGTTTTAACAGACGTAGCGCAATGCGCTAATACACACATTGATAGATTTTGTAGACCACATGTACAGTTCTATAACATTCAACACTAGAAAACAGCATCAAACTAATCCCAAAGAATTATAAAAATTAATGTGACTATATAAGCTTCGATATGGAATGGCATGCTATTAGAATGAGAAATGAAATTATCATTATACCAGCCCACCATTTGTCACTGCGGGTTAAAATTTAATTATTTATAAAGTCCAAGGTGAATCAAAATACGCATATCATATCATAAGCAAAAATTGCCAAATTTTATCTTGGTAAATAAATTAAAATTCTTAGAAAATAATACCCATTGGATACTCAAAAAAGTAGAAAGGAACTTTTGAAAATGTTATGGGGTTATCTCCTTAAGAATACAACCAGAGTGAGGTGAGAAGTGTGTCAGAGATATTGCACTGAGAAACAATTCTTAATCTTTTCATAATTTCGTTAAATTCTTGAAAGATTATATAAAAATATACACAATGCTATATATGAAAGTCTGAAAATTTATCTGAGAAATCAGAATGTTTCTCATCACCATCCCCACCACTATATAAATATTCATTTCATTTCACTTGTTTTACAGTCTAAATTTTCTCCAAGGAAAAACGAAGGTTTCGGGCTCTGCGATGGAGAGCTCATGGAAAGGATATGGGCATAACTTAGGCCATACTCTGCAATAACGAAGAAGATGACGCCGTCCCACCGACAAGACTTCTTATCAGACATGATACGGCATTATGCCAATAAGAAGATTGAGAACATGGGTAACTGCTTTTGAGCTGTGGAATTGTTATCACAATTGTACATTGTGGTTCCCAGGATAGCCAAAAGCATGAATAGCTAGATGTCCAAGGTGGTCAGTAGCTTTTGTTAAAAAAAATAATTGATTGTCATCATAGGCCAAAGACACACACTCTTATGTATCCTTGTTTCTAACTAAAAAAAGACCCACAATCTGACAATTGTTATTAGAACAAAAGGTCGCTGGTCCAATGTCCCCCATCAATAGGTGATTTTGTGGGCCATTAGTTTTTTTTTAATAAAAGTTAATTTATGGATAAAATGGATGGACAGACATACGGACGGAACCCATTCCTATAATCCCCGCAAATTTCATTTGGCGGGGGATAATAATCAAAACAGGACCAAAATTGAAGTTGACTGGAGTCTTCTCAAATGCGAACTTTCAAAATATCAAGATATTCTGTTTATTATTGCTCAAGTTAAAGACCCAATAAATCTCAGATTATAACTCAATCTGTATTTTGAGCCAATTCAGTTAATTTAATGAGAACGAGCTAATTTAGCTGGAGATAACATGTAAAAAATAAAATTTTGAGTTAAAAAAAGGTCTATACATCTGTCAAATATTAGAAGACCGTAATTTTTCTCCCAAACCCTGGACCAATATCAACAAAATTTGAGCGGAAACTCAGCGTACTCTGGCTGATATTACAATGTCATTAGCTTTCCAAAATTTTGATTAAAACAAAAAAAACAAGAGGTTACACCATGGGTGCAGGGATACCCCCATGGTCAAGATAGGCATGTCGGAAACCAAATTACGCAAATGAAATATGATGAACAAACAAATTACTTGAAATTTCTAATTAACGACTGACAGAAATCCAACATTTTCAGACAAAGAAAGAAGGATAACTCTTGAATGGAAAATGTGGACAATGTCAATTAACCTCTTTTAAAAGTACTCCTGATGACAAACGTGCATACAAAATTTCAACAAAAATCAATAACCCATGGTTGAGATATATGAGCAGACGGACAGAAATACAATATTTTCAGATAAACAAAGAGGGATGACTCTCGAACGGAAAATGCGAACAATGTCAATAAACCATCTTTTAAAAGCGCTCTTGATGCCAAACATGCATACCAAATTGCATCGTTATCTGATAACACATGGTTAAGATACTAGTATATGAATGGATGGACAGATAGACATGTAATCCAGTATCCCCCAATAGTTTTGTATTGGGGTTTTAAAATTTGTTGAATAAATTGTGCAAGGAGTTCACTCTGAAATTTGAAATTAAATTTTTTTTAAAACAATTTAAAATTTTAATTTAATTTTTTTTTAAATATTGTTGAACGATAAAAATGGTATAAATGTGAGCAATGCACAGGAAGGAGCAGCTGCCCCCTAGATGATGCTGAATAAAGACTCCCAAATGGAGTCTGGTTCAGCTAGTCATATTGTATGTTTGACTATTATACTTTAACACCTCCTTCTGTCTTTTTAAACAGAAAATTCTTTGGTATTAAGAGGCATTAGAGCTAAGCAAGTTCTGGACACTGCCAAGGAACAGAAAGACAAAATTGAAGACGAAATTTCAGGTGAGAAAAACAAAACAAAACCTGTACAGATCAGACACAGCTGGAAAACGTTTTAATCAAGAGCACAGCTAGGCATAGCATAATACAACTGGTTCATTTTCAAATTGCATTTTTGGAAAGATAGTTTGGAGTTGTCAGCTAATCTAAATAAAAAAAATTCCACAAATCTGATGAGTCATTTGACAACTTCCTGATTTCAGCATAGCATATTTAGCCATATAACAAGTGCCATGTGATCAAGCAACCCTAGACTGGAGATATCAATGAAAAAACATAAAATGTTGCAACAAAGCATGCAGCTCTATAGCGGGGTAGGCAGCCCCCGAAATTAAACTTGTCCTGTATTTTTGTGGTAGTAAACATACATTCAAATGTATATTTATTTTCTTCGGTATTAGTATAGTTATCAACTGAAAAATAAGAGTATCCTTGGGGTGTGGTTAAATATGACCGCAGTTTACTTGTAAATTGTTATTAAATCAGGTGAATTATGTAAATGTAAAATAATAGGACCTGTATTTTTGGCCGAGATTCACACATACCCAGTCCTCAACATGTCGAATCTAACAAGCCACAGCATTAATTTTGCCATGTGACATTTTTCCTAATTTTGAGGTCTACATTCCAACTTTGGTTTAGATCAAATAAACTAGAGTTATTGATTGGAAGCAACATAAATTAATGGATGGACAGACATATGGATGGATGGTCGGATGGTCGAACTGATTACATAGGTTTGTGACAGAATTATAATTTCATTACCATAAGCATTTCTTCATGGTCATCAAAAGTATTAGCACATTACAACATTATGGACTCAATAATGTTGTAAAGTGCTAATACTTTTGATGATCAATAATACTTTCCAGTGACCAAAGCTATGTAAGCAATATATTCACTGCATCTGATATCTGAATTACAGCTGAGATCACAGGTGAGATGATAAATGAGTTCATGTCAGAAGAAAAGAACTTAAATAATAGCAAAGAACAGGAAGGTTGGTCTTCAATTTCTCACATAAGATTGAAACATACATGCACACATGCTTTTATTGACATGCAAGTAAAACAGTATCTTATTATGTTCTGAAGGGAAATTGGCGTGTTTAAACTGATGCTGCATTATCGCAATATAAAATAACTACATACAAGGCATTACTCACATATTTTTTATAAAACCAAGGCATTAAAAAATAATTTGATATGCATGAGCATTTTGAGGTGGTGCAGAGCTTGTTGAATTATTTGGATATATTCAAAAACTAAACAACTGTTACTGCACTGAATATCCCAAACAGTGTTTCATCACATAATTTGCCCATAAAAGCAGTTTCTTAATTATCAGTAAGACACACGTTTAATATTAGCACGTGCGATGACATCACGCCGTTCTTCAAATGACTTGCGATCGCTGCAGTTTATGATTGTTGTTTTAGATGAATATTTCGCGTTGCTTCGCGTTTATTTTACCATGTGATAACAGGTATCTCACACTCGTCCTATTTTATACGTAATTTATTAAACCTCGTCCACTAAATTCTATTTGAGCCTCGGTAAACCTCGGCTCAAATCGAATTTAGTGAACTCGGTTGATAAATTCCGTATAAAATAGAAACACATGTGAGATCTTCTATTTATGAAATTGTTTCAAAATTAATGTCCCTGGTTCAGGGCCTGGGTCTTTTGAATTTTAACTAAAGTTTTTATTTAATAAAATTAGCTTTTTGCATTGAGATAAAATCAGTTTTATAGACTTGTTAAATATTTCAGAGATATTTTAGACCCGGACAGCAAGGAGGCAGATATTTATTTTTATTATGTCCGTTCTTGCAATTAGCCAATCAGTGTCGATATATAGTGACGGAATATAAACCCATATTAGGTCGGTGACCTATAAGAAATCAATATTAGGTGCTTATCCGCCATCTTGTTTTTTTCAGAAACTCAGGCGCCTAGTGAATATTTTGGGTGTATTTTGGTGCTAAGAAAGGGGATATCTGTCGAAAATCATTTTCTGTGAATTTAAAGACATAGTAGCATGTACTAAAACCTGCATGCGATATATTTGAGGAATTCTAAAGACACATAAATTAACTCATCAAACTCAACAAGTTGTCCTACTTCTGGTAATTAGCCATTGACTCAATGTGTTGACGTTCAACGCCCATGACGCGTCACTGTGACGTTACATAAGTTAATGGCCATAGACAACACATTTATCTTACAAATTACCATAAATTACAGCGACGATTAATTAAAGGGATATGCTGGATTTTGTCCACTGACCTAATAAATAGGTCCCGTAACATATTATGTCAGCTCTTGCGATTAGCCAATCAGTGTTGATAAATGGTGATGGCATATGAACCCATATTAGGTCGGTGACCTAATATGAAATCAATATAAGGTGCTTATCTGACATCTTGTTTTTTCAGAAACTCAGTCGCCTCGGGAATATTTTTTGTGTATTTTGGCGCCCAGAAAGGTGATATACATCGGAAATCATTTTCTGTAAATTTAAAGACATAGTAGCATGTACTAAAACCTGCATGCGATATATTTGAGGAATTCTAAAGACACATAAATTAACTTATCAAACTCAACAAGTTGTCCTACTTCTGGTAATTAGCCATTGACTCAATGCATTGATCAAGTGGGGTGTCTAAATTATGTGAACTAGATTATCATTCAGCGGAAATAAAATGGGAAGAGAAGTACACTGAAATGCTGGTTCAACTAGATTATCTGAAGTAAGTATAAATACACTTGAAAAAAGTTGTGCAGGAACTTGTGCCTTTTGTGAGTGACATTCCATTGTCAATTGGCAACCTTACTGTCTTTGGAATACAAAGTTGTTGAGAAGTCCAAAGTTGGCGAGTATGGTTGTTTCAGCTTCCATCTATGTTCCTTGTGTCATGCAGTATTCTGAACATAAGATCAAAATGAATTATAGAGCAGGAATACATTTTCAAGTCTTATACTTACTGGCCGACCAAGCCCATATAAATAAGGTCTGAATTGCAATAATCCAATGACAATCTGCCCAAAATATGAACTAAATGATGTGGTTTTATTGATCATGTTTTAGTTCATTCCTTTTTTCACTGAGCAAACTATTGTGACAAATCCAACTAAACCAGATTTATTCTCTGTTGCTGGACTGATCTATTATTCATCTGGAGGGGTGTTCAGGATAAATTAGCAGACAACAGTCAGACAAATACAAATACAAATACAATTACTGAAGTCTTCATATTCATGGGTGAGATAATAAGTTCAACATGGTTGTTAGTTGAACTTATTATCTGAACAATTCAGGGAACTAATCATCGATGAGTATTTAGTATAGAAATTAATGGTTAAAGAATTGCTTAATGGTGGATGAATACAATTCACTGAACAGATATTTCATTGTGATGACTCAAATATTCTCATCTAATCCAGAAAGAAGTTGAGAATAGACCTTCCACATCGAGTCACAACAGCTCAAAGCTGATGAATCCAAGCTAAATTATTCATCTCTGTCATGCTATATTCCTTATTGTTTGTAAAATATCAGAATTTTTTTTCAGAAAATGTGAGTAAGACCTCTCCAAACTGGACCCTCTATAAACTGAATCCCTCTCTATACCGAACAAATAGTCCGGTCCCGAATTAATCCAATTATCACTAAACAATTACCTTCGCAAACCGAAACCTATCTATTTCGAAATTGGATGACTTTTCGAGTCCAAAAATGAACGAATAAATTAATTCTGACCTCTGAAATCAGAACGCAGAAAGCAATACCAACCGAAATCACGAACGGTATATTTGACCTACTTGATGCCGAGGTCTTGTTGGCATTGGTGTAGATTGGGGATCCTTTAGATATATAAATTAGCGAATTACTTTTTAATTTGGACAGTGGTCGTAAAAATACGGAAAAAAAAAGTCGGACAGACATCATAATCGCAGGTTCTCATGGTACTAAATATCAGTGCCAAGATTAAAAAACATTGACCTAAAAATGTAGAAATAAAAGCTCGGACAAAATTAGGCATGTTGCAAAAAAGTTTCTAAGTCGAAAAAGGGGAATAACTCCACCAGAAAATGCCAGACAGACGTCATAGTCGCAGGTGCACAGGTTCCCATGGTGGTTGATGCCTGTGCCAAGTTTCACGGAAAAAAACGACTGAGAAAAACTCCGGAAAAAATTGTGTCCACGGACGGACGGACGACGGACGGACAAGCTGACTCCGGTATACCCCCCCATAACTTCGTTGCGGGGGGGGGGTATAAAATGAATAACTCTAGAATAGAAAATACGAACAAACCAATTGAACATTCTATTGAATGTCCTCAAAGTAGTCAACATCCATACCTAATTACATTCAGATCTGAGCTATTACATGAACAGTCATCGGATGTACATGTGCAAAATGGTATACCACCCCTTTTTTTTAAAGGGATTATATTGAACGTATTTTGTATTTCAGTGCTTTATTTATTGATTTGAGGGGCTATTAAAACACATTTACTGTGAACTGCAGCTATACACTTCAACACAACACACATTACATTTATTTCTTAAATCATTTTACACATCATGAGAATATTCAATGTGTGATTTTTTAAGTGCACCAATTGGCTTAATTGTTATAGGACATATTTGTTGACATGTGGCATATATTACATAAAATCTCTTTCTATACTAAGTACCAATGGAGCTTTCCACAGAGACCATGCCCGCTCACTGATAATGATTTTACCCATATAAATATTGTCTGTTACGCGAGATCTACCTCTGAAGTGAACACATCAGCACTAATTACACTACAAATCTGCCGGGGTGCCTTGAGGCACCACACAAAATTAAATTGAAATAGGTTGAGGGCTCTGGAAGAAAAATCGCAGAAAGACCGATCAATCCCTGAACTTTTTACTATATCTAAACCAGTTTTGCCAATAAATGTGAAAATATGACAAGTGTCATGATAAATTAAAAACATTGTTAAAATCACGGATAAATTTTATAACATCATGGCGCAAATATAAATCTCAGTATATTATGATTTGAGAACAAATACATTGTTTGAATATAGTTGTTCTCTTCAGACATGTTGAGATGATAAGTTCAAATTAACAGATGTATGCCATTTGCCGTCGTCACCTGAACATCCAGATGAATAATATCCCAATAACATGTATACTTTTATAGTTAAGTGGAAGAATTCATTCAGTATGGTAAACTGTAAGGGTTGACTAAACAACTTGCGCTCACACAACAGGCTTAAAGCCAGTGGTGTTACCTGTAACATACATTAGACCTGAATTCAAAGCTAATCAATTTCCAACATTAAAACAACCTTTCTCAGCAATAAGAGCACTTATTCCAGCAACAGTGGCGCCATATACAGGCATATAAACTTTATTAAAATTCTGTGGACAGTCATGAAATATATTTATCTCAGACCCCATTTAACACAATAAGGAATGTGTAAACAAATGAGGAATATATTACTTGCGAAATATTTGCATATTCCAAACTAATCTGAAATAATCGTATGCTTTCATGTTTTATTTTGTTTACAGGAAAGGCTTCAAATAAGATTTTTGAGGTGGAGAATGTGAGAGTGGCGGGTAAGAGAAGGAAAAAAAGAATGCTTAACCCTTTGAGTGCCAGGGGTCGATATCATCGGCCCTAAACCTACAAAATAAGTATGTTAAAGAATATAAGAATAAATTATTAAAATTGTAAAACATTGTAAACAAAAAACAAAAAATAAAAATTGTTAGGCCAATGCATTCTTATATATGCGAGGCGACCTATGGTCGACTCGCATATATAAGAGAATGCATTGGCACAGGTATATGGGTTGATACAAAAATCGACCTGGCACTCAAAGAGTTAATAAGCTGGAAGGGGTATGGGTCCGAATATGACAGTTGGGAGCCACAAGAGAATATTCTGTAAAAGCAGAAATTATAGCAACCAACAATATTACAATAACAGTTGAGTACATAATAAGCAATAGTGATTAAAACCTTTATCCATTGAGCTCATATTTCACTAGTACAGATACCTGTGAACATTATGACATTCTGTGGGATCTTTATAACTTTGAACAGACAATGCAGGGAACATTTCTTTATCAAATTAAACCCTGTTTCTCAATAGTCTATTTCGCAGTAGGGTGCGCTATGATACAGCTCAAAACAGCTATACGAATTGAACAACTTTTGCGAGCCAATTTCGTTATGAGCATTGAACTGATTACCAGGGAAAAATTCCATAAATTGTAAGTGACACAAAACAAAATTGACTCACAAAAGTCATTTGATCATACAATCTCGACTTTGGACCTTCACCCACTATTTCCCCCAATACATTGGCCCTTATCTCTCCACAGACATACCATGTTTTCTGGATGTTTCGCTTATATAACCTTCATGGTCAGTCAGAATAACCAAACTGAACATTTGATCCAAGTTATGGTTGAATGAGCACCATTTTAATAATACCAGTTGAGAGTTCAATCTGCAGATCGTAGAGTTATCCCTGTTGTTCCAATTAGCAATGTGTTTAGTAAGCACCCATGTTACTGCTAACTTATTTCCAGACATGGAATTGACATTGGCTTAAGACGGTCACATTTTTGACACAATGTTATGGTATACTGTACTTAACCCTTCAATGACTGGCGCTTCCTGAATTTTTCTGAAAACCCTGTGCCAATGCATTCTCTTATATATGCAAATCTCCCATTGGGAGCCTCGCATATATAAGATAATGCATTGGGCTAACAATGTTTACCTTGGCTTGACCTTGTAAGCAAGTGCATTCTCATATAGATATATGCGAGGCTCCCCCTATGAGAAACTCACATATATAAGAGAATGCACTGACACAAGATGTTTAATGCTACACCAGTGCAAATCCATTCATGAAAGGGTTAAGCACATTTGGTTTAAATTATGGGTAGGGAAAGTGCACGAGGACATCATGTTGGTCCAAGTTACATGAGATCAGCATACTCTTAACTCTATAATTGGTATGTTTCACCAACACATTCTGTGCTGTTGTATCCTAAACTTCATACTGTGATTTTATATAAAGAGCTATATCTCCCTTTAATGGGTACTCATTCAAGCACACGCTACCTGCATGGCTATCATTCACAGGCTGGAATTACTTGTGACAATTGTTATACTAAACAATGCAACCCATATAGACAAAATGATCACATACATATGGGGTGGTGACTATTTTTTATGTGTTCATATAATACAAAAAGTTAAGGGGAAGGTCAAGTGACACATTTTGAATGGGGATTGCCATGCAAATCTGCAGATCAAAAGTTAGAGATTCACATTCTTCTGAGTGTGACTCGATGTAGTATTAGAAACAACAGGTCTGCCGGGTCAGCTTGGAACTTGTTCCATTATAATGTTGGTGTATTTATTTTTGAATTTTATATTGTTTTTTCAAATGTTGGTCGTCAAGTGATGTAATTCCAGAAAAAAATTCTAAAAAATATATTGATTGCAAAATATATAATAATTTACCAAGCGGCCCCGTCAGATAAATCGTTGTTGTTTGCAATACTACATTAAGTCGTTCAGAAATATGTGCCACTCTTAAATTTTGCTCCAGAGATTTGCATAGAAATCCCGATTCAAAATTGTTCACTTGACGTCCCTCTTAACAATGTATGCTAAGCATGAATTGTATTCAGAATCGAGCATAAGATTACATTTCTTAAATGCAATGCATCTGCAAGATATTGAAGAGAATAGCTACCATTGTATTCCTTATGGCTCAGTTGAGCAGCTGGATTGTGCTAAGAGTAGTTTTAAGCAATATTGAGCAAGAAAGGCTGCAGTCTGTTCTGTACGTTGTTGGTTAACCAAGGAATTGCAGGCAGTAACATTGAGGTGGAATTGGAAACTGTGGAATAGCAACACCAAGTTCCTGAAAGATACATTTCTTTAATTTAGTTTAATACATGTGGCAGTATGTGAACACTGCATGACAGTACTCAGTCAACTCAAAACTACATTAGGGGGCTGATCAGAGCAATTGATGTAAACATATTTATGACATAAATATACAACATATAAGAGTTAATTTTGGAAATGAGGATCATACAACAAGCCCGAGTGCTTATATATATGAAGTCTTCTTCTCTTTGGCGACATGTCCCTTCCCCAATAAGTGAGGGAGGGGTATCGATCAGACGGGAAGGTATTGAAATAATGGTTCAGGAGAAGTGGAGATATATAACTAAGTTGGAGTTGGGGATGCAAAACGCAAGAATATAGTGTTAGGGATAGTTGCTCACCTAAGTTCAATTTATACCAGTCATGGTTATTATACATCCATAAGATAATATCAAGGCTTATTTTGTTGATATTTTGTGTTTTCAATGGTAGTAATTTGTGTTGGTTTAATAACACTCAGCAGGCCAATGGAGACGACCAGCCGCTAAAATGGGCAGTTTGGACTGGACAATTTTTTGCGGTGTAGTGTCTAGGAATGACCACTGTCTTAACAAATATTGTTCCCAAAATATGATCAATGGAAAAACTCATTTAAACAGTACACATTCAGTTGAAAGCAGTTTTGAAAGGGTGCTTTCATGCAAATTACCGTGACAGCAGCTAAAGTAACTCAGTGGTGAGTGTTTCATTGTATAAATCAGTTACGTGAAATTAGGTTGGGGTTTTAGTGAACATAATTAACCTTACCGTGTTGCAGATTCTGTTTTATTTTTCTGGCTTGAAATACGCGCAACTAAACGCCTATTCAGATGCAGACGGACTTCCCTTCACGGGGCCCGAGTTGATTGTAAAAGCGCGCGATACCTCGCAAAGATCAAAGAGTCGGTAACGTCGTGAGATGAAAGGGGCCGATCGCGTACCAATCATCACTCGACAGTCGCTGTCTGGCAAGCGAAAATTGACCCGATTGACATTATATTTTAACCCCTCAACTCAGCTGATCAACTACACATATGTTTCTCAACAAATTGGAATAAAATCAAATTGAGGTGGCAAACTCGTGCGCTCTCTTTTAAAAGACGAACCGTGAATTAGAAAATGCACATATAAAAGTATGCCATACGGCAATATACATATTATAAATAACATGTTCTGCAGGCATTTCATCATAGAAAATAACTGGTGCCAGAATATGAACGAAAACATGCATATAACATGCATCTTTACCAAAGCGAACGGTATAAATATCCTTCTCCACATTGGAGGCATACAATAAATATATATTGTGGTATCATTCACAGGTCACAGAAAAACAATCAATTTTGAATTGGGACCTTCACCTACAGCGAAGTACATTATTAAAGGCACTCAATCCTATCAGACGGTCCCCATACCAACATCATACAACAAAATTTCTTCAAAATACACTTTAATTATCAGAATCGATTTATTGCACCAAAATAATGCTAATCGCTGTCAACTATGGTATCAAATTTCCCAAAACTTGTTATTTATCAACATTTTGTTCAACCGAAGATGGTCGTATTATCACTAAAGTATCACGAAATTTAACTGTATTACCACTTGATTTTAAAGTTGTCCATCTTCATCCACAATTTTGTCCGATAACCTCCGTTTGATCAATGTGTTTCTGGGCCACATATTATTACAAATCTCAAGAAATTACAAACTTCAAAAATCTATATCTAATCACTCTGATCTTTGATGGTTGGTTCCTTGACTGGAATCAAATATTTTTTAACCCGGGTTATCCCCAAGCCAAAGGAATGGTAATTTAGGAGCGTCTGATCGGATTGAGTACCTTTAATAAATATATTCCCCAGTGTTATGTTTTCGACTCAATAAGGTTCCCAGGTTTTGTGCTGGTGTAATATTATCTCTATATGGGTGTTAGCCAGAGTAGATATTGATGACATGATCTATATGCACGCAGGAACTTGGTAACATTGTCATTTGGTTGGTTGGTTGGGTGGGGATTGATGCCATATTTTGAACTGAATCCTGGGTATTTGGAATGTTACAGTTATCAGTTGCAAATTTGCATTCAAATTACCCATATACACAAATATTCATTTCCGAGTGTCCAGCCGATTGGTCACCTCTAGCAAAAATATATATACAGTAATTATCAGTGCCGTTTTAAGACATCTGAGGTGGACGGGCATAATAATGCTCCCCGTGTCAAATTACCCCTATATGGACATTTTCAGATCAGAGGGTCCAGCCATTTGTTGGTCTATAAGCAGACAAACACACAAACAAAATTTAGTTTTATTAGTATCTATATCTATATTTGCGAATATCTGTCTGTCTGTCTGTGTTCTATAGAAATTCACAGGGGACCATCTAGATGATGCCAAAGGGGTCTACTAGGAGTAGCTTTTTACGAGAAAGATAATGGTCGGGGTTAGAATTTTCTAAAGTGACGCCGTTGTTGTCAGGGGCAGAAAAGGGGGAGGGGCAGAAAAAAAAGTTGTCGCCGATTGCCACCAAACTTATATATAATCATCCCCATAATATGAGGAATCTAATGGCGTGGTTTAAATATTGCAAAAGTTGCGCCGTTTGAGTCAGGGATGAACGGAAGGGGAGAGGGGCACCAACATTGATAAAACTAATTTTAGCGCCGATTTCCACCAAATTGATATATATTCTTCTTCATGATACAAGGAATCTAATTGTGCGATTTAACAACGCCAAATTGTTGTTTTTGGATTAGAGATTGGGAGGGGGTGGGCACTAAATTTAATAATAAGTCGCCGATTGCCACCACACTTATACAAAATCATCCCCATGGTATGATGAGTCTAATGGTGTGGCTTTTATCTGTCAAATGTGGCCTCATTCGAGTCAGGGTTGTATTGAAAGGGACAGAGGCACCAAAATTGATGCACAATTTTTTTAGCGCCAATTTCCACCAAATTGATACACGTTCTTATCCATGATACGAGGAATCTAATCGTTATTTAAAGACGCCATAGTGGTGCTGTTTGGGTGAGATGGAGAGGGGAGGGATTGGCACCAAATTTGATAAAAAAAACTTATAAACAATCATCTCCATGATATCAGGAGTGTAATCGTGTGGTTTAAGGGTGTCACAATTGGTGCCATTCGAGTCAGTGGTGTATAGAGATGAGAGGGACACAAAAAATTATATCTATATGTTTAGTGCCGATTTCCACCAGATTGATACATATTCTTCTCCGTGATACGAGGAATCTTATCGTGTGGTTTAGATACACCAAATCGGTACCCTATGGGTGAGAGATATGGGGACCTTAAATTTGATACGAATTTGTATACTCGCCAATTTTCACCAATTTCATATATATGCATCTCTAATCTCTAATGAGTCTTAGTGTGTGCAGCTTGAGTCCGAAATAGGGACGGGAGGGTCACCAAAATTGATACAAAATATTTTTAGTACCAATTACCATCAAATTCAGACACGTTCTTCTCAAATGATACAAGAAATAAAATCGTGCTGTCTGTCTTTTTGTCTGTCTGTGTGCGTTTTATATACAACTTCACGCGGTACAATCGAGATGGCACCAAGGCGTTCTAAGAGGGGTAACTTTTTACAAGGAAGATAATGGTGCGGGTTAAAATTTTCTAAAATGACCCTGTTGGTGGGAGGGGAAATTTAAAAAATATGGTGAAATAGTTTTGTCGCTGATTTCCACCAAACGAATACATAATCACCTTCGCAATATGGCATTGTTCGAGTCAGCGTTGCATCAACAATTGATTTAATAAACCAAATTCCACCAAATTCATACACGTTTTTCTCTAATGATATACCATGAATTAAATCACATTTGGTGTCGTTTGCGTCACGGATGGCGAGCGGATATGCACTATCATTGATAAGATTGCTATTCGCCGATATCCACATATAAGTTATATAGTCACCAGGCCATCTCCATATCATTTTAAGTAGTTGGGCGTTCACATTTCACAATCCCGACATATGGTGACCCACATAAGTCACTTGAACAATTATATCTTCTTAACAGTCATATTTATATGGGAATGGCAATCAAGGCATTCACACAATGAGCTAGCAAAAAGAGATAACTAGAAGAAGCATTAAACGTATATTTATCATTCTATTGAAGAGATACATATATTCGTGCAAACTGAGAGACCTCGAACCGTCAGAGGATTGCATATATATAATAACAAAATTTAGTCTGTTCCATTCAATACAGTTACCACAAAAAGTTACTATTTGTCAAGAGATATGGAAGGCCTGTTCAAAAATAGTGGTCACAGTGTGCAGTCAAATATAGTTTCTTCTGATATACAAGAAAATGCAGTTAGTAGCACAAGACTTTTCAGGATTCTACCAATACTGACATCTGACAAGGGTTTTAGAACAGACTCATCGACTGACATAAACAACTCAAAATCTCGCTCTGTGCCTGGCATATGTAGCTGATATATGTGCGCAGCAACATTTCGTTTAAACTAAGAATATTTAGCCGATATATAGCACCATGAACAGAGGAGCATCTGGAAATTTCTTTGAAACATCTGTATCTTCATGGAGATATGATAGCCAGGTGTCCTCGAGATCTTAGTCCAACCCACTAGATTGATTGATACATCTCAATATGTAAAACCCAATTATCATCTTTTATCGAAATAATGTGTTTATGATGTTCATGTATCATATTATAACGTCTAATGTATACGCAGTTGTAAATAAATAAATACTTCATTATTGGTGGAACGGATTAATCGCGATAAACAGAATGACAATTGACAAGGTGAGCCACTACTTATATTCCATGACTGTAATAATCATGTTTTGTGATGCTATTTGAATATACAATTTATGAGAAAACGTATAACACTTTAAGCAAGAGCATTCTCTATTCCCAACATAATATATCCACAGCATACATTAACCTGGGCAACGCCGGGTAACCCTGCTAGTAGATAATATATCCAATATTGAATATTCAGCTTTGTCTGTATTCTATTGACAATAACTTTTTGTAGTCTTGAAATTGGGATTTATAAAAATTATGTTGTTTTTATGTAAATGAGGCCTTGAAGACATACACAAACTTTAATTGTGTGCTTGACCTATAGTCAAAATGATCCCAGCTGCATTGTTATTCAGGGCAGTCAGCACACTCGACTTTATAGGTAGGTTGTGTTGAATATATTATATAGAGTGGCCTTCGTTGTAGGTTATAATTTAGAAACAAAAGTTAACAAAACAAAACACACTTTCAGTGAGCCGAGCATTTGTTTATATACAACATATATATACAAGTTATAATACAACACATAAAGAGTTTGCGATAAGCAAAATACTCAAAACCGTGCCAATTTTTGTTGAGAGAGTGATTCACAGTAACCCATTCAACACCAAAATGTTAAGTGCGAGGATTAGCAAGCACTGTATTGGTATGTTGTAAACAATTTGGTGGCAATTTTAACCGAAAATCATGTAGTGTTTCCCCGGTGTTGAGTGTTTTGCATATCGCACACTATTTATTTACTGTATTGTATTATAATATGGCTGTTGTTAACTAACAAGGCATATGACAATAATATGCCATTTATTCGGTATTTATGATTGGTATAAAAACAATATTTGTCCATATTTTAATATTCTTTCGGTGTATTAATATAAATATTAAATTAGTTGAACTCAATTTCAGTGTTTGTTTGGCCCATTCTTTTTCTGTATCTTGAAGTTGTTCAAGCATTTGGTTTGATACATAAAAAAGTCAACATATTCCCACATGCCACAAAGAAACTATGCTTACGGTTGCAAAGTCTGCTTGCACAATTATAATTATTCATCCCAGTTTAGCATCAGCATAATTAATTTGAAGAGCTACCAAAGTTTGATATGTTAACGAGATTCATAGATACACTCCTGCATCTTTAATGATACAAAACCATTTTGACTTTGAGACTCACAACGATTGAGATATGGGGATCAAGAGATTAGAGGATGAGGGGTCACTCTTTGGAGTTAACCTGGATTTTCACCATTCAATTGATATATTAACCCTTCCATGACGGGACCTGTGCTGGTGCAGCATTAAAGAGACTCGCGTAAATAAGCAAATCCATTGGCACAAGGTTTTCGCAAAATTTCAGGAAGCTCCTCTCATGGAAGGGATAATGTAGCTGTCAATTTCCCACTCTTAGCCAATTTCAATGTCCATTGTTGCTGTAAGTTAGATGCTTGCTGTAATAGTGCCATTGTTTGAATAAAGTCATGTACTTAGTTCATATACTCTACTTCCATCAGAGGACGAAACAACTAACACCACGTCATAGTCTCATCCCGTGTGCTAATATATCCGACAGGATCCTGCACTGAAACCATATACAGATACCAATTTTACTGGTCACTTAATTTGTCCTGTACCGCTGGACTCATCACTTTGAGCTGGGTTGTTAGACCCCATTAGCTAACACATGTTTACTAGGTTAAATCTTTAGTAAGAATTTCGAACGTTCGTGCGTTGATGCATGGCCTTCACATGCAGAGAGTGGGCAAATATGAAAATGTAGTCTACTTTCTAACTTTAACATTCCCAACCTAACCCTAATTTTGGTGGGAAAAATAAAATAAATACATCATAGGCTTATATTTAATAGTTGGAAAATTAACCTAGGAGAACTGATAGATCAATTTTAATCCAATTGCTGTCTAAAATATTCAATCGTTGCCCTTATTACTGTCAGGTGCTATATTGTTAACTGTTGAACACTTTTACCAGCTCTGCCATATGACCCTGGGTACTGTGTTCTGACAAATGTTCACTTGGCTACACCAAATCTAGACCTAGAAGATCCACAAAATTATGAGATTGAACAAAAATAATTTATTAAATTTACTCCCAAATTTAAATTATCACACAAATGTTCCTATTAGTAATAGTCATACATTCATGATGATGACCACTCTGTCAGGTTGTGTCAAAAACAAATTATCACAAAGGGCAGAGGTGGCTGGATGGTTCAGAGTCTTATATTTAGTATCAAATGAACACTTTTACGGAAGTATGTTGGTTTGTTATACACACTCCCAATTTATCCGAATTCGGTAGGGAGAATTAAATACCCAAAATTATCAGAAAAAGTTAAATTTTCGCGGCTTCATGACTATTTTAACCAATATAAATTAGGAAATCATGGGGATGCTCAGACTATATAGGCCTACTGTTTTAAATTAATTGAACAGCTACTGTTCAAATGTTCTCAAAATCTGAGATATTGACATTTAAATAGAAACAGATCGAGGGTTTGTCCATATATAGGCCCACTAATACCACAGTCAGGGCCCCCAATTTTGTTCTGATTGTTGCAAATATTTACCTGTTTTCACACTATTTACAAACATATAGAACCTGTTCTGCACATCCAACAATGGAGGATCAGTACATAATGCGATATGCGCTCTAATTTACCGGTACCGTAGTCTGAAGCAAAGTCTGAGGTACCAGTACCCTACCGTATTGCAATTGATAATGCCATCTTATATAGGCAATATTTTATTAAAAAATAATTGATGGGCCAATTTATAATTAGAAGAACAATTATTTAATATACAGTAGTGTGGAAAATGGGTTCATCCCCAATTTTTTTGAGATAAAAAATTAGGGGATCGGTGAAAAAAATAGGGGGGGGTGGAGAGGAGGTGAGGGCCTATAGTGGGCTCCTATAGTCTGGCAAAATGACAGAATTTGTCATTGAGTGGATGGTCTGTTATAGATTTTTTTCCAGACTATGTAGGAAACTCACAATCACCATCCAGTTGTTTAATTAACCCTTTCTATATTAAATGGGTACATTGGAATGGTTTATATTGATTGGTGTGATAAAAGCAGACAACAGATAAGTTAGATCATGCCATGAATCTCTACTCTGTCTAAAGCCAGTTACGGGTGATAGAGCAGAGATTCATGGTGTGATATACAGAGAGACGTGGCGACAGGGGGGTTTGGGGGGGGGGTGTCTCAAACTTTGGTCAAAATTTTCAACAGTTGGAAATTTCATACCTGCCAAAACATTAGTTGGAAATTTCACACCAACATTAGGTTGAAAATGTTCTTGTAGTTTGATTTTCAAACAATTTATTGGGGGGAATTAATTGTTTTTGGACCAATATTTGCATATTTTCCTATTTTTGGTAAAAGTTTTGCACTGAAATGGTAATCAGTCGGAAATTTTCCAACCTTAGGAGGGTTACAGGTTGGAAATTTCCAACACTTGGAAAGCTTGTGTCCTGATCCCTCCCCCGTGGCCAGTCAAAAACTGCTAGTTAATTTAAGAAAACAATATTGTCCTACATTTGGTCAACATTGTCATTGGAATTGTCATCAGTTGGAAATTTTCCAACCTAATTGGGGGGTGTCAGGTTTGAAATTTCCAACTCTATGAAGGCTTGAGGCTAGTCTAGATGCTAGGATTTTGCGATTTTCTTGTTCAGATTTCAAAATTTTCAAACACCGGGCCGAACCATGGTCGGCCCAGTGTGTCATTGTCCCTCCCCCGTGGCCATTACAAAACTACTAATTAGTTTAAGAAAACAATATTTTACTACATTTCGTCAAACTTGTGGACTGAAATGATCATCAGTTCGATAGTTTTCCAACCTGAGGGGGTGTATAAGGTTTGAAATTTCCAACACTAGGAAAGCTTCAGTTGAGGCCAGTCTATATAGATGCTAGGATTTAATATTTCCTTTTTATATTTTTCAAAATTTTCTCACACCGGGCCGAACAACCATGGTCAGCCCGGTGTGTCCAGGTCTCTTGTCCGTAGCCGTGTGCATTTGCCTGGAGTTAGGATTCATGCAATTGTTCAGGTTAAAATATCTGAATGTTCTAATACCGGGAATATAGAACCATGGTTTATGAATATATAGGATATTAGGCCTGAAGGGGGGGGGGGGGTGCAAATGGAATTATGCAAAACTTGTGTTTGATGTGATTCTGATTCAAGGGGGTGGGGTGCAGTTGGAATTTCCCAAGTAGCCACGTCCCTGTCTACAGATAAGTCTGCAAAGCACCATATTAATTTCTTGAGGAAAATGTATGGTCTTTTGGTGAACTATTATCTGAATATTTCTTGTGGGTTAACTTCTCATCAATGATGCTTCAATATAGAAAGGGTCATTAATAAATATATAAACCGCTACCATGCATGCAATCTAGAATATTATAAACTAGACTAGTATAGAGTTCAAATTTCAATAATATTCACTCTATGACTCAATCAAATCCTAGTAAATAAGTAATCATCACTTAAGAATTTCACTGTTTCTATCTAAAAAAAAGTCAGCCCCCAAAAAAATCACCTGTCATATTTAATCACAGATATTGCCTAAATTGATACCAAATCATCCGAGTTTCGTGATAAATTTGTGATTTATTTACCACGGTATAAATAAGTTTACTAGTGAATGAATCGCATAGGTCTACATTATGGCGTCCATAGCAACTTACGTTGTTATGTTAAATCTTTCGGACCAGGAAGCGGATCAAATATATGATCATAATATTGGTTGGTAAACTGAATGTGTTTTGGAAAAAATTAAAAAATGCCAACAAACAGAATGGGTTGATAATTGATTTTGGTCGATTGGTATTGGGAGAGTAGAGCATTCGATTTAAAATGACCAACAGATTTCGAAGCGAGAGCTCACAATCTATAAATAAAAATGGCGTCTTTTAAGGATCAGTTGATATGCATGATCTGATATAGATCCTCTGAAACTGTTAAAAAATCACTAAAAACAGATAAAGATCGCATATACCGAAAAGATTGAAGATAAACTTTCTAGAACTGCGTTACGCTCGTAATAGAATCTTCAAACTTTTCGGTTATAACTGCATAACCATAATCGAAACAAGAGTTATTTCTTAAATATATAGCATGGATAGTGTAGAACATAACGTCTATCTTGAGTAGGGGAATACTCTCTCTCTCTCTCTCTCGCTCTCTTTCTTCCTTTCTCTCTCTCTCTCTCTCTCTCCCTTCTACGTCAGATATTCACATGGGTGATTACTGGTCAATCGTTGACAGAAACACTGAATTCCGCAGTTAATTTTGTATATTATCCGTCACTTTTATAGTTTCATAAACGTAGTGTGTTAATTTGCACAATATAAGTGTATACATTAATGAAATATACCATTTTACAGATCTTATACATGCATTCCGTTAAAAAAAACGAAGTAGTCTGGAATTATCAGCTGTTTTCAATATTTTCGGCACAGAATCACTCTTAGAAAATCCTGTCGGTTTGACGGTGTCCCATACCGTTTCATCAGTTGTACGGTGAATCACCGTTGTTTTATGTGCCCCTCAAAGTTAAAAATGTGCGTGTTTCCAAGTTCATGGTGTCAAAATTCAACAATATATTTATCGGCGACCAAATTATATACGGCAATGACTCCATACAATATGACTGAATCTGACTCTGCTGATATTTATTATTTATTATTAATTGTTTGTATTCAGTGCAATGATCCGGTATATTCATTCTGTGCAGTGCACAGATCCGTCTTGTCTTGCGTCCGTAATTATTTTGTGTTCATGAGCTGTTACTTTTATCACTCACGAATTTTTTTCTCCGTGTCATCGCCACGCTGAAAACACAATTGTTTTTGTGTGGAAAATGTGTTTGATAAAGCTCCCCTCAACCTTGCTCTGGGCTTGGGACCGGCTGATTCGTTAGAATCGGGAGGAGTTATATATATATCTTTTTGGGAGGGGGTATATTTAATTGCCTCCTGATTGACTACATTTTTTGTTTGGTCATCGACGGAGCGTATCAGAAAAGCCCTTCTTCTGAGCCAACGTTTGAACATCCAACATACAACTGCCCATGAACAAAGCAAGGCAATTCCAGTTCAAGACTGACAACTTGCGTTTGCCATTGCGCTTCATTTTTTTTTGAATGGGTGTGTCTATTGGAATGAAATGTATCCGAGGGATGAGCACTTCTTTTCGATCCTCTGTGATCCTATCATCTTTTTGTGCGGCATCTCGACAGCATATCTATATTACAGAGCGTCCAGATACTATACGGTAACAAATAAAGAGCGTTCGTTTCGTTTCTGTTCGGTAATGTGACTCTTGTGTGGATATCAAAAGGCAACGACAGTCAGTCAGGACGCAGGCCATGTTAACAGGAGAGCGGAAATATATACACACGTCAAATCGTCGTAATCCGTGCAGAAATGTGGACGCCTATAAGGAACTTACATATATAGAGAGACACACATATATACACACTCGCTGTTCGATAAGTGCTTTATCCCGATAAGGTAAAAGATAAAGAGCGTTCTTTCGTTTCTGTTGGTAATGCGTCGGACTGAGTCAGGACCCATACATGTTATTTATTATATGACTATCGTTTTTCTTTCCCCAAATACCGCTGTAGTAAAGCGATCATTTCCCGACCATCGGATCGGCTACAGTTTGATCCGATGTCATACCACCCTTCTCTATCTCGCATACTGCGCATGTCCGTAAAAATCCGTACGATTTATTATACAAAAATAGTTCCTTCTTTATTCTTTTTACTAGTGTAATACATGTGGTTTCACTTCATAATTAAGTGTGCTTTTTAAATAAAAAGCATGCATATAATAAACCTGTTATCGCTGCAGTGAATTGATCTGGGCTTGGCATCACGTCTCGTTGAAGAGGTCAGATCACTGGATCAAACTCTACGCCTGCGGCAGCCCGTTTGATCCAACGATCTGACCTCTTCAACTCGACGTGATACTTCGCCCAGATCAATTCACTGCAGCGATAACATGTATATATCGCACCACGCGGACGTTGGGTAAATTTTACCCATGTTGGACAATATTTTTACTCACGCGGGGTAACAATTTACCCAATATTAATTTCCCTCCTTCTGCCTTTGGGCGATTTTTGTACCCTTAAATTAATATTGGGTAAATTGTTACACTGCATCGAGTAAAATGTACCCAACGTTTGCGTGGTGCTACATACACCATTGTGTTGGGTAAACTTTTACCCAACGCGATTTAGAGAGCATGCGGGAAGGGAAACCTGATGCGTTACGAAAAAGTACTGTTATTTTTTCTAAAGTTGTCATTTTCTCGGTGGTTGGCTAATCCGATCGATTTGAGGAAAAACCAGTGTGTGCATGCAACATTCAAGAACATATATATTTTTGAAAATATAAAATAATGCCTACGCTGGTGTTTATAAAACGACATGAATAATCATATTGGTTATAGTCGATGTTCAACAACTAATACAACCAGTATTAAAAATATTTCGCAACAAATATGTTTTTGAATGTTTGATACACATAGTGGCTTTTCCTTGATATGTCCAGATTATCGCAACACCGCGAAAAAGACAAATTAAAAAATATATAACGGTACTTTTACCCTAAGAGCATCAATTCAGCAGGACCCAACCGCATCATAGCACATTAGCAGGACCACTTGACCAGGGGTGAAGACGGGAGGCACAAAAGAAAGTGGTGAGTCCTTTGGACGTGTATTGTCAAAAGGATATCATAGTGCCATGCACAGTTATATATATCGACAACATCGACGCACCATTATAGCGCATTGGTTGACATAATGATGAATTGGCTGCCTATTGAATAATTATCATTTTATAATCGTTTAAATATATGTTATTGTGTCCACGAATATCGATACACGCACGTCCAGACATTGTTGCTATCTGTCCGTATGTTAGACCATGTTATTTTCTCGTTTTGATAACCGAATACATATTAGTTTTACGGTGTAGAATCTGATAGGATATCGTTCAACTTGGGAAATCATCTACAATCTCCAGAAATGACTACAGATTCGCAACAGATTCGTCGCTGTTTGATCGTGCTGTGCTTCTCTGCGATATTAGTCAATACGAATACCCCGCTCTGCATTAATTGACTACTAGTATATTATAGTGTTTACTAATATCAATACATAACGATTTACCGTTAATGGTGACCAGCTCCTCTGTTCTGGAGATGACCCAATCTCTGCGGGGGTGCTCTCTCCCGCTGCGGTCCACGTGCGGGCTTTCTGCTCATGATGTGCAAATCAGGATGTTCATTAAGATAATTCATAACACATGCATTATGTAGATAGCAATAGCCCCCTGCCATCTAACCTCTCGGTAGCCCGGGTATATATACTGGGTTTTCAGAAGATTTCTCATCATTCCGTCCTCGGATTTATCACAGGGTAAGTACGCTGTTGTCTATGCTGATGTATCATTTTTGCAACAATTTCTAGCCACCCAGACCAGCAAACTATATCCATTATTTACGTTTGATTATATCTTATGTGGATCTTTTAAAATGAATTTGTCTTATTTCGAAAAGCGAAATCAACTTTTGAAAAACTCATTTCGGGTGATATGTAGATGTACCAAGTTTGATCGCGGTCTTGAAAGTAAAGAACTTTACAACCTCACGCGCATTCACTGGTTCGATCATTATATAAAATTTAATACTGGGGCACATTCATGACTATATAACTAGTGTTGTATTATTCATAGCATATATTCCTTGTGGAAGTTATATATACAGTATCATTGTCGTTCATAACATCTTAAAGGCACGGGCGGCGTTTGTTGCAGAAATATTTATATTCGTTCAAATCGCCATCAACAGAAGGAACACCACAATATATACAGTTCCGCTCATATGCCAAACATAAACAGCGCGTAAACATTATATTGTCGTCGAGACGTGTTACAGCAGTTGGGCTTCTGTTTACATGACACAGCGCAATTATATTGGCTAATCACACAAAAATGATATACACGCTCTTTATTATTTCAATATCAGGAAAACAGTAACAAAAACGCTCTTTATGTTTACCATATCCGGATCTAAACAAAAGCTAGATTCCGTAACGTTTTTCGCTTTTGTTTACATAACAAAGAGGGAAAATGACAATAACACACTGTTTATGCCATATTTCTGATTGGCATACGAAAAAAGTATGTCTATATCTTACTATTCCTTCTGTTTGTGGCGGTGTTTGACGGAGGTGAATATTTTAACAGCATACCCACCGCCAACACCGCCCGTATCTTTATCTCTGTCTTTACGGAGATGACCCTCCGCGAGAAAACTACACATTTCTATTGAGATTCGGACGTGAAACTGACAATAAACAAGTCGTGAACCTAGCACATATTCAGCCATTGAATTATACATGGTACAACCGACAAAGCGGAATGCTGTAAGAAAAATAATAAAAGCAGACATTTTTTAATGTTTAGTGACATATGGCTTTCGTGTGACTTCTGGTGCTAATCAATATATCCTCGTGCGAATAAATAGGTTCATATTGAACCTAAATAATTTCATAGGTTCACATTGGACTTATTTGATTCTGACGCGGGCCACAATGACAACACATTATAAAGAGCGTGCCTCTGGTATGATAAGTTAGGTTCATATGAGCGTAATTCAGATTCAAATATTGCCGATATACAGTAATGCCCTAAATAATCGACTCCTTAACCACATCATAATTATGGGTAATTTTTCAGGATTTAGTCGGAAATATGGCTTTTTGCCATTCATCGGAAAGCTCTCCACATATATTCATGTCGGATTTATTTGATTCTGAATTAACTCATAGTGGACTTATATATACCCGCTATTCCGTTTCATGTCGCGGGCTACATGGAAACACATCATGAAAGTCGATTTAGGTTCATATAGAGCGTAATTCAAATTCAACATAATGCCGATTTGGCTTATTTGTGTGTTTGAAACAAGTTCAACATGAGCTTATGTTGAAGAGAACAGGGTACTTTAAGCCACATGGCGGTCTGCGCGCCAAATACACCTAATAATATTCACTTTTGAATTGTTCCCGGTATCGAAATAGGTCGATACATACTTGAATTACCTTTATACGGGCATTGTATATCCCAGAAAGAACGGCATGGAACAGAAAAGAGCGTTTCGTGTTAGTCTAATCCTGATATGGTATAAATAAAGAGCGTTTGTTTCACTTAATAATATGCGAAAAATTTAAAACAGCTGGAAAATGGCAGTGACCAACGGCAAGTAGTTTTCAGAGCATGTGAAGCCGGTGAATCAATATTTCGTGTATTTATCAATTAACCTATCTTAAAGCCTCCTTCCAAATTACGTAGATAAAAATTGGTAGCTCGAATGAACCATGTCCGTTTAATATACACGGGACCTTTTCTGCTCTTTATTAATGGTGCATATAAGTTACAATGTACAATACCCAAGTGTTCTAATATATTACAGTTTCCCACTGAACAAATTTTATTTACTCTTAATTTACTTTATTCCTATCATTCCAGAAATGGGAATTGGGGTCGTAAATATGAACGCATGGTTCACTCATGTGTACATGTACCATAAACCTAGTTCAATTTAGACTCCCATTTAGTAGTTGAATTATAAAGTTACGAACGGTAGAGAAGGACGCTCTTTATATTTTACCACATTCTAAAATTATACATTGTTATCGTTCAGTAATATTTTACGTCCACATTTGCAGGTAACAGAGCAGATAGCCAATTTGTTTCGATCGAGGTTGTAGTATAGTGAACCAGATTCAATCATGTCTCAGAATTTCGCTAACGACCCAGATTTCCAGTACCTGGCGGTGGATCGTAAGAAGCTTCTGGCCGAACAGCAGCCGTTCGATGCAAAGAAAACCTGCTGGATTACTGACCCCAAGGAGGGTTTCATTCGAGCTGAAATAGAGAGCGCCGATGGTGACAAGGTCATCGTGAAGACAGTAAAAAATGAGGTAAATGTTGCATGTGTCGAGAAATTGATATAAGATTGTACATATGCGAATTCACACTCACTGGTGCTGCTTATTAAGCACATGCAAGTGTTTCATGTCTCTCGCGTGATTATCTTCCAAATGCAGAGGCTCACACTCTCTGTCTAATCATGATCAATAGTTTCAACAGTTGGAAATATCATGAAATATTATGGAAACAACAACACAGACAGCTAGGTGACTAGAGGGTTTCGGTTTCGGGTGTCCACCTTGAAATGTCCAACTACAGCCCCCCTCCCCCACCTTAACAAAACCAGACTCCCATGTTCGTGAAATTCCATTTGCACCCCCTCATTTGGTTTGTTGTGTACCTCAACTTTTGCAACTGTTAGGAATTTCCAACCTGACAACCCCCTAAGGTTGAACAACTTCCCAACTGATGGCCATCTCAGACCAAATGTACAAAAATATCGCCGACACGTCCCTGAACATAGGTAAATTTCAAACTGGAACATGCATGGGTGCGATTTGTTTGGTAATTGAATTGTCTTAGAAATGTTGTTTGTACAATGTGTGATATGGCTTTGTTGCTAAAAACGACGTTAAACCCCAATCAATCAATGTACAATGTGTGGAATCCAGTCGAATAGCCGAACTTTTTTCACATGTTCAGTTAAATGTTAGGCAGAACTTCTTTAGTTAGCCATGGACGTGGGCGTTGTTTGACACTCACCAAAAAGCGAAAACAGCAGGGTAGGCCTATCACTTGGAAAATTCCGCATAGTCGTAGCGATGTATAGTTGTCCACAGATGGAAATTCGGTAATGCACCACGCCCCCGTTGAAATTAGCTGCATATTGATTTTATCAGATCTTGTATGGCTCGGTATCCAACAATTCATCAATGAAACTCCAAGCAGTAAACTCAGTTTGGATGTTGAAAAGAGAAGGTTCAAATCTTAGAAATTATATGAATCGGCAACGAATTTCTAAATTGTACGACGTAAATAAATGTGTATGTAGCATATGAAGTTCGCAGATGAGCACGAATGCATTTATAAACAATTTGATCAAAGTATTAAAAGCAAGCACAATTTCAAGCTTCATCCCTCCATTAGAATTTAAGCTGTCTGCGTCCTGTGTGTTAATCTATAGGATCACATACTGACAGATACACTATTCTGTATTTCAGACGAAGACGATCAAGAAAGAAGAGACTCAGCAGATGAATCCTCCGAAATACGAACAGATCAGCGACATGGTGGACATGACTTATTTGAACGAGGCCTGTGTCCTCCACAACATCAGATCGCGATACACCAACGGTCTTATTTATGTAAGTATCAATTGATAGTCATATCCAACATAATTTCCATTGACAACATGTTGCAACTTTATTGGCACATTTAACAAGTACCTTTTTATGAGTATCCATGGTTCCACACCTCAAGAGTTCAACAGCAGGCGTATTCTAATTCATTATTACCATTGGCTGTTTTTCAATAAACGCGTAAACTAAACTAACTGTACCTAAAATTAAACGTCTCATTCGAGCTTCCAAATTATGTCTACGTAATTGGAAGGATGTTTCTAGCTGTATATGTTGGCAAATACACCGGCTTCGTAAGCTCTGAAAAATAATGTCACAGCTATTTCCCAGCTGATTTCAATGTTTCGCATAGAAGTAAAACTAACGCTCTTTATTTCTACCATATCTGGAATAGACTAACATGGAAAGCTCTTTTCTGTCCCATGTCGTGTAAATGGCTGTTTTTGCTTGGGAGCGAACACACTGTGTTCAAAGTATTGTTCGCTTTAGATATTTGATAAAAGATAATGTAATACAAAAAATACCAATTAAGATATTGTCATTCGGGTCACACGTCTTGGTCAGAACATGTTATTTTACATACTATAATATATCAAAAACAGATAATATCATAATAAGCTGAGTCGTGGCTGTATTGGATCCATCCAGCCCCGTTCCGTGGTTTCAGAGATCACCCAGCCCCGGTTCCGTGGTTTTAGTGCTACATGTCAAAGTTCTGAAGTATTATTTCCATATATGGAGCTTTTGAATATTCATGACTTCCATATATGGAAATGCTACTGGGCCTGGTTGATCCAATATGGTCGCGAGTTAGTGACATGTCGTGTTTTCCTATACATCTTTAAGCAGAAAACAAACATGTTAACTTGTTCTTCTGTGTATAACGGGTCGCAATCCACTTAATCATAGAAAATATGCTTTCTGAGTACTGAGACTCTACTTGAAGACGCGGGTACATTTCCGGGTACTATTTAAAAAAAATTTGATCATCATTTCGTTAGCTCAACAGAAATCATTTTATAAAATGTGTAAAAGCGATATGCGCAACTGTATACTCAGTGTGGACCTGTCGTCGCTCTGATTGTGTGATTAATGACGCAAAGACTGTTAAAACTTTATGCATTATGCACGTGTATTTTGTATGTTCCAGACGTATTCCGGGCTGTTTTGTATCGCTGTGAATCCGTACAGAAGGCTCCCGATCTACACCCAGAACATCATCGATAAATACCGAGGAATGAGGAAGACCGAGATGCCACCCCATCTGTTCTCCGTTGCCGATAACGCTTTCCAGTTATTGTTGCAAGGTATGTCCAGTCGATATTAGATACTGAAAGAAACATTTTATAATATGTCCTTTTAGCTGAGTATTCCCTATGATTCACCCGCCCATTTGGGCTCTCTAAACCTATCAGTCAGTGTGATACATGTACCTGTGACCGGAATGCCATTGGACATCATCGGATTTGCATTATGTGCGATTTTATCTAGCGCGCCTGCAGATCCACCGGAATGCGTCTATGTGCAGATTACAATACCAGTATGTCATACATGTGAGTATTGTCATGTAGATATATTCGGCCGAGAATGGAATTTGTTTTGAACTGCGTAATGGCGAACCGCTTAAAACAAACGCCGATGTTACATTTGTAGAACATTCAACCGGTTTGCAGTGTATTGTCTGAAAGCATGCAGTGTATACATAATCTGATAAGTGAAATGTTTTGTAACGGACGTGCTGATGACATGACTTCATTTGTCACCATGTCTGCGGGAACTATCCAGAGTAAATGTTATCCCTCAATTTGCATTTGTGTTACAGAGCATGCAAAGGCGACTAACAAATAATCTTATTTTTCAGATCGAGAGAATCAGTCGTGTTTGATCACGTGAGTATAATGTATTTATCCGCGTTATATCTTTGGTGGCTTCATAACTATTACTAAATAATTCACATTGAGCCATTGAATGGATGGAAAATATAATATGTAGAATCCATAGGGTTCTCAATCGTAATATTTAGGTATTACTTAGAAAAAGATTTGTGTAAATTATCCGAACAAGCATCAATGATTGTTAGACGCTGGTGACATCAGTCTGTCTATACTCAATCATTTAAACCTTTCTTTGCTGAGTTGATAATTGGAATGGTCTATTATTGATTTGGAGGGATGTTCAGGAAATATAAGCAGACGACCGGCAGATGAACAAATAATACAAGATCAGAGCTATTGATATTCATAAAAAAGGTTCTTAACCCTTTACCCAACAGAAAGGCCCTGTGCCAATGCATTCTCTTATATATGCGAGTCGACCATAGGTCGCCTCGCATATATAAGAGAATGCATCGGCTTAACACATTAAAAATTATAAAATTGTTAAAGAATGTAAGAAAAAATGGTAAAAAGTGTTAAAAAAAGATTTTTTTTAGGCCAATGCATTCTCTTATATATGCGAGGCGACCTATGGTCGACTCGCATATATAAGAGAATGCATTGGCACAGGGCATACCTGTAACTATCACAATGTGGTCAAGGAGCCGGTTCCAATGATATCCATATTTGTATGGTTCTATTGAGACAGACCGAAGATATTTTAGGCTGTTGAAGCTCTATTTGGCCGGTTTTGGCCGGTTTGTTGGGTAAAGGGTTAAGAGGTACTACCGGTATACTCATCAACGAATATCTAAGAATCAAAGGAACCCAATGCACTTGCGGTGGGTAAATGTCCAACAAATATAAAAGTCTGTAAAACATCATCGCTGAGAAGAACATGGAGAAATGGATAAACTTTGTTCTAATATTCTTTATTCATACTTTTCCAATAACGAAATTTTGCGTGTTGAAACAACAGGACCCTGGGGAAAAATAAAGATATACACTCATATATTATACCGGTGACAAGGTTCACAAGTCCGATTTTTTTTTTAAACGCACAAAATATCATATTCCTCATCGATTCTCAAAATCCTTCAGACACAATATATTTCAATGTGTCTTATTGGCCATGAAATTGCCTTTCTTTTGATGTATAATGCGATAATATCAAACGAAGGGAAATCGAGATATCGTACCGAAAACTTGCAAATTCTACTGGAAATTTGGGAGTAAAACGGGTCGTCAGAGATCCTGTCCGCCTAATATCCTCAATAATTCTAAAAATAATTGTCAACTCAGCCAAAATATGCCCCCCCCCCCCCAGTATATGTTATAGGGCATAAAATTACCTTTCGTTTGATATATAACTTGACGGAGTCAATTGACGCGAAGACGACATATCGTCCGGGGAATTCGCAAGTTCGGCAATTCTGATCGTAAATAATTGAATTGGTATCCGTGTGTAATCACTACTTACCGGACAGGTACACTGGCAACCGCTTTTTGTCAGTAGGTTTTGCTAGTGCGATGTCTCGATTTCCCTTCGTTTGATACTCTATAATTATACATAAAAAGAAAATAAATTTCATGGCCAGTAGGACACATCGAAATATATTGTGTCTGATATGAATGATTTTGCGAATTTATGAGAATATGATAGATGGTGAGTTTTTTCCAAACATCGGACTTGTGAACCTTGTCACTGGTATAGTATATATTGGTATATCTGGTATTTCTCCCCAGGGGCTTCTGGTTGAAATATTACAGTTCAATATTGTCAGCGTATGAACGTACCCTTACAGTGATTTGTCAACACACATCTCTTATCGCGTAGTAAAGTCAAATATTTTAGTCTGAATATGATTTTCAGAATCATGTCGTTGACCTTTTCCCATAAATGTATTTACCATAAATTTGTTTTATTAAACTTCGGTATCTTTCGTCTACTTGTTGACGATAGTTGTTGTATATACTTTTATTATGTTATTTCGCATGAACAAATGCCGAAAGCCTTGTGTCTCTTTAAGAAATAGTGCGGCATACGTGTACTATTGTCGAGAGTTCTACATGTATATATGTGTGCGGTCATTCACGTTATTCTACATGTATGTTCGCGTTTATTTCAGTGGCGAATCCGGTGCTGGGAAAACCGAGAACACCAAGAAAGTGATCATGTATTTCGCGTTGGTCGCCGCTTCAGCGGACCACAAAGATGACACAAAGGTTCGTGACTTCCAATGTTACATGTGTGATTTCATGTCAACGTCGTAATAACCCTAACATAACATGACTTTTAACCAGGAGAAAAACTAAAAAGGAACGTTCTGTATTATATATATTAATTTCAACTAAATTAATCACTCCACGTGCAACTTTTGTTCTGCAATTCTGAAAATATCTCAAATTGCCGTATGTTGTTATTTATTAGTCTAGTCGCGGCGAACAAGCTAATCAGATACATGTATATATAAATGTACCTGGGCGTACGATGTCGAAATGTGGATTTTGGCATTGCTAGTTCTATTTCATTCAGTAGAAGACATGAATTCGGAGTATCTGGACTCTCTAAACATAAAACACGGTTCGGATTATTCATTGGAACAAATGAACTTTTCGTATTGCAGGGCTCACTAGAGGAACAGATCGTGCAGGCTAATCCCGTGCTGGAGGCGTACGGTAACGCCAAGACGACAAGGAACAACAACTCGTCTCGATTCGTAAGTCGATTGATGTTGCATATCATGTTTATTTTCTATTTATTTTTTATGTTTATTTTCAATTTATTTTTTATGTCTATTTTCAATTTATTTTTTGCGTTCATTTACACGTGTATTATCCATCCATGTTTGTGTAATTTATTTTCATCCACTGTTGCAGAATCTGGCGAAATATTTACATTAAATGGAATATATAGTGCTATTCAGAATTTATTTATATACTTGTCTGTACCTTACGTTTGTGGCAGAGTGAAGTGAAATGTTGGTATTGGAATTGAAGTGCCGATGCTGACTCGATGTTAATTATTCTCGAGAATCATATTAAAGGTGTTAATTTCATTTTATCTAGTTGAAAATATCTTAATAATCTTTCTTTTACAGGGTAAATTTGTCCGAATACATTTCGGGCCACAAGGAAAGATAGCTGGTGCTGACATTGAAACATGTAAGTATCAAGCCAGCACGTTTTATTTCGCGAGTTCTATGAGAACATTCGTCATAACATACGCAATGAATTAAAATTTATTAACAAATTACTGTTATATCAAGTGGGAATACAACCGCATAGGCAAAATATTCTTACCTGCCACAATACTAATCATGCTTTAGAAACCAATAATTATGTTTTGAAAAATTACTCTCTATCGCGGTCTGTCGGCTTGTAATTGTCATTTGACCAAAAGAGTGACAACCATCACTGTCGACGTAATATACGATAGCCACACGTGGAGATTACTAAACTTAGCTCTGCTTTCAGCCGAGAGCACTAATCTGGCGTGAGCGAGCACAGTAGAAGCCAGAATTTATTAGACACTATACCAACCTAAAATTTTGGCCTGGCTCCTTATTTTATTTTTTTACATACATCAAAAGTATATTTAAATGCTAGTGTATTTGCTACTTGGCATTTCAATTTTAAATTGAGTACTTGTCGCTAAATAATAGCGCATATCACAGTAAGTTTCGTTTAATTTTCCAGACCTGCTAGAGAAATCCAGAGTAACCTATCAACAGTCAGCAGAAAGAAATTATCACATTTTCTACCAGCTTCTGTCTAATGCCATGCCCGAAATCTACGGTAATTTTATATTTTATTAACTGATCTTTGAACCGGGTAATTTCAGTATTATTTAAACGCGATTTCGACTTCAAAAAATATACTAGAAATTCCCCCAAACAAAATTGTTGACATATATTCAGTTTCCTTTTTAATTTCATTCTCCAATATAACAGAAATATATTCAGTTTCCTTTTTAATTTTACTTTCCAATATAACAGAAATATCAGCCATCAAACTGTTCAGATGCTCAACGATGAAAAGAAACCAAACTTGAATAATTGGGATCGATGTGTTTGTCAAAGTGTAAATTCATTGTATGGTGAAATATTAGTACGATATTTTCGTTATTTGTTGCTAATGATCATTGTGGTGGTGCTCGAGAAAATGGACAGTCATTGTCTTTATTCGTCAAAACTAATGCCGACTGGTCCAAATGAAATTCAATCAAATGAATAGATCAATGCATAAATAGTTGAATTCTGATTTGCAGAGAAGGTGTTGTTGACTCCGGACGCTGGATTGTATTCATACATCAACCAAGGCGTGCTCACTGTCAACAGCATTGATGACGTTCAGGAAATGAAAGATACAGACGTAAGTGTGATGGACATATTGTCTCGATCATACGAAAATACCGGCGTAGAATTAGCTTAAACACTACATGCTTACTAGTAAAATTCACTATTTAAACGCATAGTGAAACCACAATGCGTTTAGGATAAATATATGTGCTGTGCTCACATGCACGTTTCGGTGAAGTCAGTTTTATGTCAGGGTTTCAATTCCCAGTGATATAATAATGAATCAACAAAAGTTAATTTTTAATCAAATGAGCTAAAATATGGCTGAATATGTTTTAAATATGGTCATACTTCATAAACCCGCAATATGCACCTTATCTTCCATCTTATTAAAATGACAAACAAGCACATGTTCAAGGAAAATGGACAGCAGACAAAGAAGAGTGAATTTATATTGATATTTCAGTTGAATAGACATGGTTCACATCATGTAAATACTCACTTTCTTTTACAGAAAGCATTCGATGTGTTGGGCTTCACACCCGAGGAGAAGACGAGCGCTTATAAGCTGACATGCGCCGTCGTCCTCATGGGTGAAATGAAATTCAAACAGAGAGGAAAGGAGGAACAGGCCGAGGCCGACGGAACAACAGGTAGCGTAACCGATAGAACCGAGATAATTCAAACCAATTATTCATTCGAAAATTTGTAGTGAATTAAATGCTAAAAACTTTCGAGGTTTCTTACCAATGATCCTAGTTATAATTATGGAAATATGTGTGAAGATGCTAATTATGACTTTTTCTACTGTCCTTTATTTAGTCAACAAAGAGAAACTGTATTTAAAGGCACGTGCGGCCTTAATTGTCGAAAATATTCATATCTGTTCCAAACACCGTAAACAGAAAAACATTAAAACGCATACAGTTCCGTTCATATATACCATGACCATCGCGTAAACAGCATGTTATCAAAAGACCTACTATATTTTACCTAAGCAAGAGCCTGATTGTGTTACAGAAGACAGCACAATGCTACTGGCTAATCACACACATGTCATAAACGCTCTTTATTAGTTCCATATCAGGTATTCAACAACAAAGAACGCTCTTTATGCTTACCATCATAATATAAACAAACACCAGAAAAGTAACTTTTTATGCTTTTGTTTACATAACAATGGTCAAACAAATGACCATAACATACTGTTTATGCGATATTTCTTATTTGTATACGGACAAAGTCTATCTACATTTTGATGTTCTTTCTGTTTGTGGCGGTTTTTGACGGGTGGAGATATTTTCACAGGATACCCACCGCCAAGGCCAACCGTGTCTTTAAAGGTTCGCATGAATTATTTGTGAACATAACCATTGATATTCTTCTGTTTGGTGATCCTTCACTATGCCATAAGATGAATTGTGACATTTGTAAGATAGTCCACGAATATTTCAAATCCACCAATAGATTCAATATGCGGCTATGAGTTCGTACTAAATACATGTCATATGATTTAATGTTACATTTTTTTCTCCGAGTACATCTTTGTTGCTCAAATCTCCTCACAATCTGAAACGTCCCTTATTCATGTGGCCCAGACAGGCAGGCCTCTGTTTCCCACGGGTGTCGGTGTTTGCACTTTTGTGATTGTCACGTTATGTTATGTTCCGTTATTTGCTGTTGGTGGGTCCGGGCGTATGTAGGCTTGCATTTTGTCTGGACCTATTGCTATGTCAATGCACATCTTGCACAATAAACTATTTTAAAACAATTAAAATCGTTAAACAATAACTTATCACGGTCAACTGTTAAGAGAACACCCTCCAACATTCCATATAATTGTAGCCTCGATCGATCCTTGACGCACACGAACTTCCTACGTTCCCAATCACCGCTTGAACCGTTTCTTACCAGAACATATCATGGGATAACACATATATATGAATGTTTTAATCGCCAAGACTAGAACGGTTGAAGTGTCCCACTATTAGTTAATCTATGCCACACGATGAAAACAGTTACAAGCATCAGCTTCAACCTGAGTCTCGACCACATATTTTGATCCACCATATGGATTCTCGATTTCAGAAGCTTGTCCGCTGAATTTGTATGCTAAAAATTTAATCTAATATGTTTACATATATCTTTGCAGAAGCCGAGAAGGTTGCTTTTCTTCTTGGGGTCAATGCTGGAGATCTGGTGAAGGCTTTCACCAAACCAAAGGTCAAAGTCGGAACAGAGTACGTCACACAGGGTAGAAACGTCAACCAAGTAATTTACTCTGTCTCTGCTATGGCAAAGTGCATCTTCGACCGAGTGTTTAGCTGGTTGGTTAAGAGAGTGAACCAGACCCTGGACACCAAACAGAAGAGGAGCTACTTCATTGGTGTCTTGGATATCGCTGGCTTTGAAATATTCGACGTAAGTAACGAAGTCTGATGGAAATTGTATTGCTTCGAAGGTAGGTGAAAATGACGGGGTTGTTGTATTTAGTGTTATTTGCTCAGAATTCTACAAAATTGAATTATATCGACCCAGATCATTGGCCATATAGTGGTGATCATTTATTAAATACATCGGCGACGACAAATCCATATGCGCATGACACTCACTCGGTCGTACATATTTCATTCCATATGCGCCCATTCGAATATATACATAGGTTATTTTGTTCCAAAAACAGGGGGTTTCAGTCTGTCTGATATTGCAAGAAGGGGGTGAAGAGCAATTTGTTTAATCTCAAACCGGAACACTGACACACAGACGTTCCGGCATGAAATGTTTAAAGATGTTCGCACAGGAAAATGTCAGATCATTACACTATTTTATACTATTTCTCTAGTACTGCATGTGTTGTGCCCTAATTGAAAGAGCATTGTTTTGAATTATTTCTCGAAACGTTGTTATAAAATAAAAACTCTCTGGCCCGATTCGTCATCTCAGGTTTAAACCTGGTCTACGTAAACCTCCAGGTTTAAACCGCCGTGAGTCAGCAAAATCCGTGGTTTAAACCCGCGACCGCAGGTCTAAGTGACGCATTCGTCATCTCTGGTTTAAACCTGGTCCAGCCAGACCAGTGGTTTAGCAGTAGTGTCTCTGTATCGTAGAGAAAATAAATCGTACTTTCCTAATGCGGACCGCCTCGTTTTATTGATTGCAAAAATCAATAATTACGACAGCGACCATATTTTGATTGGAAATTTATAAGCGAGAATCACTCACACCTATAAAGCGTGTGGGGATAAGTTTTTGTCAATTTAGATATTTTTTTTCCGTTTTATAAGCTTAAACCGGCAACTAAACCATCTAATTCTGCGGTCCAGCTAAACCAGCTTTCTCGAGGCTAAACTTGAGATGACGAATCCGTCTTTTCTTCATCGCGGTTTAGAATTGTCAAACAATCAATCAAAGGGTGGAGCTGTAAATCATCTCGAGTGAGGGCGTGTCCAAGTGGCGGTTGTCGACTGGTGTTATCATGTCACAGTTGATTCATTCGCATGCGAGCTTTGCTCAGATATTGACACGTTCCTTCAGTATGATTTTACAACTACTTGTGGTTTTCTTTTTGGCTTGTGGCAATCACAAATACTGATGTTTTCTACGAATTCATTTGAATGATTCAACGTTTTAATTTTGACACCAAAAAAAACGATGCTACTGCATGACCAGATATGCTATACGCATAGTTTGCAATCCTAAACTTATATTGCTATATGAGTCAAATTTTATAACTTATTTTTATGTAGATCATGCCACAAAGCTCTACTCTGGCTCCGCCCATAGATTCCCATAATATTCCACCAGTTAAAAACCTGGGAACTTTTTGATTTTCTGCATGACGGAAATTGTTTTACATTGAAAAAAAGCAACGCATGTAATATATTTCTTTATTAAATGCTGTGCCTCTATATAGTTGCCCACTTTAAACAGTTCAGATGCTGCTTCTGGTGTGTACTCATAAGCAAATTGCTTTTACTTGACTGACCTCTTGGTCCAGGATTTACACGATTATGGAGCCTTTATTCATGCAGCGTCAGAGGGTCCTGCGGCCCCTTCGTGCGACAGGACCTTGCGTCACATTTGCGCACATTTTGATCATTTGAACATTTTAATTAAAAAACAAAATTAATTATATTGAAAACAAACAAATATTAATATAAATTTTAAATATTGTTTCTTGTTAGATACAACTCCTTGCTCAATTTAACAACACAATTTTTTCATTTTATTTCAAATTAAATTAGTCTTATTTTTAAATCAGTTTTAGAACAGTTGCAAACAGACTAACGGACAAACATATATACAGCTCCTATATCCTTTAATATATACAGATATACATTGTAAATACACCAAATTTTGTCTTTGCGGGTAAAGCATCTTGTAGAAAATCAATCACAAACAAAGTGATAAACAGCGCGCGAAGCTCGTGTTGAGAAACATGCCCTTTGTCAAATTGATTTAACCCACAAAGAGATCGGATTAATGGTCCATGAGCGATACTCATTTCTCAATGAATAAATCGTGCACGCGTTCGCGATGATTCATGACATGTCAATAACCTTTACATCGGCTTGTCTTTTGGTCCGATAGGTAAGAGAGTAGTTTGACTGTATGCTCATATCACCAAATCGAGTTGTCAATTAGTTGGTAACTGAATGACAAAAACGCCCCCTTAGACCCGGTTTGGCTGGACCGCCAATGTAGGTTTAAACCAGGTTTAAACTCGGAGGTTTAAACCGGAGATGACGAATCCGGCCACAGTCTTACTAGTTAAATTCAAACATCAAGTTATTCTAAATTATATAAACTTTCATTTCCAGTTTAACAGCTTTGAACAGCTGTGTATCAACTACACTAACGAACGCCTTCAGCAGTTCTTCAACCACCACATGTTTGTGTTGGAGCAGGAGCAATACGCTAAAGAAGGAATCCAATGGGAATTCATCGACTTCGGTATGGACCTGCAGGCCTGCGTCGATCTCATTGAAAAGGTGCGTATAAGAAGCAGAATAAACATTTAATCATATCCTCATTTTCCCGACCAATCCCATTATACGGTTCATGTATCTGTCCAAATTGCCGTCTAAACGGCATTGTGTGTGGTGAGCTAAACTATCAGTATATAGTTAGTCGTTCGGAAATATTTTAATTGTTTTGTTTGTTGGCTTATCAACTTTATTTTTGAAACAACACCTCTTTCTCATTTTATAGCCCGATTCTGAAGATTTCATTCACACTCACACATTTGTTTGGTAAACCATACTGTGCCTGTAAACTATGCACGTAATAATTTTTAGTTGTAATTCTTTGTATTTTCTTCTTATATTTTAGCCATTGGGAATTCTGTCGATATTGGAGGAGGAGTGCATGTTTCCGAAATCAAGCGACCAAACATTTAAGGACAAACTATATAGTAACCACATGGGAAAATGCAAGAATTTTGGAAAACCAGCCAAACCTAAAGCGGGAATGCCAGAAAATCACTTCGCGCTACACCATTACGCCGGAACGGTATGTTAAAGAAAACTGTAATAAGAAAACACATTTCGACTGTAACTGCAACTAAGACGCTCAAAACTGAGGTCGCTACTTTTTACGTGTCATGGGCCGAATAACGATACATCGGCTTGTACGAATTCACGACGAGATATTGGAATTGTAAACGTATGCTGTGATTTGGTAAATGAAATTATGAAAATATGAACGTCTTATGTTTTAAGAGCCAGAAAATAAATAATGCTTTTTGACATCAAGTTTCGACGAAGTGACACACTGTCACATACTTATACTTTTACTCACGCATGTGTGTTTGCAGAGAAATAACATTTTAGGAATTATATTATTAGATTCGAGATGTATCTATCAAGCGTAGTGGCAAAATTTCCTTTAAAAAAAGAAATCAGTGACATATTATGTCCGTGAAACGAAGAATCGGTTCGCTATTAGGTTGCTATATTATTTAAGGGGGAGACGCACGTTTTGCATAAACCACAGTAAATCCAGCCAGAAATGGCAAGTGATTTTCAACAAAGAATTTCTCTGGATCTACCTGGTGAAAAATCTTGAATTTTACATATAATAATTTTCATTATATATAGAATCAGAGCAATTATAAAGAGACAATAACAATAATGGATTTTAATACATTTGAGAGGTTGAACATATTTGTTTCGTTTTTGTCCCTTTAGGTACCGAGAACTGCCAGAAAAAATTATAATTTGAAACAACATGTCAACCATCAAATAGCTTATTGTCTTGACTCCATGAGAGGAGGCTTCATTTGTATCATAATGTTGAGTTAGCTTTTTAATTGCATATTATGGCATCATAACCCATGTATTATAATGAAGAATAAAGCAGTCACAAATATTCCAGCCCAATGAAAACAAATGTTCAAATGTGGTGCTGCATGTCCACTCAAGCAGGGAGCAATCAACAGAAATTAGGCCACAGTGTTAAGAGATATGGTGGTCAGATTTAACTTGGTTATGAACCCATGACCCATAACTCAACTGAGCCCAATTTTTCAATGACCAACAAGCATGGCATGAAAATTCTCAATAATAAAAAATTATTTATGGTAGTTGTCTTTCTGAATGAAAATAATCATTTAATTTCATGAATGAAGAAAAATTAAGTCTCCTGTCATGGTCTTCAGATATGATATCATGTATATATGAAATGCACTTTCTAAAAAAATCTGTTTTACAGTAGTTCTCGGTACCTGAACACAGTGAAATTTTAAAGATTTTTCATGCCATAAAAGTAAAGTAAATGAGATTATAATAACCAAATGTCCAATGGTTCTTATGTATGGTACAACAATAATCTCTTGTACAAAATTTCACAAAGATATTCCTGATAGATTTAGAGAAAATACATTTTGAAATACCAGGAAATTTTGGCAAAACGTGCGTCTGACCCTTAAGTGTAAAACTATATCACGATACAATACCATTGTAGGTGAACTACAGTATCGCTAACTGGATAGAGAAGAACAAGGATCCATTGAACGAGACAGTTGTTAATCTTTTCTCTACATCCAAGGAGCCGTTAGTCGCACTTCTTTTCGAGGCTCCGCCAGGTAAAATTATTTTATCGATGTTTAAAGATGAATTCGGTTCTTCTGATTCCGGTATTCAAATAAAAATATGCCTAGCATATATTCAAATTGGAATTGCATATGCAAGGTTTCATCGTGTCATGTAAATGTTTTGAAATATGTTGTCTTTGTCTGTGCTCTGTTCTTGCTCATAATAGTGCATCGAAATTTAAAGATCAGGGGACCCCGATTTTTTCCTAAGATTTCACAAATGAAATATTCATCAAATAGTGTAGCTTTCCAATGCCGAATAGAATATTTGTCAAAATGCATTGTTTTGAGCAAAACGTTCACGAAAATATGTGTTCTAAACAAGTCACCCATTTTCAATGTAAATAGTGGGTTCCCTGATCCTCAACAGTAGACATGAGTTACCAACATGTACCCACTTGTTGCATTCTTTTCAGCCGCATCGAACCTCTATTGATACTTATGTTATTTGTTTCACAGCGGCCGACGCCGGTGCTGGTGGAAAGAAGAAAAAGAAGAGTTCTGCTTTCCAAACAATCTCATCTGTCCACAGGGTACGTATAGAAATGTGTGAGGATGATGTCAGCTCACGGGTTTGCGATAACGTTAAGTGTCATGGTGCAAGTATTCCGATCTACATGGAAATCATATCAAATCTGTTTTATAATCTGATCCCAGACGCGTGCATAGGCATCAGACTGCAATACAATCGAACAAAATTAAGAAAACATTTCGGAGTGTAAGAACCTCTGAAAATTCAGGATGTACACTATTTTTATTTAATTATAGTTGGCCGCTTGAACGCGCAAACGACGGGCAATATATTATGGGCGCTATGACCAGATATATGTATATGTTAGTACCGCTTTTGGTTTTCATTCTATCGTTCACGATCTTACGGAAGCACAAATATATGTTTAGTTCACTGTTGCCTACTAAATAGTAATTTAACCATCATTTTTCGCATTTCAGGAATCCCTGAACAAGCTGATGAAGAACTTGTACACCACACATCCACATTTTGTTAGATGTATCATCCCCAACGAGCTCAAACAACCAGGTATGTTTACCGGGTATGAACATATATAATATGCCACACTATCGCTATATTTGTTTGAGAGCTTGTTCATCGGAAAGGCGCGTATGGCCATTGCACGACGTTCTACTGCAGATTGTCTACACAGCATCGCTCATCGACTTAACTCATCTCTGTTGGTGTTGTAAAACTACATGCCAACATTTGCCATGTGTTGGATTATTCGTCAAATAGTTCACGTCACTTATATAGCTGTGTCGTTAACTGGTCCACATGTTGCCTATCTGTAATCACATTGACAGTTGATGGGCCGATCTGATCACGCAGTCGGGACATCTCATATTGTTGCAGAATACTTTTTAGTACCGTCGTCACGTAAACGCCGTTTTAGTGTGTGTCCAGTATGCATGGTATGATGTAAAATCCTTATCTTAGATATTCTAGTGGGATATGCATGAAATGGTAGCTGTTGCGACCAAGATGTTCCTGGTGTTTTTTTTTAGAAAATAGTGGGTGCTTTCTTCGAGTGTGTTTTGTAAACATGTCGGTGAATAATTCTGTTTAGCGCGTATAATACCAATCATGCACGAAAACCGCTGCTTGGAATTTATTAATATCATAGGTTTTGAGTATATTTTCTTTTTTGAAAAGAGGTAATGTGTGGCTTTTATATATCTTATTTCATACAACTGGCGTTTTTTAAGCATGACCATTGTTTTGACCACATGGACGTGTCCCCATATCTGAACACCGTAAACTGGATGTCTTTGTATTATAACACAATCTGATATTTGCGTACGCTACAGTGTACCAGGAAAGAAGTGTTTAACTTTATTGATGTGGTTGTTGGATATCAAAGCGTGACCATATGCCACTCTTTGAGCACGCAGTCTAGGATCAATATCTCATCGAATACTCTCTGGAAGTCAATACAAACATCAAAACCTGTCATGTAAATACCTTTAGCCGCCATCTTGTCTTGTGAACATGTATTTCATACGTGTCGGGATATGGACACCATAAGTTACAAACGTTTTTGGCGCAACCTCTGTTGTATTTTATGCAAACAAATATATTCAAGTCAAGACTTATTTAGCCCGACATATCCTTACTGCATGTCTGCACTCCATCTTAACACAACCCGGTGTTTGTTTTTATTTTAGGTATGGTCGAAGCCAAGTTGGTATTGCATCAGCTTCAGTGTAACGGTGTCCTGGAAGGAATCCGAATTTGTCGCAAGGGATTCCCAAGCAGAATCATTTACTCTGAGTTCAAACAGAGGTACTCCATCCTCGCACCGAATGCCGTACCACAGGGATTCGTTGATGGCAAACAAGTCACAGAGAAAATCCTCGTTGCACTCAAGATGGATGATACTGACTATAAACTGGGAACAACTAAGGTGTTCTTCAAAGCTGGAGTACTAGGTCTTCTTGAGGAGATGAGAGACGATGCACTGACCAACATCATTGCATATCTACAGTCATACATCCGGGCTTATGTGTTCAGGACAACCTACAAAAAACTAAAAGATCAGAGGTACCTAGCAAGAATTAATTTTTTCTCATGCACGACTGTCCCTCGTTTCGTGACGTCTTACATCGTTGTCAGCTTGATCACGGTAATGATATTTGTGTGGTTTTTGGAGGGGTTTTTTGGTAATAATATTACGACATCAATTCATGTTATTCTTTTTTAGTTGTATTTTAGCAGTTTGGAACATTGAGACACCAGCCGAAAATATCAAAATGCAAGTGCAACTGACATATTTGGAATACTGAGTTCCGGAAATTTGTCCGATAACGAATGCTGAGTTGGAAATCCTGATTTGAACAAGGGAAATCCTATTCGGAAACTTCATAGGCAAACGATCACTGACTATTTATTTGCAAACTTAGGCAGATTAGAGAGACATACTTCTAAATTATCAGTGGACTTTCACAGTCCCGTCGCCACATTATTACAGTTTGCTACAATTTCCACATTTCGTTACACAGAACTGGATTGGAACTCGTTCAGAAGAATATCAGGAAATGGCTCGGACTAAGAAACTGGGGCTGGTGGAAGCTCTATGTTCAGGTAAGCTTATCTGGACGTTTGTATATATCCAGCGTCTTGGTCACACCTGTTTATGTCCCGTGCATGTCACTAAAAAACTTTGGGCTACAAGGAATATGGCCGGGTATTAATTTATACCGCATAGTTTATTGTAGTAAAACACACCAACTACACGTATTTTGTGGATTCAAGGGCACGACATAACATCTACATTTATGTCCTAAACTTTCTAAAACAAGACACTGTCCTCCAATAAGAAATGTTTATCGTTCAGCATCAGCATATATAATAAAGTTATTTTCAGAAACATGTGTTCCAATTAGCTGTTTTCCATGGACATATCTGATAAATTACATTTAATACTGTTTCTTTAGCCACTCTATGTTGTTGAACAATGTTAGAAGATTCTACTCTGCATATTATGTTGGGTGGTCATGACAATTGATTGTTACTCATTCGTTCGCAAACCTTTCACGTTCCAGATCAAGCCGATGTTGAATGTTGCCCAAGAGGAGGAAGAGATGAAAAAGAAAGAGGAGGAGATGGCTAAACAGAGAGGCGAAATGGAGAAAAAACTTGTCTTCCTCAAACAACTGGAAGAACAAAATGTCACCCTTCAAGTCGCAAAAGATGACCTTGCCCTCCAGCTACAGGCCGAACAGGATCATATATCTGACCTTGAAGAGAAGGTTGAAATTATGGTAGAGCAGAAGATAGAGAATGACCAACAATTGAAGGAGGCTGAAGATCGTCTGGTGGAGGCCGAAGAGCAGATAACTACGATGGCCGGCAAACAAGAGAAGATAAACCAAGAAACGAATGATCTAAAACAGGACTGTGACGAAATGGAAGCCCATATTGCCAAGGTTTGCCTCAAATACAGTATGCATAATTAGAGTGGACTTTCGAAAAGCACAATTGATGGTCTCTGCACGCTCACATTGTCCTAAAATCGGTTTAAAGAAGACTTCAAGCTTTAAACACGCCTGCATTGATCGCGATCATTGCGCGTTTGTATTTTCAGGTGCAAAAATTAACAGTTGCTTAACCATGTATGTCATGATCACCGTTTCTTGCCAGCACGAATTTTACAAAACGAAAGTTATTCTTTGCTTCAGATATACTATTATACACTCGTTTTGTCGAATATCAGACCATTGCATCTAGAATACAATACACTACAATAAAGAACACTGCCTCTTCGTGCTGATCAAAGCAGCTGCAATATCCTCTTCATATTTGGCCCATTTGTCAGCATCTCAGTCAATAAATATTGTCAAATTTGGTCTTGATATATTTATAGGTCGAGAAGGAGAAATCCGTCAAGGATAGCGAAATAAAAGGTTTGCACGATGAGATGACTAAACAGGGCGACGAACTGTGTAAGATGTCTAAGGCTGGAAAGGCAATGGAGGATAACCATCTCAAGACAGTGGATGAACTCAAATCTGAACAGGATAAAGTCAGCAACCTCAACAAGATTAAGAACAAACTAGAATCTACTCTCAACGAGGTAAAAAGGCAATTCGTGTGGTAAATTCGCAAATTTGTTGAATACGAAGTTATCACACATAAAATAAGGCCGTAGTATATAATATAATGTTGACGCCAACACTCCGAATAGAAACGCACTAACTGGTCGTGTTGGTAATACAAAGATCTCTGGCCCGACTACTATGACTTGCTCAGCTAGAATTTGCACCATTGTATCTCTGCCTAGGATTGTATATATATACTACTCCGGGGTATAAAATAATAGATATGAATCGATGACACCTGTCCGGAAAAGCTTCTATCAATTAATAGAAATTTCTTGTCGGATTCCCGAGAATGTAATATGGATTAGGTTTAGAATAGGTATCTCGTAGCGTACCAAGAGGAAGAACTCTATAATGTTAGCGCCCACAATCAACGCAACATTCATTTCAACTATGAGATTTCACTGCGAAATTCGCTCGACAACATCAGTGGGGTGGTCATAAAACAACCAGACATATATAGGCGATTGTTTTCATTTCGGCCGTTTTAGGGACCACACCAGTTATAACAATATGTTATTAATTTTAGCTCAACTTGACAAAGTCAATTTTGAGCCATAATTGCCACATGTCGTCCGTCCGTCTGTCTGTCGAGTCGTGCGTCCGTTCGTCAACAATTTGTTTGGCACACCTCATTTGATCATCACCAAACTCCGTAGGGATATTCGGGATGACCTTTTAATGGGAGCCGTCGATTTTTCCCGAAATTCGTAAAAATAAAAATAAAAATGGACGGCAGTAGCCATCATGGATTTCAAATTTGACTCCATCAGCATACTACCCTGCAGCCCGCGTTTATTGTAGAAATATTTTGAAAATTTACAGGCATTATTTGGATCACCTCTAGGTGGTGGGCTATCGAATTTGAACGATTTTCAATTAAAAACATGGCTGCAGTCTTGCAATCGTTGTTGTTGTAATTGTGACCTGGAAAACATAGACTATTTTTTAAGTAAACTGTTTATATTGAGGTCGTTCCTTTTCAAACAGCCACAATGTTTATATTTATATGAGCCATCAACGGTATTAGTCACCAGCAAGTCATTCTTTCCGAATATTGGAAGCACAATTTGCAAAGATGAATCTAGAAAGCATGCAATTTTTTTAATATGCTCGCTAACGTTCCAAGTCAAACTTAGTCGGTCTAGACAGGGTTCATTCTATATGCACGTACCTGCATTGCGAGAATGATATCGTGCACTATCATGTTTCCCACCCGATCCACCTCGTGTACTCACTATAAACTGCAAACAATTCCAGACCACGGGAAAAAAACTTTATTTATACACGTTTTATATTAATGTCATACATAATATAAATTTATAAAAAAAAACAATTATATTTACGATTAAAATACGTGGCACAACACAATGAGTGTGGTCAATTAGAACGGAACGTTAGCTACATATATATATATGTATGTGCTATCTTTAGATGGAGACCTGTTTCGAGCGGGAGAAGAAGATTCGTGGTGATGTCGAGAAAGTCAAACGTAAACTGGAGCAGGACCTCCGAACCACGCAGGATTCTCTTGATGAAGTGGAGCAAGCCAAACAAGAATGTAACGAGCACTTGAGAAGGTATATACATGTATATATTACATGATACTACCCTTATTCCATTCAAAAACCCATTTTAAAAATTGTGATATGCAACGTTCGTTGGATTTTACAATTGAATTATTCAGTACACTGCCGCCCACAATTATAGGCAAAATCTCTTGATGATTTGCAGGCATGTTAATCACATTTAACTAGGAGCTATCGGATATAAACGAATTTCGATGAAAAAAAATGGCATTGGCAGCCATTTTGGATTTTACTGTGCGCATGACTAATCCATTGGCACATCCTACGGACCACATCCCTCATCCGATCGTCACAAAACTTCATATAAATCATTAGGGTGACCTATCGATGGGTGGTCTCATTTTTGTTTCTTGATTTTGTTGAAAAAAACATGGACGTCATTGCTGATCTTGTATTTTACTCTTTGCATCTTTGCATGACTAAATCATTCAGCACACACTACACGCCATATCCCTAATCGGATCGTCATTAAACTCCGTGCGGATCTTTGGTGTGGCCACTACATGGGAGCCATTACATTTTCCAAATTTCGTCAGAAAACTTTTCCGCTAGAGTTCGGGATTACTTTAGATGGAGCTATCGAATTTGAACGTTATTCGATCAAAATACATGGCTGCCTGCAGCCATTTTTAGATTTTACTCTTTGCATCAGTATATACTTCGTCATGCCCTACAGCCAACATTTGTTAACCAATTGATCTCAAACATCATATGGGTTCTTTGGGTTGACATCTAGTGTTACCTAAACATTTAAACTTCCCGCATTCCTTATCGCTCCATTGACTTTAAATTCTGTAATTTATGACGTTATCCCAACTCCTAGCTATTGAGACTTTCATTTTAATGTGTACTTGTGTTTTTAAATTCCAGGAAAGATTCCGATCTCAACACCACAAGGGTTAAACTGGAAGAGACCGAAACACAATGTGCCCAACTCAACCGGAAGCTAAAAGAATTCCAGGCCTCACTGAGTGAGATCGAAGAGGAATACGAAAACGAGAGAGTGGCTAGAGATAGGGTAGGCATAGTCATGGCACACTTATAACAACTAGCCTTGCTCTGAATCGGATAGACATAACTGTAACATTTAGATGTAACGAGAACAGAGATTTAGTTGATAGTTCTGTAATCCACCCTATAATCGTTCAATGGCTAGCAGTCTTTCAAACATTCTAACTGTACACATTGTTTCAATGTAAAGTTCCAAACAAACAGCAAGCCTCTTGAGTCTAACAGTGAATATTGGTTTAACTTCTTATCTAACGCAATACATTTTGCTCGTCATGAGCATCTGTACATACATAACTTAGTGTGAAACATGTACATGCATAGCTTTCAAACAAGGGGATGTGTGATAATATTGATGCAATGTGGTTTCTAATGTTTTGTCGAAATTACAGGCTGAGAAACAGAGGACAGAACTGGTCAGAGATTTGGATGAATTAACAGAGAAACTGGAAGAACAAGGTGGTGCTACTACTGTCCAGGTGAGACCTAACACGGCAGTATACCATGGTTCTAGAAAGGATATTGTGTAGCATGCATGCAAGTAAATAGTTTGAATGACAATACAATAACAAGAGAGAAATAACATTGAGCGATTGTTTAATTTTGTTTCACTTTGTTCGTTATTTTTAATGTTTATTTGCACATTAATCGATGCATAGCATAGTTTATTCCATCCAGATGTCAAGCCAGTTTGCTGCCATTGCGACTAACTACTCGCCCGTGTCTATAAATATGTCAAAATGACCAATATCAAGCATGTCTTGTTTGTTCTTTAATTCAGCATATCGACCTTGGATTAGGAGGAATAAGTTCGGTTGAGGCCTGTCTTGTCTGTGTATGTATTGAGAATGTCGACCTTGGATAAGAGGAATATGATAGGTTTAGGGTTGAGACCTGTCCTGTCTTTCTTTGTATTCAGCATGTCGACCATGGAATAATTAAGAGGAAATACTCCGAGCATTTAGCTGAAAAGTCCCCTATTTTTTAGATCAATATTCCTTTCCTGTGCGGTAAACTATCTTGGCATGTGTATCGTAAATGTTCATTCCTAATATAATCATATATAGTGTTTGTTGTTCGAGAACAAAATCAGTCGCCAAAATATAAACTGTCGAACTTGATTTCGCATTCAGCGATATCGCACACTCTTCAATTATTCCAATGCGCATAACATTTTGTAATTCATATAGATTGAAGTCAGCAAGAAACGAGAGCAGGAGCTGATCAGACTTCGACGAGAGATGGACGATTGTAACATCCAACACGAGACACAGACGTCTGCTCTCAGAAAGAAAATGGCGGAGGCAGTCAATGACGTCACCGCTCAAGTCGAGACCGCACAGAAGGCCAAATCGAAGTGAGTTCAACAGTTATGTAGCTTTGATCTGTCCTGATCCTTTGGTCACGTGATGAGTGTTTGTACTTTTCAGATCCATTTTGTTCCACCTCTCGGACCATTAGTCCGCGCGTACTCGAGCATATGTGACCCGCCATATAAAATCCAGTCGTAAGTCGGGATTGTTTTTACCCTGTGCCAATGCATTCTCTTATATATGCGAGTCGACCATAGGTCGCCTCGCATATATAAGAGAATGCATTGACCTAACAATTTTTTATCATTTTTTTTAAATAAATGTTTCTTACAATTTTTAGGACATAAAATAAAAAACATCCATTACCCTGCAGGGAGCCCCACACATATATAGAAGCATATATAGAAGAGTGTCGTCTGCTCATGTTTGTCTGGGGCTCTGTATGTGTGAAATTATAAAATTGTTAAAGAATGCAAGAAAAAATCATTAAAATTGTAAACAATTGTTAGGCCAATGCATTCTCTTATATATGCGAGGCGACCTATGGTCGACTCGCATATATAAGAGAATGTATTGGCACAGGGTAAAAAATCCCGACTTACGACTGGATTTGATATGGCGGGTCAAATATATCTAATAGATATCCGTTCAGTCTCTAAACTACAGTTGAAATCTTGTGTATCTTCGTTTGTTCGGAACCCACCGTTTAGTAATGCCAAATGGGTAAATCGTCCAACACTAACGGTTTCTATTCGTGACTGAAGAGGTCTCACAGTGTCGTGGATACGAGAAACGATATTCATATTTGAACTAAAATATACACATTAGTCCAGGAGATATTGGTCGACCTCTGCAACCCATTATGTCACAAACAATTAAATATACATATATTAACTGCGTTTGTATTTGATTACAGATCGGAAAGTGAGAAGAATCAGATGAAACGAGACATCGAAGATCTTTCGAATCAAGTGGATTACTTCAAAAAGAACGGAGTATGTGTACTGATAATATTTATGTTTTCGTCTTTACTTTTCTTTCGCGGATAATGTATAGTCCAAATTTCATTCTACGTAAACCAGCTAGTGAACTCTGTTGTGATAATGACAATTATGTCGAATCCCGTGTATATACCTTTCTATAACCGACTTTGCGCCCAGATCCAGTGACGGGATTTTTGTCAGTTTTAATCACCTTTACCACAAATGAATACATGATGCTATATGAATATGAAATGATATATAGAGGATATCCACACTTTTTCAGTGGATATGGGTTATATCTCATGAGTGATGACAAAACATTGAATTTCTACGAGTGGCTTTAGCCACGAGTTGAAATTCAAATGTTTTGTCACCACGAATGAGATTTAACCAATACCCACTGAAAAAGTGTGGATATTCTGTTTATTATATACTTTAGTTACTTGCCTATGGCCCCCAATGATATGTCAATAGATCAGAAATTTCAAGCTGACACATTACGCCCAAAAAAATAGTCCCATATTTAAAACACTCAAAAAGTATAGATTTTGTATTTATTATATACTTTCGTTACTTGCCGATGGCCCCCAATGAATGTCAGTACATGATGTGTGCAGGAAATCATTCACTATGAAGTATAACCTGACTACACACACGAGGATCCATACGGCGCAATAATACCAGTGAGATATCGATATCTCACTAGTGGGATATCACTTATATATCACTGTTAAAACCTTATAGTTCATGGGCAAGTATATAATAAAAAGTGATACCATGCGGTCATAATGGCGTATTATAATCCAACTTTCATATATAGAGCGTATAGAATATTCCGCGTAATGACAGTCACCTGGCTTTGTTTACATTTAATTAACACTGTCCTCCAATCCCATTGTCTGTATAAACAAATGTTTGTGTTACATTGTATATATAATGTATTACATGAATTAGACAAATAAATATGTTTAAACTAAACACTGTCACTTCGCGAGGTCAAATTAGTTCGTATTTATGTAAAATTACCTAACTACTTTAAGTTGACAACTCTTGTGGAGTTCAGAACAAATATACTATTTTCTATGGAATAAACTTTCACTTTTTATTACAGTTATTGGGGAATTTATGTGATCCGGTCAACAACGCTAGATCCCGATATAGATATATATATATATATATAAAAGGGGGCTTCGACGTTAAACATAATTATCTCAACCGATTTCACTAGCTGGTTTATGTCGAAGGATACTTGGACTAACAGAATTTATTCACAAAAAGCTTTATTGCATGCACATAACCGATATAGTTCGAACGATGATACATGTATAAGTTGGCACTACATATTGCAAAATCTAAGATTCACCTTGAAATCTGAGCACCCCGTTGGCGTTTCGTGTAACTCTCGTGTGTTGGTTCTTTAGTTTTAAAATAAACGGAAACCGATTCCACATCCTGGTGCTCATTGTATTGCTTAATAACCCGAATCATTGGTCTGATTCATGCATTCAGCATAATTTCCGTTTCCCTCACCAAACACATGTATGCTGAGTGGGCCTCGATTTACAAAATATAATTATGCTGCGTTTATTATGGTAGTATACATGTACCACCGTCAAACCCCCTTGATTATAATAATTCGGTTTATTCTATTTCTTAGGGTGCATCGAATAAGGTTACAAAACAGATGGAGGCCCAGCTATCCGAGATGAACGCGACAATTGACGACGGTGCTCGAATGATCTCGGAACTTCAGATGCAGAAGACTAAAATGCAGTCTGAGATTGCGCACTTGGGCCGACAGCTGGAGGAGGCGGATCAGCGATCCAATCAGCTCACGAGAGAAAAGAAACAGCTGATTGATCGAGTCGAGGAAGCGAAACACGCCGCGGATGGAGAATCAGCTGTGAGTTTATTAATATATATTTACATACTAAGTGTGATCATCACTAAACCGAGCATTCCGATTGTTCGGCGCCCACGTGGTAAGTTGCAGTTATGTCTCGGTGAATGCGCAACAGCTAATAACTGCAGCCTGATGACAACATCGACTCGTCATTGGGTCTGGAAAGACGAACGCGTAATGTTTTGGGCGCATTTGGACTCGCGCATGCAGGATTGACTTAATAAATCATTGGGTTTCAATATAAAGAGAAATTGTTTCTGTTAACTTTTGCCAAGGGTGCTATGGGATATTTTGGGTTGGTTTTGTCATGATACGCTTTTCGATTTAAATACAATTACAAACGTGGCTTTTTCGCTAAACGTATATAAATATAAGGATTAACTGTCATGTGGACTGTTTTCGGGTTTTACACAAGTTATGACAACTTACCTCACGGTTACATCTCCATAAAAAACAGTCCACATGACAGTTAATCCTTATACAGACATTATGTATTTTGGATTGTGCTGTGCTTTATTGCAAAACATGATACTGTTATAACATATAATTTGATGTGACGATAAATGTGGACGTGGCTAGACTATCTCATTATCATATGACGTGTTGTCAGATGTTCTTTTGAGAAAACGTCCAGTACGAGGTTTCAATGTGTCTCTAATATATTAAATTATATGCAACAAGACAATGAAAATTCGACCAACTGTACATATCATTCTCTTACATTGTATGAAAACTACCCCAGCTTAATTAAAGGTTCCTTGCAATTTACCCATTAGCATTCCCTCGGTTATAGTGTATTGATAGATTTGAAGACGGATGTGACTGTGACTGTGACTAATGGGGTGTGTTGTCTTAATATATGTATGCATGGTATTTAAATTTTTAATGAGAAATTATCATCGGAAAATCAATATAAAATTTCTACCACTATCTTTCCCAGAATTTCTACAAATCCCAGACTGAGATCCGTAACATGAACACGGAGATTGATGCCCTGCGAGAACAGATCGACGAGGAAGCGGAATCAAAGGGTCAACTTCAGCGAACGCTGTCAAGAGTTAACAACGAATGTCAACAATGGCGCGTGAAATACGAGTCAGAGGGCGTGTCTCGATCTGAAGAACTCGAAGAGTCCAAGTATGTTGAAAAGAAGCATTTTGCTTGTATTCTCTGGATACCATATGACTGTTCCATATGACTGTTCATGCCCATTCTCCTCGTGATGTGGCCCGTTAACTGAAACAATGTGATCCCCTCATTAAATACTCAATGAAACATATAAGAATTCAACATTACAACGCGTAGATCATGCCATGAATCTCTTCTCTGGCTAACGGCCGTAGAAATCATATTCCACCAGTACAACTACAAAACCTTGGAAATTTTTTAAGTTTTGACAGGAAATCTTATAAAGTCGTAACAAATAACGCGGGGAATAGATTTCTTGGTTATTATGTGTTCTTAATAATCACTGTAGCGAAGTCGAACTCGAAATTTTACGATTTAAGTGAATTTGTAAGCGATTTTGCTTTGAGTCGCTCACAATTATGGAATTTATCCTGGGTAATTAATTCGGTGTTTATTGCGATATCGGTCCACAAAAGTCAGAGAAAAACATGCAATTTTGAGTTGGGACATTCACCTACCGCGAAGTACATTATTAAACAACAGATAACGACTAAGAAATATATTCCCCGCTTTATTTTTTCCACTTTATGAGGTTCCCTGTCAAAACTTCAAAACGTTCCAAGGTTTTCTACTGATGGAATATGATATCTACGGGCGTTAGCCAGAGTAGATATTCATGGAATGATCTGTGCAACGCGTTGTCATCTTTGTATCTCAAAAGACAGCTAATGAAAATTCCGTTAATTATTACGTCAATTGAATTGACACATGCATGAGAGTTTTTATTTCGTAATTGATACTCATATACATGTAGCTGAAATACATGTGCAAGAAAAATTCTAGCTGGCTACCGCATTCCGGGCATTCATTCAATTTGATTTCCTTTAATACCACACGCATAGCTATACCTGTTGTGTATTAATTATCTGCCTGTTAGATTCTTGTGCAGTTGTAGCTTTCATTTACATATTTACAAATTTCGTCTCAGCTAACCACGAATTGTAGCAATGCTCGTTGCTTACTATGCTACAGCGCTATTGTTTCGAGCAATTGCTTAGTCATATTGCTAATGTCAATTCTTATTTCCAGGCGAAAGCTGCAAGCGCGTCTGCTGGAGGCCGAGGAGAGCTCTGAAACAGACATGGTCAAAATTAGCTCATTGGAAAAGACCAAGTCAAGAATTGCTGCTGAGTTAGATGATGTCGTTTCCCAGTTAGACATGGTGGGTAAAAAAATAAATTTTCAACGAAATGCCGTTAGTGATAGCAACTTTTGCATTATATATCATGTTCAAAGCGATGCGTTTGGTCTGAAGATTGTCCCTCGCTGAACTGATATTACTCTGAAACGGGAACATACAGTAATTCCCAAAGTAATTGACCACTTAACCACAGCAGAATTATGGGTAATTTTTCAGGATTTAGTCGGAAATATGGCTTGTTGCCATTCATCGGAAAGCTCTCGACGAGAGCTTTCCGATGAATGGCAACAAGCCATATTTCCGACTAAATCCTGAAAAATTACCCATAATTCTGCTGTGGTTAAGTGGTCAATTACTTTGGGCATTACACTGTAGTAAATTGAAGACGGTCGTTCTATATAATTATATGGGTCACATATGTATCCCGACACGTGCATCACAGTAAAATAACAGTATGACCATATATGGCATATTAATTTTATTAATGTTACTTGAAATTGTTCCACATTGGACCAATGTCGAAACTGATATAAGTTCACTCTGATAAAATGTTGTAGAGATGTAAATTCACATAACGCTTCTCATATGGTATTTAGTAATGATTACGGTTATTTCATGTCCCTTAACGTCTTTCAGATTGTATGCTCTTTAAAACCTCATTCGATGGACCAACTGGTCGCGAACTATTAGAATGACAAAATAAATTGCTAGGCAACGTGGTGTTGTCAGATCGCTCTTCATCTGTTTACTTGTTTTCCGCTTCAGGCAACCTCTTCTATCGCAGCGATGGAGAGAAGACAGAGGAACTGCGACAAGAATGTACAAGAATATGACAGCAAATGCAAGCAGCTTTCTTTAGATATCATCACGGCACAGAAAGAAAGCAAGACCTGCACAAGTGAACTGTTCCGATCCCAGTCACAAGTTGGTGAGCTGCAGAATACCATCATCACAATCCGGAGAGAAAACAAGACACTCATCGGTAATTGAGATTCATGTGCCGTCGCCTTTTGTTGCCAATTACAAATAATATTATGCATCATGACCTGACTAGTGATACGAAACAATCATATCTCACAAAGAAGACGGCTATTTTGGAAGCAATAACGAGTTACATCAGAATCCTTATCAGAGTAAAGATTCGATGATGTTTGGATTCTTTCCGTTGCGCTCTATGTATCCACAAGCCATATATGTCCGGGTAATGGTAAATACTCAACGTTGTTCCCTTATCAAAATAAACTATAAAATATATCCATAATTATTGATGACAAAACTGCAGACTCTGATATGTTGTCGGTCATGTGTCGCTGCAAATATACAAACCATTGCCTCTCGTCCATGTATCCACAATCCATATATATCATGGTAATGGTAAATACTCAACGTTATATTGTTATCAAAATAAGCTATAAAATATATCACCAATTATTGATGCCATTGCATATGCAACCACAAAACTGAAGACTCTGATATGTTGTCAGTCATGTATTGCTGTAAAATATCTAACCATCATCTCTCGTCCACAGAAGAGATTCATGAGATAAACTACCAGCTGAATGATGAAGGTCGTGATAACCGCGGCATTGAAACAGCTGTGAGGCGAGTCGAGGATGAAAAGCGCGAGTTGCAGTCCACACTGGAGGAAGCCAACGTTACCATCAACCAACTAGAGAACAAACTTACCAGGGCCATCAAGGACAACAAGGAAATAAGATCAGAAGTGGATCTCAGAATGTCGGAAAAGGAAGAGGAGTTTGAGAATGCAAGGTGAACTAAATTATTTGCAGACAGTTGTGGCCGCAAGTGTTATTTTGACGTATCTATATGGGTTCTTGGCTGGGATATCAACAATCTTTTTTTCCGGCTATTGGCCTATTATAATTTTCCAACAGTCAAGTCAATTTACACCCTCTAAAATTGAACAATTATAATGGACTTAAAATTTACGCTTTCGACAAGAAACTTCTTACTTTGTTGTTGCTTAAAGTCACAAATCGAACTAATAGTTGACTGTGTTACATTTCCAGTTTACTCGATGGTAACAGGATGTGATATAATATTCGAATAAAAACTGCTGGATTCCAACACGTTTCTAGTAACATCGTGCCCGAACTTTAATCATGGCTCTCATTCTAAAATTCGAAAATTAGTGTCCCTTGCTGTCCCGTCGACCATGCATGACCCGCTTGCGACCATCTTAAACATTGCGCTCCGTGAATAGGGGTCCCGGTGGATATGTTATTAAGCTGCATGATACTGATTACTGATACTGTTTGTGAGCATTTGTCAATTGCTTTCGGGCGGTTTTTCTACGTGCATTGGAGTGCAATGCGTGGTCTTTCCTCCATCAACTGACTGATAGCGTCGTGATCTGGGCTACACATCAAACCGCTGCGGAAACTAATCCGTTATATATTTATTAGGCGGAATCACCAGCGTGCTGTAGAATCAATGAACCAAACTCTGGAGATGGAGGTTAAGCAGCGTAGTGAAGCTCAACGCATCAGGAAGAAGGTAGAGAGCGACATATTATCACTGGAAGGATCACTGGATGCCAGCAACAGAGCTCGAGAAGAAATGGACAAATCAGTCAAGAAATATCAATCACATATCAAGGTATGATGTTTCGGAATTAGCATTGTGATGTTTCTGGTCACAGCCTTGAATACTTTTCAATTGCACTGTTACCAAACAAGTACTAGTGCCACTGCATAAAAGTAAACAACATTTCAGTGTTTATTTCTCAGTATTAAGTCAAATGGCTGCAGCAGTGTAGTATTTTATTATATATATTACCGTGAAATAGCTCTACGCGGCCGGCAAATAAACGGCTTATCAATCGCTTGTCCCAGCGAGCAAGTACGGGATGAGTTTAAATAGTGTTATTAATATTATTTAAAGTGGGTCTGATAAAGGAACTTAATTTCTGTGTAATTATATATATTAAACTTTCATATTAAGAGACTATGTAGTCTGTAGGCAATCGGCTGACTCGTGTTATAGTTTACATTTAATATATATAGGACAACAAGCACCAGATAGAAAACAATGATAAATTGAAATAACAAAACGCATATAATGAAAAGGAAACCTACGGCTTTTAACTGAATGCAAAAATCCTCTTTCATTCTATGCGATGAATCCTTTAGTTTAAAGATATATATAGCTCCGTTGCCTTGATATTTTATTTGAAAGAATAATTCATGGCAATCAATCCTGGAATGTGTAAATCCATCACTCACATTTGCATTGTTATGGCATGTCAGTGCTTATAACTTGGCATGAGAAGTGATATAGTCGTGCTCTATCATATACTACGGACTCATACCTTGCAGGAGATAGAGACAGTTATGATCGAGGAACGTCGAAGCTTCCACGAGACTCGGGAATCCAGCACAACAACAGAACGGCGCGTCTCCACAATCACAACTGAACTAGAAAAGACCAGAACTATTCTCGAACAGGTAATTTATTATAATTTTTGCAGATCAGCTTGAACAAATTGTATAATTTTAGAATGGATGACATTCGACGACTATTCGCATACATATGACACAACGTGTATAAACAAATTGCAAGTGTATGATAATCCACATATATTAGAACATGCAGTATAACTTAAGAATAGTTGGGTTACATATATTATTCGATATCAACAGATCATATCTCTGCTGCATTTAATATCAAACCAGTGAATTTTAACGCAACTCGCTCTCTATTGAGGGTCGTCATCATTGCGAGATTCAGTCAGCCCCGATCCACAATTATCAGACATTAATTTAAAGTGTATATTTTGGCACAAATGGCCATTTAATCCAAATTTCTTATAAATGGAAACGATCTGGTGAAATTTAGCGAAAATTGTCTGATTTTACCACTTTCCTTCGCCATTTTGAATGTTTGCAATCGAATTGTATACGAAATGATATACGTCTGTCGTGAAAACAATAATAATATGTTTATGTTGCATGTTCCTGCCATCTGTATAGCTTTAATTTAAAAGCCATCCAAGTGTATATTTCATAAGAAACGGAAAATCATACATAAAAACCACAAATAGGAATTTTTTTTCAAAATGCTCAAGAAAATTTACCCCAAAGCGGATATTAGCGGATTTTGGATATGTTGTCCTCAGATTCTGCCCGACAAAATGACACAAAAAACAGCTTGTCGACAAGTTGTTCTAGGTCCAATGCTTCAACGACCACACTATATAAATGTATCTCATTCTTATCTGTTCAGATAAGATGACACAGAAACGGAGAAAACAAATTGACAAAATAGATCATTGGTATCCTTCGATGACCATATCCCACAACAGTCGGTTGTTTTGTCATGATCGCATGTGCCTGCCCACTCGTCCGAGTATAGCAGACAGAATATTACCGTGGGTTCATGATTGCTTAACGTCGATTGTCGTGCGAATATTGATCATGATGGTTTTTACATGTTTTCGTTAGACTGAAAAATCCAGAAAGACTGCGGAGAGCGATTTGGCTGAAGCGGAAAATAGAATCATTGAGTTCACTGCTCAAATTCACAACCTGACGGCAAGCAAGAGGAAGTCTGATACTGACTGCTTAAGCATGCAGGTATATATGAAAACTTTCTTTTGTATCTTTTAACAATTATCGACGGATCCTAAAAGGTACCCTTCGTTATTATGGCATCTTATGTTATGTTGATTGCCATATATTACATTAAACAAATGCTCGCCATTTTCCTGATCACATTGACGTACATTGATCGTCAAATGTAAGATTGAGTTCTGTGCACTTCAATGACATAAATCTCCAATGTCCTGGTTTGACTCGTTATATGCAATGTGAGTTGTGACAGAATTATAAATATAAAGATATACTCAAGTAGACTAAGTGTTAGCCCACACTCTATGTTTCTAAACGCTACAAATATACTCATATAACAGTAATGGGTGCATGCCGGCAAATTTCACTTGCTGTAATTGCAACAGAAGAGTTGTTGTGTTGAACTGTTGTGTGTTCTTATTGATTTGGGCAATTGAAATCTATCCTCAATGATCTAATTTCCCAATATTTTCCAACAGAACATTTATGGGCCATGACGATATACTCGTAGGCTCTGTTCTAGATCAAAATCGAACGCTTAAAATCAATTATGCTAGTATGATAGTAATGTGAATTCTGGTAAAACAACAATGATCTTCTTTAAATACAGAGCGATCTGGACGAAATAACAACTGAGATGCGAAACCTTGGGGAACGCACGAAGAAAGCTACCGCTGAGGTCAATATGTACGCGGAGGAACTCAGACAGGAGCAGGAACACTCAGCTCAGATCGAGAGTTTCAGGAAGAAGTTAGATGCTCACGTTAAAATGTTGCAGCAAAGAATGGAAGAAGCCGAGGCGAACGCCATGAAGGGCGGAAAGAAACCGATTCAACGACTCGAACAGAGGGTGTGTATACCTATCGCGAATAACATCATAACAGTGATGTGTCACTCATGTGTGCAACAACCTGATTGGTTGATATTACGCAGTGTGACGTAACAAACATTCTCCGACGTGTTTCCATATATGGAATCAAATTTCAAATCGTGATTTAAATAAACTTTCGTGCACCGTACAAAATGTCAGTTCAACTTGCACCCATGCATGTCAGATGGAAAGCAACAAAATCAAGAACATGTTGCTTCATTTTGTATTAGTATTCTAGCTCGGTCGTGTGGCATATATATAATAGTTGGATATAGTTTGCATAAGCATTCCATTACGTTGCAAATAAGTCATGTACATTTTTCTTCTCTTTGCTATCTGGCTTGGCGTTCCTATTTCGCATTTGACGCGTAAAGAGTTAATCACGCAAACTTGATTGCGTATAATGATGCCGATGAAATTGTAAGGAGTATTCGCTAACAATATCGTCTGTTGTGGCACTAAAATGTGTAGGAACCTGGTTGGTGTATACTATGCCATGTGACATCGCAACTATACTCCGGCTAGTTTCCATATATGGAAAATTTCAATTCGTGATTTAAACAAACTTTCGTGCTCCGTATAAAATGTCAGTCCAACTTGAATCCATGCATGTCAGATGGAAAGCAACAAAATCAAGACTCATTGCTTACTTTTGTATCAGGATTCTACACATGTAGCTCATCCGTCAGTAAAATTGTTTTTTTTCTTAATTTCTCTCGTAAACATATATTTAATTGTTGGAATATTTCGCATAAGCATCATTCCATTGCGTTGCATTTAAGAAGATATACGTCATTTTCATCTCCTTGTCACCTGGCGTGGTGTTCCTACTTTGCATTTAACTAGTCACGCAAACTTGATTCCCTACGATACCAATGAAATTGTAAGGAGTATTCGCTAATTATAATTGATCCATATACATCGATAACCTTTGTGCCAATTCTAAACACGAAGTTCCATTCTCAAAACCAGGTGCGAGATTTGGAGAGTGACCTAGAAAATGAGAAGAAACTCCACGGCGAGACACAGAAGAGCATGCGCAGAGCAGAGCGACGTGTCAACGATCTTGACTTCCAAGTTGAAGAGGACGCGAAGAATCAAATCAAGAGTAAGGATATCGTGGACAAACTGCAAGCGAAGATCAGACAGTACAGAAGACATGTTGAGGAAACTGTAAGTATTTCGCAATATAATTCACACAAAAAAATATATAACATTGCTGCTGTGCCGTACCTCCTATATACATAATTCACAATAGTTTAATAGAATCATACAAGATCGAATGCCTGACCAACCAGTGGATGCCCCGAGTTTTCTTATTGAAGTTGCTACGGACCATCTGAGCTTGTGCATGTTGCATTGTTAATTAATACATTTTCTTTGTTTGTGCAATGTGTAATTGTAATTGTGAATGCCAAAATCACAGAGTTTGTGTTGCATCTTTAAGACATTAAGACTGTTTATCGTCTATTTACTATTTCATTCAAGATACATGTGCAATAACAGCTACAACACCTTACCTGTTTCGATTCCTTAATAACATAGGACTCCATCTAATGCAATTCCAAATGACGGTGTTCGAATCTCTTAAAATGTAATAGTATACACATTCTTCTGCAGTAGTTGGTATTAAACGTATGTAACATAAAACCATACTCAAATATTAGTTCAGAATTTCCATGTGTGTTCATTTTACAGGAGGCGTTAGCAGCTGTAAACCAATCAAAATGCCGCTCTCTGCAGCAGGAGTTAGACGATGCCGAGGAGCGTGCGGTGGCCAGTGAAGCGGCTCTGGATAAATGCCGCAGCAGAACCCGTAGGGATATCTCCCAACATAGAATCGGTAAGTTCCACCCTCACTCTGACCGCATCTATACATACTTGCCATTACTGTTGTATGTGGGCTTTCTCGAGAAGCTGCCATATATCTTGATTTGATCGTTGTAATGGTATCACTGTAAATGAGTTAACCCTTTATATACTAAATACTCACTGACGAATAGTACCCTAACCTGTTCAACAAACGGCCACTGTTGAACTGTTATGGCCGTTTGTATAACTTATTATCTAAACAGTTCCATCAATGAAAATAACTGTTCTGTCGTTATGTTACCTGTCGTCTGCTTTTGTTTCCTGAACGGTCTTTCCAGATGAATACATGTTGTAGACCATTCCAATGTATACTTATATAGCTGATTAGAAGGAAGAGGTTAAGTTCGGGGTCTCACACTGCATATCAGACCCACCCAAACGTTTGATATGTCACTTAACACTCTTTTCTATACCGATCTATACTTCGTTCCCGCTATACTAAATCTGTTTTCAATCAACGTATGTCTATTACTCCATGTGAAAAAAATCTCATTTTGATATATCTATCGATCCAACCCACACTGTGAGTAGCTGACTTAACATACATTTATGATATACCAACAACGATCTTCAAAAAATATCATGAACATGAAATCGGAAACGATCCCATAAACTTTATGCTTGATTTCGGATCCCCTTCATACAACCAATATTCATACATCATATTTTTTACTATACATTTTTTTTTTATATGGAATAATATTGTTTATATCAAACACTGCCCCATGCAATTCCATAAGTCCAAACCACTTTGTGAAGCCGCTCTACTGTGTGTGGTACACAAAGGTGTACATAAATTATTTAATCTATATATGCATGCATATATACTATTTTTGAAATACAGTTTATGCCTGATGGCCAAAATTAACATTCTACGATCTAATATATATCATATAAACATGTCCATTGTTGTTCTTTTGCAGTCAAGACATCCACAACGAATTTCACGAGCCTGACAAACTGACGAGTTGAACTGCAACAAGGACCCATGATTTGATGAAGTGGACGAGGGAAGAAGTTTACCCAATGCTGTGTCTCATTTTAATTTATTTGTAAATAAATAATTCCCATCAAAATCAATTGTGTTTTCTGTACATTTGACAAAACGCGACTGCGTCCTAAACTAATGTATTTCCACCCCTGGTCAAGTGGTCCTGCTAATCTGCTATGATGCGGTTGGGTCCTGCTGAATTGATATGATGCAGTTAGGGCAAACTGATGCTGTTAAGAAACAGTACCGTTATTTTTTATAAAGGTGTCATTTTTGTGATTTTCGAATAATCTGAGCATATCAAGGAAAAGCCATTATTTGCATCAAACATTCGAGAAACAAATATTTTGTGAAATAGTTGTAATACTAATTGTAATACGACCCTGCCTAACTATGCTTAAAAGCCATGTTCTGATTGGCCAGTGGCCCGAGTTACCATGGCTATCTCGTTCCAGTTTTGTGGTACAATTCTACTTTTTCCGATTGTACCACGAAAAAAATCGGTTTATTCAGATCGCCGCACGCGACCTTTCCCGTCTTTTCTAACTCCGCGCAAACGGGGCATCAACGGAGTACACCCGCAACCCTTTGAATTTTGCTACATCTTGACAATCTTGCGAATTTTCTAGCGATTTGTCGCTTGAAACCAGTTTGGTTGCCAATGAATATGGTCCAAATGATGTTATGGTATATTGATATATGTTACGACCAAAGAAAGTTACTTAATAAGTATATTAAATGACAAAATAAATCCATGGGGCCGGGCTGTGCATTCGTCGATTCGAATCTCGATCATATTCGATATTTCGGAATAAAGTTGAAAATGAAAGCGTTTGTTCACCAGTACAGAAGGGGGATAAGATTAGTTTAGTAAACTAGATCATTTAGATCGCTTTGTGTAAGGAAAATGGTCCATAGTCGATGATCATATTCATGTTGTCCCAACAACGTTCAACACAGAAATGACCGCAATCGTATTTCCTGTACAATTTAAATGAAAGGCACGGGCGCCGCTGAAAACACATTGTTTTTTAGCCAATCACAACGATTATTTTCTAGAAGAGGTGCCTCGAAAAGTCAACGGGGGAATTTCATAACAAGACAAGATTACCGGAGTACTCCATGCAAAGAAATCGAGTACGCCCAATACGAATTACACCACGAAATGTTTTCTCACCTGAGACCGAAAAAGCGCAGTATTTCGTTGACTATTCAGTCGAATTGTGACCATAAACTTTCAGTCGTATTACAAAAAAAATAAATACACGGTGTATCGGTGTGTATGGTCAAGTTGTACCACAAAAAACTGATTGTAGGACTCCGCTACGCGTCGTCCTACAATCATTTTTTTGTGGTACAACTTGACCATACACACCTCTACACCGTGTATTTATTTCTTAATTGTATTAGAAAATCGACTCTAATAAATTTGGTTATTCATGTCGTTTTACAAACACCAGCGCAGCCATTATTCAATTTTTCAAAAATATATATGTTCTTGAATGTTTCATACAGACACTGGCTTTTTCTCAAATCCCTCGGATTAGCCAAACACCACAAAAATTACAACTTTAGAAAAAATAACGGTACTTTTTCTTAACAGCATCAGTTTGCCCTTAACAGTATCAATGCAATTCAGCAGGACCCACCAGCATCATAGCAATTCAGCAGGACCCACCAGCATCATAGCAATTCAGCAGGACCCACCAGCATCATATCAATTCAGCAGGACCCACCAGCATCATATCAATTCAGCAGGATCCATCAGCATCATATCAATTCAGCAGGACCCACCAGCATCATATCAATTCAGCAGGATCCACCAGCATCATATCACATTTGCAGGACAACTTGACCAGGGTTGATTTCGTATACTCAGGCAAAGAGTGCATGCGATGTTCATCTGAGGATATCAGTACGCAATTAAATCGTCAAAGATTGCTGACTCGATCTGGGACATTAGCTCATCATATATCCTTGTTCCGTATGTCCCACACCGATCACTTCGTTCAGAGGACAAACTTCTTTTGACACCATCTGGTGCTAATTTGATCACGGTTGGCTACCGATCTTTCAAAGTAACATGCGCAAATGCATGGAATCCTCTGCCATTGAACATAAAAGAGTCACCATCTCTTGACGACTTTAAAAAGTCATTGAAAACTTACTTGTTTGCGCGGCGTTTCAGAAAATGACTTTGATGTTGTGTATATTTATATTTCATGTTTATGTTTATGTCAAGCGCTTAGGGCCCGCTTATTGGGAATAAGCGCTATACAAATATTATTATTATTATTATTTCACAAAGTATCATTAACAATTTATCTTCTAAATACTCAGTAACGAGTAGTTCCCCGGTATTTTTAGTTTATGACGAGGGATGGTTGGCGGGCATCCGGGTGGGCGGCCATATATATGTATATATTTACACACTAAGTGTTATTATCACTAAATCCAGCATTATGATTGGTCGGCGCCCACGTGGCTAGTTGCAGTTATTTCTCGGTGAATGCGCAACAGCGTATAACTACAAGCTCATAACAACATCGAAACGTCATTTGGGTTTGGAAAGACGAACGCGTAATGTTTTGGGCGCATTTGGATTCGCACAGGATTGACTTAATAAATCATCGGGTTTCAATTGTTCCTGTTAACTTTTGCCAAGGGTGCTATGGGATATTTTGGGCTTGTTTTGTCACGATACACTTTTCGATTTAAATACATTTACAAAAGTGGCTTTTTCGCTAAATGTATCCGGGGCAAGATACATTCACATACCAAATTTCAAGTCGATAGCTCCACCCGTTTCCGAGATCTCGTCTGCGCATGCGCGAAGCTGGCGTCGCACGGGCTCGGCGACCCGATAAAATTAGTATCCGGGGCAAGATACATTCACATACCAAATTTCAAGTCGATAGCTCCACCCGTTTCCGAGATCTCGTCTGCGCATGCGCGAAGCGGGCGCCGCGCGGGCTCGCCAATACGACAACGTCCACCGCCTGGTCAAACTACACACACATACCAAGTTTCGTCCCGATCGGTCGAGAATCGTAGATGTGTATAAATGACAGACAGACAAACATACATACAAACATACAAACATACAGACAGAGGTCTTCAAAATATATATGAGATGAGATTAATTACACATATTTAGGTTTTGACGAGTACAGGAGTGTCGATTGGACTGCGGGGTTGATTAATCAGTATTGGAGTTAGCACGGAATTGTCTACAATCATGGCACTTGGTATTATTACATTTGACATTTGACGGATACATTTCTCTCGTTGATTTGATCAAAAGAGATTTGAATATGGTTCTTGATGTGAGCTTTCTTCGGCATTTATTATATGCTTGCCCATAACATAGTGGAAAATTACAGAAACGTAGATCGTCATATGCATCTCTTAGAAGCCATGTGAGCCGGGGGGGGGGGGGGGGGGTAGGAAAAAAATTACAGGATACAAGGACCGGGTGGGTGGGTGTCATCGAGCCCGGAATGCAGATTGTTTCTGATGTCATGCAATTTTTTCCCAAAATCATTTCTAAGACAAATTACAGCTTCCAAATGAATTGTAACAATCAGATTCATTTAGTAGTGCATGCTATAGCCTTATACAAGTGAGGGGGGCTCTATATATGTTTTTGTCCACAAGTTCTCCCTTTAACAGTTGAAACCATGGGCTGGGTCCGGTTTTGGTCGAGGAAAAAAATTGCAATGAAAACAAATTCATTCTCATCTTTTCTCATAGTTTATCATGGCTTTTAAAAGTTATTATACATAGAGGATACCTGCGTGTTTTATGTGAATACCAGAAGTATCTCATGAGTGGTCACAGTGAGACATTGGACGTTTCAAAATGTCGAAAAGACATCGGGTAGAACTCTCGACTTATCGTAAATGGGACGATGAGTTAACCAGTAATTTCAAAATAAAAGAGGAGTACGACGATTTCTCACAAAGACATTACGTTTTGGTACAAATTGGTCATATTTGATGATATTTCACATATAATGCCTACAGTTTGTTTCCCTAAAAAACAAATGCCGTGAGGTAAGTGGTCATAACTTGTATGTAAAACCCTTCGGGTTTTACACAAGTTATGACCACTTACCTCACGGTTACATCTCCATAAAAAACAGTCCACATGACAGTTAATCCTTATATAAAGACAATTTGTGTGTGAGTTTATCTCCATGTGCGACAGCGGCAAACGGAAACTCGGGGCCCATACCAACTTTCTTACAAGAGTGTGGCGCTTATTCTATGTATAGCAATTATATAGCCGTTCGTGTAATAAGTTGAACAAAACGTCAACCGATTCCGTTCAGTATTAATTGTATGGATATGTCACAACAGTATCTCGATCGAATTCAAACATCAGGTTTGTCCGATTTTTACCTGAGTTATGGCCATTACAGTAGCATAAGGTGTCATACACTGTAATGTAATGGAAATGATGCAGATCCAAGTTATTTACAACCTGGAGGACATGTAACCCTTTGAACACCGATATAGGCCATCATGGAAAAGGGAAATGCGGCATTTTAAATATACTTTTCAGGGTTCCATCCATGGGGAAACCTGATGACAACAGTAGTTGGCGAGTATGCCATAGCAAGGTCAACTACCAGAATAGAATAGTTTTTTTGCATCAGATATATAGAGGATCTACAACTCGTCCCCAGTTTATTGCGGAATTTACAAAACTCGTCCTAATTTACTGGACGAGTTTTGTAAATTCCGATATAAACTGGGGACGAGTTGTAGATTCTATTTATTATATGATCCAAAACCTCGACAAAACATACTTAAATCAAGAAATGGACGCGAAACTAAGATCGGCTTCTATAAGGCATGCGATGGCGTTTAACGTAACTGCGTTGTTCGCCCGCGTATAGAAATAGTCCCAGATAAATAAAGACTCATTGGCGTATTTAATGACGTATATGTAATGACATAACTTTCACTCATTATAGTTTGTTGGAAAAATATTGGAAACCATATTATTTTTAGACGTAGCTTAGGAAATGTAAACAGACTCCAAACCAGAAGTCAAAGGTCATCTGGCACTATTTCCTGTTATTATACAAACGTTTAATAACACAATTTATAGAATGGGTTTATTGAATGGAATAAGGGTAGGATCATGTAATAAAAACTGTTATCCATCTGGTGAGATATCGGTATCTCACTCACATCCATCCACGATAAAATTAAAAGTGATATGGTATTAGATGAGTTAACATCGCATTTGTCACATTCAACTAGAGTAACTTCCCGCTCACACAGTGTGGGGTCAGGAAAAACATTACGGATACAAGGTGGAAAGTTTTTGTTTTTCAGTTTTGGGGACCCACCACCCCGGGAACGTAAGTTTTTTTCACCCATGTCTGGGACACCCACCCGGGACCGTAAGTTTTTTCCACCCAGGTCTGGGACACCCACCCCCAAAATTGATGAAAATCTTGTAAATTCTACTAAATAATGTGTTGTTGGCAGGGTAAGGGTCTCTCTTTGTGTCTGCATCGGAACTGAGATAACGCTGATTAAGTAGACCCACACAAAATAAACAAACAAAGCACATGGCTGAAAAATATGCCAACAAAACCAGTGACAAACCCTTTAAATACCCAAATATTTATGGTTATAAAGGTAAAATACCCACTTTAACAGGATAGATGTGTCTCTTATTAGCAATAGGTTAAAATATGTGCATGTGTAAAGTAAAAACAAAATCAATTTGATTAAAAAAAACACAGTTCCAGTCCTCTCCATGTGGGAAGTCACTGGTGAGCAATGAGGAGCTCCCCTTAAAATCATTCTAGGCGAGTGGCGAGTAGCTCCCCTACAAAATGTCGAGGCGAGTAGTATCCCAGCAGGAGATGCCGAAGGCATCTCCCGAAGGCCTGAGGGGGAGAGTACGGGAGGGGGTCAGGGGGCCTCCCCCGGATATTTTTGAAAATTAGATGCTATGAGATTGAATCTGGAGCCTTTTAATGCTCCAATTAACATTTTTTTTAATGCTATAAATGTGTGATTTTGTAAGAAAGCTATTTGTGAATTTTCTATTTTACACCAACAGTCAAATATTATTCTCTAAACTTTCATGCCACAGTACTGATCAGGATAGATTGTAAAAACAACAGGATTTTTGAGGTTCTGATATGGCCATTAACGGTTATAGCATTTGTTTTTTAGGGAAACAAACTGTAGGCATTATATGTGAAATATCATCAAATATGACCAATTTGTACCAAAACGTAATGTATTTGTGAGAAATCGTCGTACTCCTCTTTTATTTTGAAATTACTGGTTAACTCATCGTCCCATTTACGATAAGTCGACATTTCTACCCGATGTCTTTTCGACATTTTGAAACGTCCAATGTCTCACTGTGACCACTCATGAGATACTTCTGGTATTCACATAAAACACGCAGGTATCCTCTATGTATAATAACTTTTAAAAGCCATGATAAACTATGAGAAAAGATGAGAATGAATTTGTTTTCATTGCAATTTTTTTCCTCGACCAAAACCGGACCCAGCCCATGGTTTCAACTGTTAAAGGGAGAACTTGTGGACAAAAACATATATAGAGCCCCCCCCCCCCTCACTTGTATAAGGCTATAGCATGCACTACTATATGAATCTGATTGTTACAATTCATTTGGAAGCTGTAATTTGTCTTAGAAATGATTTTGGGAAAAAATTGCATGACATCAGAAACAATCTGCATTCCGGGCTCGATGACACCCACCCACCCGGTCCTTGTATCCTGTAATTTTTGTCCTACCCCCCCCCCCCCCCCCCGGCTCACATGGCTTCTAAGAGATGCATATGTTATGGGCAAGCATATAATAAATGCCGAAGAAAGCTCACATCAAGAACCATATTCAAATCTCTTTTGATCAAATCAACGCTAGAAATGTATCCGTCAAATGTCAAATGTAATAATACCAAGTGCCAAGATTGTAGACAATTCCGTGCTAACTCCAATACTGATTAATCAACCCCCGCAGTCCAATCGACACTCCTGTACTCGTCAAAACCTAAATATGTGTAATTAATCTCATCTCATATATATTTTGAAGACCTCTGTTTGTTTGTCTGTCTGTCTGTCTGTCATTTATACAAATCTACGATTCTCGACCGATCGGGACGAAACTTGGTACGTGTGTGTAGTTTGACCAGACGGTGGACATTGTCGTATTGGCGAGCCCGTGTGGCGCCCGTGCAGCGCATGCGCAGACGAGATCTCGGAAACGGTGGAGCTATCGACTTGAAATTTGGTATTTGAATGTATCTTGCCCCGGATACGAATTTTAACGGGTCGCCGAGCCCGTGCGACGCCAGCTTCGGGCATGCGCAGACGAGATCTCGGAAACGGGTGGAGCTATCGACTTGAAATTTGGTATGTGAATGTATCTTGCCCCGGATACGAATTTTATCGGGTCGCCGAGCCCGTGCGACGCCAGATTCGCGCATGCACGTACCAGATCTCGGAAACGGGTAGAGCTATCGACTTGAAATTTGGTTTTTGAATAGCCCGGACAACGTCGGGCTGGGTAGAGCTATCGACTTGAAATTTGGTTTTTGAATAGCCCGGACAACGTCGGGCTCATCGGCTAGTCTCATATATATTTTGAAGACCTCTGTATGTTTGTATGTTTGTATGTATGTTTGTCTGTCATTTATACACATCTACGATTCTCGACCGATCGGGACGAAACTTGGTATGTGTGTGTAGTTTGACCAGGCGGTGGACGTTGTCGTATTGGCGAGCCCACGCGGCGCCCGCGCGGCGCATGCGCAGACGAGATCTCGGAAACGGGTGGAGCTATCGACTTGAAATTTGGTATGTGAATGTATCTTGCCCCGCATACTAATTTTATCGGGTCGCCGAGCCCGTGCGACGCCAGCTTCGCGCATGCGCAGACGAGATCTCGGAAACGGGTGGAGCTATCAACTTGAAATTTGGTATGTGAATGTATCTTGCCCCGGATACGAATTTTATCGGGTCGCCGAGACCGTGCAACGCCAGCTTCGCGCATGCGCAGACCAGAAACGGGTAGAGCCATCGACTTGAAATTTGGTGTTGAATAGCCCGGACAACGTCGGCCTGGGTAGAGCTATCGACTTGAAATTTGGTTTTTGAATAGCCCGGACAACGTTGGGCTCATCGGCTAGTCTCATATATATTTTGAAGACCTCTGTCTGTATTTATGTTAGTCTGTATGTCATTGATCAAATCTACGATTCTCGACCGATCGGGACGAAACTTGGTACGTGTATGTAGTTTGACAAGGCTGTCGTCAACGTCGTATTGGCGAGCCCGTGCGGCGCCCGAAACGCGCATGCGCAGACGAGATCTCGGAAACGGGTGGAGCTATCGACTTGAAATTTGCTATGTGAATGTATCTTGCCCCGGATACGAATTTTATCGGGTCGCCGAGCCCGTGCGACGCCAGCTTCGCGCACGCGCAGACCAGATCTCGGAAACGGGTGGTGCTATCGACTTGAAATTTGCTATGTGAATGTATCTTTCCCCGGATACGAATTTTATCGGGTCGCCGAGCCCGTGCGACGCCAGATTCGCGCATGCGCATACAAATTTTATCGGGTCGCCGAGCCCGTGCTACGCCAGATTCGCGCATGCGCAGACCAGATCTCGGAAACGGGTAGAGCTATCGACTTGAAATTTGGTTTTTGAATAGCCCGGACAACGTCGGGCTGGGTAGAGCTATCGACTTGAAATTTGGTTTTTGAATAGCCCGGACAACGTCGGGCTCATCGGCTAGTATAAATTATATATGGACCAGGGACATATAAATATAACTTTATTAATATACTTGTAGATATGTTTAATGAAATCATCACCTGACTTCTCGCCAATAATTATTATTTATCTGCACATGGAGGTGACGGGAAGACGGTCATCGAGACCACTTCACTTCCATGCAATATATAGTCATAAATATTGTATTGCATTTTGTATTGCTATAACTATATTGCAGAATAAAATCATATGACATTGCATGAGAACAAACAATTAACCAAACAACATATACTCAGTTCTGCAGTTATGTCAGTGGTGCAGTAGTATGCTGCGTGCGCACAACTTATATTTAATATGAGTAGATGTATATACCCTACTAACAATTACACAACATAATTCTAAAGGTTAAGTCCAACATGTATCCAGAGCAGAAAGGACTCATGTTAAAATGCCACCGTGTCAAATAAGGGCACAACCAGGGACATAACGTGTCCATCAATTGCAATTCTTCAAAAAAAAATTATATCAAGAACCATCAGACGTTTTCAGTTTATATTTGGTATTCAGAGTCCTTGGATGACAGGGATTCAGATTTGTTCAAATTTGTTCACCATGTCAAATAGCGTTAGAGCCATGGACGCAACTTGTTCCATCTCTAGTATTTCTTAAAACACCTTCTTATCAAGAACCATCAGCCCTATTCAGTATATATTTGTTATGGATGGTCTATGGGTGACTATGATTCAGATTTGTTCAAACTGGATCACTGGGTCAAATCAGGGCAGAGCCAGGGATATAACTCTTTACCTCAATAGTTATTCTTAAAACATCTCAAGAATCATTTAGCATATTTAGCTTATATTTTGTATGAATGGTTCTTATGTGACTGGGATTCAGATTTGTTCAAATAGGGTCACCAGGTCAAATAGGGGTTAGACCAGGGACATAACTCTTGACCCCATGGTAATTCTTAAAACGTCTTCTACTCATTAGGCCTATTTAGCCTATATAGAGTATGGATGGTCCTCTGGTGACTGGGTTACATTTTTAAAATAGGTTCGATTGACATTTGGTGTGTAGGGTCCATGGATAGTTTGGATTCAAATATGTTTGAATGGGGTCAGCCATTAAAAAAAGGAGAAATGTCAGGTTGGAACTTTGCAACAGTTGGGAAAGCTTGAGATATCAGTTGTAAAATTCCGACATGTGCACAGGAATTTTTATGAACTTGGGAGTGTGTTTGCTTAAGTTAGGAGGTGAGAGACAGGCTATATGGGATGGGATGTATCAGGGGCGTGTAGTTTAAAATTTTAATGTGGACACCCCACTGCCTAACGGAGATCCTCTAGCTATTTTCTTGTTTAGAAGTACATGTACTTGTTTTTATTTGATTTTGACCAGTACTAACTCTTATTGTCTTCAGAGTCCCAGTCTTGTCAGTCTTTACATGCTGGTGAGCTACCCACAGTCATTGACTGTCTTGTTTCTTGGCAGTTTGGAGACGCGCAAGTGTGGTTTACAACTTCTATATATGGTGATTTCTGGTTCAAATTGGAATTCCCCAACAAGTGTTGTCACAAATGTAAACACATAGTATTTCCATGTGTAACCAGCATGGTTCCATAGACATGTCTATTTGCATGAATAAAACAAAGTATATATGTATCTGCACGTCAAATATCGCTTACATACTTAATGATGGCGATACTTTTATCGCCTATTCAAAAATTAGTTTGGGTCACCACTGATCGCACATGGAGCCGTGACCTTGCGTGACCTCTCGTAATGCATCCACGCATGTCTGTACTATTTCTGGAAGAAGTCAGCGGAATTTTTGCCAGGCCGCCAAATATTCCAGGTGGTAAAAAATACCAGCTTTTAAAACAAATCTGATAACTCTGAGCTTTAATGGGTGGATTCCTCGATTCAATTGAAATATTTCTTACCCCAGAAGTCAAAGAAACAGTTATTTAGAGGCGTTAAGTCAGATTATGTATCTTTAATTCGGACACACACCCCAGATGGATGGGATAGTTGATGGAATCACGGATGGACTGAGCCCATTTATTTATCCCCAGCCAAACTTCATTTGTGGGTGATAATAATTATATTGTTGTTATTGGATGAAATTCCAATATGTGACAGAGACAAGGAATATTTTGGTTAATATTGCCATGTTAACTTTACCATGGCAAGGTGTCAGAGCCATCAAGATTAGCCCGGGTGCAAATATCCCTGGTTTTACCCGGGTGGAATGTTTTATTCAGATGTAAATCTCCTGCCTACACCCATGTAAATGCACCGGGGTACATTGTTCGAATTTCCCAGGGTACAAACCCGGGTACAGTGTACCCTTGTTACAGTGCACTGACCCACACATATATTCACACACAATATCAATTATGTGGTAGGGCTGCATGTCAATTAATCACCATTTTGTTAAAGGCCCAATAAATTTTTGAATGCCCAGATCGCATTACACACAACATATTCCATATTATATATCATTTGGAAGAGGAACCAAAAATATATATATATTCTACCAGAATACGGAACAGCTGTGGCCTAGGAGTGTCCACCAAGTGATAGCGATTCTCAGAATTACCCCAAGACTCCCCCGTTATTTACCTCAGAATGTATCATAATTCACAACTAAGAGATAGAGCTATTTCTTTCCATTGAGAATGATAAACTGGCACTACAGGCATATTGAAATTAAGCACATAACACACGTCGGTACCTTGACAAAAACAACATCTTCAGTTTATTCGAACGGATAAGTTGATAATACAATGTTTTGTAGCTTCCTCTTTCAAATGGTATATAATATGGAATATGTTGTATAAAATATAATCTGGTGATTCGAAAAGTGGACCTTTAATGTTTGTATTTGGAGAATCACCAGCAATCACTTGTATAGTCTATATTTGTATTTGAATATTTTCCCCAGGGGCCTGTGGTGTATATATATGTAATATAGTGTTTATTAATTTGATAAGTCAATGACTATGTATTCTAAGGGTTCCAGGAGTGATGATGTAATAGCTGCATCCTAAACAATGACATGCATAATTATCAATGCACATGGCATCGCATGCTCATATCCAAGAAGGGCAGCAGACAGTGAGAAAATGTGGTACAATGGGGAGATTGCCCCGTTACATCAATTGAGGTCCATAAATGAAAAAATGAGTTGTTTGTCCCTATAAATGGGAAAGAATGTGCCGATTTGATAATATACGATTCGGAGAGCCGATTCGGTATCGATCCTGAATCTGATCGCTGATGTTGACACCGAATTGAATTATCCACCAACCCCTGTTTTAAGCCTATCTATGTGATGCATAATATTTTTTGCCTGTGGCTAATAACTTTAAATGGCACAAAACAATGTAAAATATAAAACAATACTTTTGATGAAACTAAAAGTCTGGAAAGTTCAATACATCTTTTAATAAGCAGTGAGACCATAAACTAATATTAAAACTATTGTACGAGATATAAAAAACAAAAATACATATTTGATTTGTCAATTTGACAATATTTAGTGAAAAAGATTTTACCCACTTCCGGAAGGGCTGTCCCCTTAACTCTCAGTCCGGCGGGATCCAGGGTACCGGTGATAGTTATTCCACATTGACACTTGACCATGTATCTCATTCCGCATCCGAATACGGGCAATGTTGTGCAAATCGTCTCGATGTCAAAGGTCGTTTGCAAACACATGTCGATTTTTGGCTCTCCATTGACACTTCTCATCTCATTCTAGACGTAATTAACAACGGGTTCAGAATCCCTTTTTATTCGACACCTCCGGTGAGTTTTTCATGAATTGATCAATCTGCTCTCTGGCAGACCAATTTTGTACTGTCTGCTATTAATAAATTGTTATCTCAGGGGCTGATCATTCAGTGCAAACGCAGACCCCACGTGGTTAACTCACCATATGTGTTTCAACCACAGCAATGGCAAGCTATGGCTGAATTTAGACCTTCGATTAGTTCACACACATCTGTGGAAACAGTCTGTAAAGTAAGGTTATTTTAAGGTGGCCATGCCTTTTCTGGCCAAGGACTCATGGATGATTAAATTTGGTATTCATTCGGCCTATAAATTTGTTGACATTTTTCACCCGTATGCACCATGCATAAAGTGTCTACAGATGGACAGACAGACGAAACACGAGTGGTCAATCCGGACGTCGACACTATGTGTATCATACTATGGTATGGGAATGGGTACACATAAAAAGCCAGATATTAATTTGTACAGTGCCTTGTAAAAATGACTGCCAGCCAATGAATACGATTCAGCAAAATTGCTGAGACTACATGTAGAACAAATATATGACATTAGATATTTCTCACAACAATGAATATATGATGAACTTGCATATCCAACAATTATGAGCTTGTGTATAATAATATATGAGGAAACTGTGTATTGGGATATAAATATAACCCTTTCTATACTAAATATTCATAATTCCCTTAGGAAATGTTCATATAATAAGTTCAACAAATGAACTATCTTCTGCTTATTTTTTCTGAAAAACCCTCGAAATGAATAATAGACTATTCAAATGTATACTTATAAATTGAATGGTAGAATCCATTTAGTATAGAAAGAGTTTAGTAGCTGGAATGTGACAATAAAGTGAGCATAGTAGATAGTCTGACTGATCCAGTGATTCAGTAGGTAGCATGACAGATGAAGTGACTCAGTAGGTGACATGACAGATGAAGTGACTCAGTGGGTGACATGACAGATGAAGTGACTCAGTAGGTGACATGACAGATGAAGTGACTCAGTAGGTGACATGACAGAAGAAGTGACTCAGTGGGTGACATGACAGATGAAGTGACTCAGTAGGTGACATGACTGATGAAGTGACTCAGTAGGTGACATGACAGATGAAATGACTCAGTAGGTAGCATGATAGATGAAGTGACTCAGTAGGTGACATGACAGATGAAGTGACTCAGTAGGTGACATGACAGATGAAGTGACTCAGTAGGTGGCATGACAGATGAAGTGACTCAGTAGGTGACATGACAGATGAAGAGACTCAGTAGGTGACATGACAGATGAAGTGACTCAGTGGGTGACATGGCAGATGAAGTGACTCGGTAGGTGACATGACTGATGAAGTGACTCAGTAGGTGACATGACAGATGAAGTGACTCAGTGGGTGACATGACTGATGAAGTGACTCAGTGGGTGACATGACAGATGAAGTGACTCAGTGGGTGACATGACTGATAAAGTGACTCAGTGGGTGACATGACAGATGAAGTGACTCAGTGAGTGACATGACTGATGAAGTGACTTAGTAGGTGACATGACTGATGAAGTGACTCAGTAGGTGACATGACTGATGAAGTGACTCAGTAGGTGACATGACCGATGAAGTAACTCAGTAGGTGACATGACAGATGAAGTGACTCAGTAGGTGACATGACAGATTAAGTGACTCAGTGTGTGACATGACTGATGAAGTGACTCAGTAGGTGACATGACTGATGAAGTGACTCAGTAGGTGACATGACTGATGAAGTGACTCAGTAGGTGACATGACCGATGAAGTGACTCAGTAGGTGACATGACTGATGAAGTGACTCAGTAGGTGACATGACCGATGAAGTGACTCAGTAGGTAGCATGACAGATGAAGGTACTCAGTAACTATGACATTAAGTATTGTGACTGGTGAGTTATTCATTAATTAATTAATTAAGTAAGTAATTTGAAAATATATACACAATGTCACGCAAACTTTCATTTCTTAACTTCAGTATTATCTATGAAAAACAGAATGAGCACTATAATTAACTTAACCCTTTACCCAACAAACCGGCCAAAAACGCCCAAATAAAGCTTCAACAGCCTAAATTATCTTGGGTCTGTCTCAATAAAACCATACAAATATGGATATCATTGGAACCGGCTCATTGACCACATTGTGATGGTTACAGTTATGCCCTGTGCCAATGCATTCTCTTATATATGCGAGTCGACCATAGGTCGCCTCGCATATATAAGAGAATGCATTGGCTTAAAAAAAATCTTTTTTTACCATTTTTTCTTACATTCTTTAACAATTTTATAATTTTTAATGTGTTAAGCCAATGCATTCTCTTATATATGCGAGGCGACCTATGGTCGACTCGCATATATAAGAGAATGCATTGGCACAGGGTCCTTCTGTTGGGTAAAGGGTTAAACAATTTCATCATCTATAACATGCTGCAGATTTTCCCTCCTAGGATTGAACTATGATGCTGCACTAGTCCTCATCGTCATCTTCATCTGAACTGCGGGAATCTTGCAGGCCCTGAAATAAGAAATTGTTTGTCAATGACGTCAACCGGGGGAAATTAACCAACTCTATACTGAATGGATTATCCCACTCAGTCATAAAAGTATACAAGTGGAGGTTCTATTATTCATCTGGAGGGATGTTCGGGTAATATGAGCAGATAACAGCCAATAGAAATTTCAGAAGGAATCCTAATCATTGGTTGGAAATTTTCAGATAGTAAGTTCAACAACTTATTATCTGAACATCTCCTATATAGTGCTTGATATAATAAGCTGCCACAGTATTCATATGATCAAACCATGGTGGGGAATCGCGAAGTCTCGAGTTGATGAGTATCACGCATTCAAAATGGCTGAGTGGATCCCAGAAATGAGGAAAAGGGTAATAAACTAGGATAATGGTATAATACATAGTGTTTTGGAAGCTATGAGCATATGCTAAACAATTTTTATAACAACGCTGATAGTCATTTGTGTTCAAACTCAGTTGTTTGCTCTAACATTCTGACAAAAGTTGTCAGTCGACGGATTCTCTAAGATGTATGGACTTGCGTATTCCACGAACCTCCGACTGGCAACTTTGGTCAGAATGTTATAGAAAACTACTGAGTATTTCCGAACAAATTAGTTGTTTTAAATATAAACTAGCCTATGCTCGTAATAGTAAACATGCTATGTTTTGGGTCAGTTCCTCGAATATTATGTTTTTGTGTGTTTGAACATTTTGAGTGAGTGATACTCACCAACCATGTGATTCCCCACCGTGCAAAATCTATTTTCCCCAAAAAAGAAATAAGTACTTGCACTGTCTTTATGATCAACCCATTTGTTGATGAAACTTAATTTCTGGAATATTTAGTGTTTTTTTAATTGCCATGACTGTTATTGTTAAAATAATTACCTCTATGCCACGTTAACCCTTTCTATAATGAATGCATTCTCCCATTCAGTTATACAAGAATACATTGGAACGGTCAATTATTCACCTGGTGGGGCTTTCAGGAAAAATAAGCAGAGGACAGCAGAACAGAAGGAGTCCAATTTATTAGAGGGAAAAGTTCAGATAATAAATTCAACAAATGTTTGTTGAACTTATTATTTCAACATTTTCTAAGGGATAGCTACTCATCAATGAGTATTTAGTATAGAAATGGTTTATGTGCCAAGTTTCATAAGAATTGATTTCAATGAGCCACTGTATTGATTCAATTTGTCGAAAAATTCCCATAACTGTGTTAACCTCTTCACTGATAAAAGATGTCATGACATTGGGCAGTTGACATTAAGCCACTTTCCAGTTTAAAAATATAACAGGAATATCATGAAAATCTTAAAACTAACTCCGTTGAAAGGCTATTATCATTCCCATAATTTCCCAATCCTGAAACATCAGACACTCTTTCAAACTCCGATATACAGAGATTTCAAAGCACCAATATCGAGTTCCATTTACGAATAATGGCCGACTGATAGAGCGCTGAAGTAGGTCCGTACTCCCTGATGTAGGTCCTATATTTATGGCAAGTAAACTCACATACCACATTTCATTCCATTCAGTTCAGACTTACTAATGTTATCATTCGGAACAAAAATTGAGTAATAAAAAGGGCCATAACTCTGGTGAAAATTGGCGGGCGGAAAAATAATTCAAACTTGACTGGTATTTTGTTGAGCCTATCTAAAGTTATTATCTGGAAATCAAAATGAACCAATAGGACTGACGCCACGATGGACAGATGGACCTGTTTTCTAAAAACGGGCATATAATAACCCTGTGCTATTATATTTCAATTCAATTTTTTTTAATTTAGTAATATATAACAAACATGATAATGTATAATACAAAACTCAAACAAAATACAATATTTTTAAAAATAAGTAAAATATATATCTCCTAGAAGTATCTTGACAACTGAACTATATGGTATATTCCCAAATTATCTAGAAAGGGTTAACAAACCCATGAGCTGAAAACGGTACGAAAATTATATGGTACATTTTATCATGGTTCATGACGTCCTGTAATATCCGGCCACGTGATCTCCGATCCCACAAATACGAATTGCCCGGTCAATTCATTCTCTCTTTTTCCCCATTAGGACATTCCTCTTGAGCGGGGTGGGTGCGAAACCCTGGGAGGGAGCTCAGAGTGCAGTGGTGCAAGATACATCTAGAAGATATATATTTTACTTATTTTGAAAAATATTGTATCTCCGTCAAAGTTATCTTACCCACTGAACTATATGGTATAATATATAATTTTCTGGCAGGTGTAGGCCACGAGGAAAAATAAACACCGCTATGCACCTCAATCAAAGAACTGGATTGACCTGATAACCTACAATATATACAATATCACCATAAGCCAATGTATGTAATTACACCGTAAGACTAATACAACGTTGGCCAACTACCAGAGGGCCCAAACTAAACAAATAGTGGCGACTTGGATTGAAAATCCTACAAATAAAGTAGATAGTTTCAGAAAGACATGGAGACGGAGACGACCTCCCCATTCGGAGCTTAGAGCTATTAATGTATAAGCTGAGTACTTGCTGGACAAGGGATGTGTAACACCACACCCCACCCACCCCGAAAGGGAAGAAATATCTCTTTCCTGAGGGAATGGAAACAGAAAAATACTATTTGACGAGAAATCCCCGGCCGGGTAGAAAATCGAGGGGATTGCGAAATAATGCACTGGACGGGCTAACCCATGTGTAGACAAAGACAGTAATGAAAAAACACAGTTTTATAAGGGACATGAAGAAACAACCAGAGTCGAAAGCCTCAAATTATAAAGTAGACCCCCATAAAAACAATAGAACCAATCCCAAAGTCAATTCTTGAGGGGGCAGTGTCCTAGTACGAGATCTAGCCCGATGAAAAAACAGCTGCAAGCTCAAAAAGGGCACAGACACCCACTAATCCATGATATGCCATTGTCTATGAGGATTGAGATTTCAGGCTTTTGATTGCCTACCTCGTGATCTTATGTTAGAGAAACTACGTGCATATAATCTTTGTGAAAAGTCGGTGTCTTATATGGGGAGCTATCTTTCTGGTCGCAGACAATGCGTTAAACTTGGCTCCAGTGTGAGTTCCTGGAGGTGCATCACCAAGGGTGTACCACAGGGATCCATACTGGGCCCAACCATGTTTAACATCTTTCTGAATGACATTTTCGGCTTGATGAAGGACTGCTCCCTTTATAATTATGCAGACGATAACACAATTTCCTTCTCTCACACGGACCCTGATGTAGTTCGGAGCACTCTGGAATCTGATAGCCTTCATCTCAGTGAGTGGTTCGCACTAAATGGCATGAAGGCAAATCCAGAGAAGTTCCAAGCAATATCACTGGGTCCCAAAAGTAAATCTATAACTGGCATAAATGCTTCACATCTTATCCCATGTATCGAGGAAGTGAAATTACTCGGTATAACTCTGGACAGTAAATTGACGTTTAACACTCACATTGATTCGCTATGTTCAAAGACATCAAGGCAGCTAAATGTCTTCAAGAGACTTGGACATATGCTGACCCTCTCAGGCAAAAAATGTATCTTCAAATCTTTCATCCTCTCAAATTTGTATTACTGCCCTCTTACCTGGCATTTCTGCAGTGTGTCCTCTACGGACAGGCTGGAGAAAATTCAGGAGAGAGCCTTTCGTTTCATCTATAATGACTACACATCTGATTATGACTTTCTCCTAAATATTGAAAACTGTGAGCATCTACATCTCCAAAGACTCAGACTTTTGGCACTCACAGTTTTCAAAATACTAAAGAAGGACATTAGCACTCCTTCCTATTTGGACTGCCTGGTGAAACGTAAACATAGTTCATACTCTTTTAGAAATTCTGAGACTCTGGAACTGCCATCACCTGATATACTACTTTCGGTTTAAGCTCGTTTAGATTCATGGCACCTAAAGTGTGGAATTCTCTTCCAGAGTCATGCAGAACCACAGAGACGATGAAAGACTTTGAATGTATGTTACAAACCTGGAATGGTTTTAAATGTAAATGCAGTGCCTGTATGATATCCTAATTATATGCATATGTTTTGTATTTTAATCCGCACTCTCTGGTCAGGTATCTCTGAATGGAACAAAACGTGTTATCCAGGAATGAAATATGGACTCGTTGTGCACATTACTGTGCCGTATATGAATATACAAATTTGTGTCTTACGCTTTTGATTCAGTCAGGGCTACCTGTCCTCAGGGATTTTACTCGTCTTTTACAAAGTTTTAGCTAATATACATGTAATTTATTTTTCAGATAGGTTGTGTTTTATTCATGTTACTGTTTATGTACATATTCATTGTTTTACAAGTCAGTTAAGAGCGGAATGCTCATGTTTGTAATTTAAAATGCCTGACTTTATAAATAAAGCTTTTGAACTTTGAACTTTTGAACTTTGAATTGACCAATAATCTGTACTAGTGACCGGGAAGAGATTCTCGCCGAAATAGTTGATTGCACCGACCCTGTAAAATAGCCGGGAGAAAGTCGAATGGATATTATACTGACATACTCCTATATATAGGGACCCATACATGTAAATTGGAACAAAAAGAAAATTGTAGGAAAACTAGAGTCCCTTTGATGAGAAGAGAGTGGGACGAGAAGAAATCAGAGTGACCGCGATAGGCTACATCTAATCAGCTGTCCGCGAAAGTAGTCAACAAGTGGTTGCAAGCCTTAAGATTCAATGAGAATCACCAAAACGATTCTCGTAATTATTCTCACGAAACTTTTCAAAGTTCAGTGCTGTGTGACTAACTTGCCTCAGCATTGGATTCTCACAAAAGTATACTTATTTTGGAGCCTGGTGTTGAGATATAACTTACTCACGGTTTCAATAAGGCTTTGCATTTTCACCTGACGATATTCAATATGTTGAAACACCGGCCAGGTCTAAAGTTAAACAACAGGCTGTTGTGTCCATGAATTTTAGGCAGCCAGGAACCGAGATATCATGGAGTTGGAATATGAAAAAATGTGAGAAACATGCACCGGGATTGTGGCACGAGCCCAAAACCACCGAAACCGATGGCAGGTAGGAAGTGAAAAACAGAGACCAATGCACACCGCGCCCCCAACCGTTCTTGCTCTTCTGACTGGCCAACGACGGGTCGGTGGTTAAAGTTATCCATTCTGGGCCGGATGGGGTGCCCCTCCGATTGTACCTTGTTCTTGAGACAACCATCGCCCGAAGTGCGAATCTAGAGGGCGGATCATATGATCTGGCATCCTACACCCAATGCTAGTCTATATCTCGCACGAGTGGAAGCATCTGGCAAGTATCTTCTTCAGTTTGTATGATGTGCGCACAACGTTATTAATATGCTGCCACATAGACGCAACATTATCCTGCAGTGGCGATCTCCGAGGTCAGCAGTGGACCTAGCTTTGTATATTAAATGAGACCACTATGCGAATCAAGCATTATCAGGAAAACAAAACCATTGTGTACCGACAACGGTGCCAATAAGAATAATTCAGGCGAGCCTCAATGAACACGATCAGGTTAATCTAATTTTTCTGAGTTGATGGATGAACAACAACTTGAATTTAGTTTCGATATAAGTTCATTTATAACCTGATGTTTCGGATCAATGTCGTTGGAATGCTCGAATTATATTCCAATATAAGTTGATAAACGGGAGTCAGTTTTGGAGCATGACGTCGACATTTTATTCACGAACGTGATGACGTCATATTTCGGGCAATATAAACCACGAATTAGAAAAGCTGACTACGAATGTGATCGCCGGTGAAATAAGCTGGCTACACTGGCTACGAATGTGACCGGAGCCTTGTGACAATGACCCCATCGGCGTAACTTTCATGGTCGATGAATCGAGTGGCTGAAATCCGACGGCGGCCACGTTTCTATGACTAATTTCACGACGATCGCCCCAATGTTACAGTCTCTAGCAATGATTCGTTCTCATTTTGATTCCAATGTCATGACCCATGAACAATTTAACGATGATCGGTTCATCGACATAGGCCTAGGCTCTGGGCAGTGTTATTGATTTAATTATATATGCGGTGTTGTCGCTGAAATCCGACGGCGTCCATGTTTCTTTGAGAATTCACAGCAAAATGACTCGTTCCCATCTACATGTCAATGTCAACCTCCGTGACAAATTTAATTATGATCGGACCAACACTGCGACCTCTTGCCCGTGCTAAATGATGCAATTTTGAAATCCAAGATGGCTGTTGGCGGCCATTTTTTTCATGCAAATAAGTGTCGTCTATATATCAATGTCGTGATCGATGAAAAATTTCGTGATGATATAGGAGCATCGACACAGGCTCTAGGCTGCGTTATTGATTAAGATGTATCTAGTATTATCACTTAAATCCACGATGGCTGCCAGCGGCCATGTTTTTATGCAAATGAGGCCAAAATGATTCGTTCCCATCTAGACGCCAATGTTATCATCCATAAAAAAGTTCATGATGATCAGTGCATCGGTACGGTCATGTAATAAACATGTAATCAGCAGCTATGTTCGAAATTATAAACGGTACTTTCATGCTATCCGGCTCCGGATCATAGTTTTAAAGTTTCCGCATATTTCGGTACCAGTTCCGCTACTCAGATTCTAGAACGGGTGATGAAGATGTCGAGGATTTGTCTTCGTTGGTGAATTTACAATACATTACCGAAATAAAGTGAGGTTTTCGAAGAACTGGAGAAATATACCTATGGAATGTTGTAGATTGGCATCTAAGGTGTAAGAGTTACAAAAAGTTTTTAGTGAAAATATATTTTTTGTAGGAATACAGTTGAGTTCAAAATGGGTGGCAACAATTTGTTGTTTCGTTCCTTCCATGGCCTATGGCCCCGGGTGGTGATTCCGCCAATAAAAGAGGGGTTTTGACCAAATTCCAAGCTCCTGTGGTTTGACCTCATGTTTCTGCTAATCAAACAATTGAAATCACAAACTTCAAAAATCTATATCTGATCAATCTGAGCTTTGACGGGTGGGATTCCTCGACTCAAATCAAATATGTTGTACCCCGAAGCCAAAGAAATAGTAATTTAGGAGCATCTGATCGGATTGAGTACCTTTAAAATCTGACACAATCATGATTCTTAGTTTGGTTTGGTTTACGTACAAAACAGCTGATTCGCTGTAGAAAACTATATTTTGACTCGCGAATTTTTTGGATTTTAAGGGCCGCAAAGCATGCCACACATAGCGGTAGTTTCAAAGTAATTTGCGGTAAAACTCGAACAGATATGTGACCCGCCATATCAAATCCAGTCGTAAGTCGGGATTGTTTTACCCTGTGCCAATGCATTCTCTTATATATGCGAGTCGACCATATGTCGCCGGAGCGCCTCGCATATATAAGAGAATGCATTGACCTAACATTTTTTTAATCTTTTTTTTTAAATAAATGTTTCTTACAATTTTTAGGACATAAAATAAAAAAACATCCATTACCCTGCAGGGAGCCCCACACATATATAGAAGCATATAGTAGAGTACAAGAAAAAATTATTAAAATTGTAAAAAATTGTTAGGCCAATGCATTCTCTTATATATGCGAGGCGACCTATGGTCGACTCGCATATATAAGAGAATGCATTGGCACAGGGTAAAAAAATCCCGACTTACGACTGGATTTGATATGGCGGGTCACATATCGATAAGACATGAATCTGACAAAGAGAATAGCCAACAAGGGGAAAACTGTTGGTTTTCATACATACCTGCAATGGAGTGTTAAATTTGTCACAAGTGTGCGGATTTCCTCCACCATTAAAACTGGCAATGTCGTGATATGGCCTTAGTTGCTAAAGCGACAATAAACCCCAATCAATCAATCAATCAACAATGGAGTGTTGAGTCATTGATTGGATTTGATTCTGATGTTAAGATTATCTCTACTCTATCAGAATATCCATTTGTAAACTCCACAGTAGTGTTGTACACATGCCATAAGGTCAAGGGCTGAGGAGTTCAGAATGGTATTATCATGACACTATCATGTGACATTGATGCATTGCACAAAGCTGTGACTATCAAAGTAATCAGAAAATGAATGTATCGCAACCCAAAATTGGCAGTCCAGAGACGGTTGGAACCATTTTGGGTTCAGGGATTTCTAAAATTTTAATTCATAATAACCCTGGTTAGGGCAGATCTAGGCCATTTGAACATGTGGTATGGGAACCATTTTAATTCATAATAACCCTGGTTAGGGCAGATATAGGCCATTTGAACATGTGATATGGGAACCATTTTAATTCATAATAAACCTGGTTAGGGCAGATATAGGCCATATGAACATGTGATATGCTAATTAGTATTGCATGAACATAAAAACTCAATTCGGCACAATCAAATTCATTGTCGAAAGTACCCTTGAAAACTACCTTTAATATAAAGTGAGCACCAATCACCGGATGAGCGCAATCCTGGGACCGACAAAAACTTTTAACCATTTCATGACTGGAGCTTCCTAAAAGGGAGCCTCACATATATAAGAGAATACATTGTTCTAACAATATTTACATTGCCCTTGCAAGCCATTGCATTCTCTTATATATGCGAGGCTCCTTACGGGAATATAAGGGAATGCACACTGTCAAATGATATTTAATGCTGCACCAGCGCAGCTCCTGTCATAAAAGGGTTAAGTCAGTTATGGCAGGAACTTACCTTTGGACCAACTGATCTCTTTAAAACTAAGATGATAAAATAGGTCCAGATAAAATGTAATATCTGTAGGCAAATCATGAGTCCATTAGAGAGGTAGATTGCAGGATAACCATGGCCAGGCAGAAGACATTCGAAGATACCACTTCTTATACACCTGGAATAAGACAGAAATGAGACATCATGCAGTTACCAATCCTTGAAATAGCATATCTGTAATTTGCAGAATGAGGCCCCAAGAGTGTGAATTTAGTGACGCTACCCTGCACAGTGGGCTAGCATCGCTAAATTGTTTTTAGTTACTTTTTCCCCTCTGTTCAGTTTCTATATCCCTTAATTTTCAGAACAATAAATGCACACCAATTTCAACTGGGGAACTTCAATCTTATCCTAGGTCTCCCATAGCCTCAGCAGAATGAGGTCACCAGAGGGTGAATCTGGAGATGCTAGCCAGTTTATATATAGGCATGTGGTTTAAGATCCAAATTGGTACTAAAATATTCTTGCTGACTTCAACGAACTTATGATGTCATGTCTATTAGATGGGGTCTATTAGCAACGGTGTCTCTGTCTGTTTATTTGAAGCCCGGCTTTATTCTAAACATTATTATTCGAATACATCCACAACTTCGACCTCAAGTTATATGCTGATTAAAACATACAATGCAGATTTTGTCCATACGTTTTTTTCTTTCTTTTTTCCAAATTCAAAGTTATATCTGTGGCTCATGTGCCCCATCGTCTCAAGTCAACATTTATGTATATGCATGTCGCTATGACAGTATTCCTGTGTAAATGACGCGAGTATCAAAGTATCAAATAAATAGATAGTCTTATATATAGTATCGGGCACATCCACCCTGTTTTTGGGTGGATGTGCCTTCAATGTATGCATTAACATTAATATTACATATACTATAAAATATATTTATGTACCTGTTAAATGTGCTTTTGTCATATATTTGTATTTGAATCTTGTATATCTCATATATCATGATTATTGATTTATTGAGATTAAAGAATTGAATTGAAAAATGTCCATAATACACGAAATTTTTACGATAGTGTTGTTGCGGTATTCATAAGTGGTGGAGTCCGATTCAGTATGGCACATGTGGGTCGGAGGATTGCTTTGCACTAATTAACACAGCTACAGCTAGCTTGAACATTGTCATATGATTGTCTGGGATTGGGTTTCATCGCCTCCCATATATGTGTAGTGGCATGAGTCAGCATGAATATATATATATGGGGCAGCTTAAATTGTGAGATCTGCATCCACAATCGTGAGATATGAAATCGTGAGTCTCACGCCAAAATCTTGGTTATTAGGAAGAAGTAATTGTGAGTTAAGTTCAATTTACACAACATCACATTTCTATGAACCAAAAAGTATTGTACAACACATGAGGCCATTTATATAACCATTATGAATAAGAACACACCATTATAATCAATAATTATACTACAACATGCCGATGTGACTTATATGTAGGGGTGCCACGATTAATCGTATAATCGATTAACTGTTGATAAAGCCGATAATCAGTTACCATTTCTATCGTCGATTAATCTGTGTTATTTATTTCGGACGTCGGAAAATAGCGGGTATTACTGGGTATTATTGAATACCATGTTTGTTTTACACTCTTTTAACCTTTACCCAACAGAAGTGCCCTGTGCCAATGCATTCTCTTATATATGCGAGTCGACCATAGGTCGCCTCGCATATATAAGAGAATGCATTGGCTTAACACATTAAATATTTTAAAATTGTTAAAGAATGTAAGAAAAAATGGTAAAAAGTGTTAAAAAAAGATTTTTTAGGCCAATGCATTCTCTTATATATGCGAGGCGACCTATGGTCGACTCGCATATATAAGAGAATACATTGGCACAGGGCATAACTGTAACTATCACAATGTGGTCAAGGAGCCGGTTCCAATGATATCCATATTTGTATGGTTCTATTGAGACAGACCGAAGATATTTTAGGCTGTTGAAGCTTTATTTGGCCGGTTTTGGCCGGTTTGTTGGGTAAAGGTTTAATCTACAACCGAAGGGTTAACAACCTTCGATTGTGTATCAATGAGACAACATGAGTACTACTAACTTATGTTGCAAAAAGTTAGCAGTTCATTTGATGATGCAACATGGTTACTATTCGGGTTGTTGTATATTCTACAAATTGGCGGCACTGCAGCTTTGAACTTATGGCAACGTTATTGTATATTTATACGTACCTGAAAAGCGGCACTATGCCGACTGTCACCATGTTCAATGAACTGAATGCACTCACCCTTGAATCTGATTGAACCAATGGGGAGTTGATTGACATTCTCAAGAAACCAGGGAACCTACGGCATTTTAATCAGTGATGTTCTCCGCGATGTCAATTGCGAGTATACTTTGTTTGCCAGCCATCCATCGTGCATTCTTACTTTTATATTGTTTGTATGTTTGGCTATTCATAACACTGAAATTAATTGCTATGTTCATTCTAATGAACTCACAAATATTATAACATCGCCGAGAACTGTGCTCGTATTGAATTCATTGTGTTCATTTGTCATTAACAGTGGTTTATCATGCACTTTATTAACGTAAAAAATTACATCAGCCGATGCCTCAACAGGCTTCTCCCTGAATCATACCACCCTAAGATGACATACACATATGGTATGAGTTGAGTTTTAGCCCTTACCACTCTGAAATTGGTTGGGATAATGCTGTTTTACTTCAAAGCATTGTTGACCCGCTCATCTAAAATCCCCAAACAACTGTAATAAAATATCACAATTGTTGTCAACTGAAAGTAGTAATGTAATGGGAAAATTATATTTTATCACAATGTTTATTTACATAAATATAATTTGATTTGACCCCGCGAAGGTGGCATAGTGAATTAAATGTAAACAAAGTGATGTTACTCGTAATCACCCAGCATATCTTATGTGCGACTTAACAAGAAAGTTAGATATAATCATTGTGACTGCAAGGTGTCACTATTTCTGATGTACATATCATCATGAATTGATTTGATGGGTAAAATTGATTAAAAGTGACAAAAAATGCCACACTGGATCTGGGAATAAAGACTTATATAGAAAGATATATACACAGGGCTTTGATGTAAAACAATATTATCCCAAACGATTTAACTAGATGGTTTATATCAAAGGAAACTTGGACTAACCTGAGTATGAGTTTAGTTTTCACCCATACCACCCTGAAGATGAGATACATGTATAGGCATGAGTTGAGTTTTGGTCATACCACCCTGAAGATGACATACATGTATGGGCATGAGTTGAGTTTTTGCCCAAACCACCCTGAAATGACGTACCTGTATGGGTATAATATGAGCCGAGTAATGATCCAAATCACCAGAAAAATGACGAATGAAGCTGTACCAATATCCTTCCTGTTTACAATATTCATTATTTTAGCAAACTGTGAAGATAATGTTAATAGAAAATATTAGCAACTAAACATGAATAATGCATTCTGTTCCAAAAACCGATCAATAACTATCAGTCAAGAATGTGAATCATTATTCACATTTCGATTCTCGACTTGAATTCTTCTTTTAACCCTTTCATGAAGGGAGCTGTGCTGGTGCAGCATTAAGGGAGCCTCACATATATAAGAGAATGCAATGGCTTACAAGGTCAATGTAAATGTTGTTAGGCCAATGTATTCTATTATATTTGCGAGGCTCCCTATGGGAGACTCACATATATAAGAGAATGTATTGGCACATGGTTTTCGAAAAATTTCAGGAAACTCCAGTCATGAAAGTGTTAATGAATCTAGGCCATGAAATAGTTTATATAGTGCAAACCCTTTCTATACTAAATGAATTCTCCCATTCAGTTATAATAGTATACATTAGAATGATCTTATTCATTTGGAGGGACGTTGAAGATATACAAGCAGAAGGCAGCCCGACAAAATGATAATACATGTTCATTGGTAGGAAATGTTTAGATAATAAGTTCAACATATGGTCGTTTGTTAATATTATTAAACAATTCCTAAGGTTAGTATAGAAAGGGTTAAAGCAAATGGCATTTACAGCGAGAAAATGTTTTTAAACAAGACAGTCAATGACCGTTGAGTTGCTCATATGACTGAAAAGACTGAGAAGACTGGGACCATATGTCAGTACTTGCAAAATTACTTAAAAACAAGTTGTTGTAAACAGCTAGAGGGTCTTCATTGAGCGGGGGTGTCCAGATTAAAATTTCCAACTGCACAACCCTGACCAAACTCCCACCATACCCTATATCCCTCCCCTAACAAGACAGCTAGACCACATTTCTATGTTTGTGAAACTCCTTTTGCAAATCCCCCTTAAGTTGGTATTTTACAACTGGTACTTCAATCCCTCCAACTGTTTACATTGATTCGTGCATTTAATAATGTTATTTGTACGATTTATTTGTTATATATAGGCTATTGTATTAAATCCTTGAAATTGGCATTTTTTCTTCTCCCTTAGAATTGCATGAAATTATATATCGGTTTCTATGGCATTTTCTATGGCATTGCATTTTGATGGTTGTTTTATTATTATCTACTTTTTAATGAACCCACAGTTAACTTTTTTTGTCAGAAATAACAAAAGTTTTTTTATTCGAACTGATTTTTTTCGTTTCCTTCCATAAGGCTGGTAACTTCGTTCCAGGGAATGATTGAAGATCTATCACATAACATGACACACTGTGAAATGGATAGCTGCAATGCATTCTATCCATTGGGATAAGTGATGTAAACTTTGAATATTATTTTTGAGTTCACCTCCTATATAATCCACTTTTATGCAGCTTTTGTTTTAGTTATTGGCAAATTAAATCACTATTAGAAAAAGGTTTGAATCCCTAAACTATTGTCAATAATTTTGCAAGTGGCTCACAAGTACTGTTGGCTTACCAGACAAATGTCAGTTGCAATACAAGAGATGGTCTGTCGTCCAGTGCATACCCCCCCCCCCCCACATACTGCCTACTGTGGACATATATATAACCTATGACTGAGATACTGAACGTTTTCAGATTAACAAAGATGAATAACTCTAGAACGAACTAGATGTCCAATGGGACTAAGGATACCCCCCTGTGTTTTTAAACACTAAGATGTTTCACATTTAAACATTTAGTTAAAATAACAAAATAACAGATTCCCATTGCAGGTGCACAATCCTAAGCCCTAACCCTAATCCTAAACCTATTGACTGAAAAATGTAGGGATAAAAGTTCTGACAAAATTATGCATGTTGCGAAACTGTTCTAAGTTGAAAAAAGGGAATAACTCCAACAAAAATGTCGGCAGATGTCATAATCGCAGGTGCACATTTTCCCATTGTACTAAATATCTGTGCCAAGTTTCAAAAAGATTGACATAAAAATGTGGGAATAAAAGCTCTGACAAAATGATGCATGCTGCAAAAAAAATTGTAAGTCGAAAAAGGGGGATAACTTCACCAAAAAAGTCCGACAGACGTCATAATCGCAAGTGCACAGGTTCCCATGGTGGCCGATGTCTGTGCCAAGTTTCACGAAAAATGATAATAAAAAAACGACTGAGAAAAAATCCGAACAAATTTGTGTCCACGGACGACTGACGGACGGAGAAGCGGATTCCAGTATACCCCCCCCCCCCCCCCCACAACTTCGTTGCATGAAGTATAAAAACCTGAACAAAACGATTGAACACGCCATTGAATGTCCTCATTGTGATGAACATCCGCAAAAAAAATTCATGAAGATCCGACAACCTATATAGGTTGAGATATCTACTCGGAAGGAAAAAAACCACAATATTTCCAGATAAACAAATATGAATAACTCTAGAACAGAAACCCCAAACAAAACATCTGAACACTCCTTTGAATTTCCTCATAGTAGTGAACATCCATACCAACTTTCATTGAGATCTGACAACCGGTGGTGGCGAAATCTACTCGGACAGGCAAAAAGCCAACATTTCCAGATAAACAAAGATGAATAATATGAATAATGGAAAGCCCGAACAAAATGATTGAACACTCCATTTAATGTCCTCATAGTAGTGAACATCCATACCAAATTTAAATAAGATCTCGGACAGATGGACATGTTTGGATGACTCCATAGTACGACGGACGGACAGATGCAAAGCAAAACAGTATACACCCCCCTTTTTTTAACGGGAGGTAAAAATGAATAGTCATGTAGAACCCTAATAGATATGTGACTTGTCTGATGTTGTGAGGACTCCAGCTGCATGGTGGAAAAAACATTTGAACATACATATTTTTTGTTAACCCTTTACCCAACAGAACGGCCCTGTGCCAATGCATTCTCTTATATATGCGAGTCGACCATAGGTCGCCTCGCATATATAAGAGAATGCATTGGCTTAACACATTAAAAATTATAAAATTGTTAAAGAATGTAAGAAAAAATGGTAAAAAGTGTTAAAAAAAGATTTTTTTAGGCCAATGCATTCTCTTATATATAAGAGGCGACCTATGGTCGACTCGCATATATAAGAGAATGCATTGGCACAGGGCATAACTGTAACTATCACAATCTGGTCAAGGAGCCGGTTCCAATGATATCCATATTTGTATGGTTCTATTGAGACAGACCGAAGATATTTTAGGCTGTTGAAGCTTTATTTGGCCGGTTTTGGCCGGTTTGTTGGGTAAAGGGTTAAAAGGAGAGGAATGGTAAAATCTCTGAAATCCATTTCATCCACAACCCCATACTGTATATCTTACCTCAAGAAAAGGGTCTGCGGCATCATGTAAAAGAAGAACGAGGCTCCCAATTCTAACATGGTTAACTAACCAGGAATTAACCATCAGCAGTATGGTAGCCACATGGTGAATAACATTTTCATAAAAATCCTGAAATAAACAAGATATTTAAGATCAGTAAAAAACAAATACATGTAAATATTTAAAGTGATATGAAACACTGCGGTAGGGTGATCAAATAGAAATGGAGAATAATCTTGCTCAAAGTATTTATTTACAAATATTATATCCAAATCGGCAACAAACATCGTCATTAATATTAATTCTTATATATTAATTAATTGCAGTGATTCTCGAGGGTGAAATCATTTTCGTTAGTTTATCGCAGATAGTTGCTCCCGAATCGAGAAGTAAATATTTACAATTGAGGATAGTTCAGACGATGATTTCTACGGATTGGTACAGTCGGTTTGCTTGAAATTTTCGGTGATGTTACCAAAATGCTACATTCCTCCAGTTGACATAGCGCCTGAATGCTAACTTATCAGTTTCACATACCCGAACAAGTACATAATATATCTTTAATGATGTAAATTTAGGGTTCCAGGCCAATTTTTTAAGATACCTTTTTTGCTTTTTGTATAGATTCTAATGTATAAAATAGCACATTTAAAACAAGAACTATCATCTGAAAAACAGTTGTTTATACAGATTTGTGTATCCATTTAATTTATATAATTTTCACAAACAAATTGACAATTTTTTAATATAAAAATCTAAGTTTATATGGCATATTTGGTTTTCAAAATTTAGTTTAGTGGCAGAAAGCCAATAGTCATGTTAACCCTTTCTATACTAAATGGTGTATGATTTTTTAATTGAAAAAGTCCAAGAGATTTGGACAAAATATCGCCAAGGTAAAAACTAATGCTCTGAGTATTGGAATCGAACTCATTATTGGACACCAATTGTTCTCATACAAATTTTCATTACCTTTGACATATTTAATTCAATATACAGCCTTATCAAACAATCAACTTCGAATCTCATTGGACTTACATATTATGTTCAGACATAATAATTGTAGATAACTTGAATGGTTTCTTGTTATTATTGCTCCCAGTCAAAGTGGGTAGATGGCATGAAATTGAAGAACGAAATTGCATGCTATGTACTTCTGGCGGCTTTAGCGATGAATTCCATTATGTGTTCAAATGCGAGAAATTTAAGAACCAAGAACTCATCTCTTACCAATAGAATTCACAGAAAAAAACAAATCTAATAGTTATGAGTGAACTACTCAACACTAAAGATAAACAATTATTTCAACATCTATGTATTCTGATAAGACAAACAGAATTTTCTTAGATTTATATATCATGTAACGTACATGAACGTCCATGCAATAGAATATATCATATTATAAAACTGTGTTTAAATATACTGAAGTATATATATACATGTATGGTAGCCAAATTATATGATATATATGACCTCTATACAAAGGTACATTATTTGTTTAATCGATAGTATTTTGGCTAGATAAATATGTTTGTTCGCCATGTTGACATCATATACATATGTACATTTATGTATGTACATGTAGTTAATATATTTATATCAATGCCTTTGTTAAGGAAATGAGAAATAAATGAATTGAATTGAATTGCTGTATAAAAGCATTTGTTATCTAGTCTAGAATTCCAACTTGGCATCCAACTTTGGATAAAAGAATTGTTCACATACTGGAAACAGTAAGGTAATTCCTAGCTCAAAATTGCTTCCTTTCCTGGGATCCCTTATTCACATAATATTCTTTAACCCTTTCATGACTGGAGCATTTCCCTTTAGGAAATGTTCAGATAATAGGTTCAACATATGTCATTTGTTGAACTTATTATCTGAACATTTCCCACCAAAGAATAGGAATACTTCTGCACTTCTACTATCTTTTATAAACTGTTGTCTGCTTATATTTGCTGAACACCCTTCCAGGTGAATAATAGACCATTCCAATGTATACGTTCATAGCTGAATGGTTGAATACTTCAGACTAACAAATACATACTTTTCTCTTGACATCGAATGCCAGTGAAGACAGTAGAGAGATGTAGAATCCTAGTTCAAGCATATAGTACAGGAACAAGTCATTGGTCACATGCTGAAAAACAACACATTCAACACAATTAGGGAAGTTAACTATGACATTGACAACATCAGAAAGAACCTTATTTTTGTGCATTAAGTAATAGAAGAATTTGGGTGGTAGGGATGGTAGGGAAACAGATAGGGAACACGATCTGACAAAATAATATCCTTGTTAGATCCCACATGTCTGACAATAAATATTCTAGTTCTGATTGTGTTATCATGCAAAACATGCTTTGCCCAATGGTCAATCATGGTGAAAAGACAGAGCATATAAATACCCCCCCCCCCCCAGAACATGAATAAAACTTTTTGATCCATGGACTTAAGAACAATCTGAGAGGCAAATTTCCCACATGTTAACCATGCATGCCATAAGTCATCAACATGTCAATATTCTAGGAAACCCATTTACCAGATAATTAAAACAAAACATATTCCAGTTAAAAATACATAATATGAATTAACGCTCCTACATTACTATTGCTTTGGCCTTGGGGGTAAAAAATATTTGATTTCGGTCGAGGAACCCAAAATTTCAAAACATTTCTCCGATAAATGCGGGCTGCGGGGTGTGCCAATGGATTCAAATTTTAAATCAAAAATGGCTACTGGTGGCCATGTTTTTAATGAATTTCAGAAAAAATTCATGGCTCCCATCTAGGGGCCATCCCGAAGATGCATATGAAGTTTGGTGATAATGGATGAGAAATATGACCTGTAAGATGCGCTAAAGGATTTAGTCATACTAATAGCAAAATCCAAGATGGCCACTGACAGCCATGTTTTTAACAGAATTCGGAAAAATGGTAAGCATCCATCTGGAGGTCACCACGAGGATCCATATGAAGTTTGGTGATGATCGGATTAGGGATATGCTCTGCAGGGTGTGCTAAATGATTTAGTGATGCAAAGAGTAACATTCAAGATTGCTGCCAAGTATCAAGGACAAAATAAAATATGGGACTGGGTCACTGCATAGTCGGCTATGTGATATATATTACTTACCAGTTTTGTATATGTTATCCGGATAATTGTTGTTGAGGTAAGCAGGTCTGAGATATGAAACTATGAGTGGGGATGTGTGTAACTACACACATCGGGTCCTTAGGAATGATAGAGGGCAGGGTACTCATAGGAATGTACGTGTTTTGGGATAACGTGCCACTAGTATATAAATATTATGTATTATATATATAGCTATATATATATATATATATATATACATATAGCTATATATATATGTATATATATATATATATATATATATATATCTATTATATATTTTGGAAGATCTGTCTGTGTGTGTGTGTGTTCGCGATGAACTCGAAAACGGCCAAGCCGATTTCGATGAAACTTGGTATGTGGGGGTATTTTCGACCGGGGGTGGCATGTGCCTATTAATTTGTCCGTGCGACGTGACATTGACCTTGAAATCGGGTAATTTCAAGGTCAAACGCCCGAATATCACGGGATTTCGATGAAACTTGGTATTTGGGAGTACCTAATAATATCCTTGTTAGATCCCACCTGTCTGACTAGAAATATTCTAGTTCTGATTGTGTTATCATGCAAAACATGCTTTGCCCAATGGTCATTCGTGGTGAAAAGACAGAGCATATAAATACCCCCCCCCCCCCAGAACATGGATAAAACTTTTTGATCCATGGACTTAAGAACAATCTGAGAGGCATATTTCCCACATGTTAACCATACATGCCATAAGTCATAAACATGTCAATATTCTAGGAAACCCATTTACCAGATAATTAAAACAAAACATATTCCAGTTAAAAATACATAATATGAATTAACGCTCCTAAATTACTATTGCTTTGGTCTTGGGGGTAAAAAATATTTGATTTCCGTCGAGGAACCCAAAATTTCAAAACATTTCTCCGATAAATGCGGGCTGGATTCAAATTTTAAATAAAAAATGGCTACTGGTGGCCATGTTTTTAATGAATTTCAGAAAAAATTCATGGCTCCCATATAGGGGCCATCCCGAAGATGCATATGAAGTTTGGTGATGATGGATGAGAAATGTGACCTGTAAGATGCGCTAAAGGATTTAGTCATACTAATAGCAAAATCCAAGATGGCCACTGACAGCCATGTTTTTAAAAGAATTCGGAAAAATGGTAAGCACCCATCTGGAGGTCACCACGAGGATCCATCTGAAGTTTGGTTATGATCGGATTAGGGATATGCTCTGCAGGGTGTGCTAAAGGATTTAGTGATGCAAAGAGTAAAATTCAAGATTGCTGCCAAGTATCAAGGACAAAATAAAATATGGGGCTGGGGCACTACATAGTCGGCTATGTGATATATACATGTATTACTTACCAGTTTTATATATGTTATCCGGATAATTGTTGTTGAGGAAAGCAGTTCTGTGTTGGTGTGAGATATGAAACTATGAGTGGGGAGGGGTGTAACTACACACATCGGGTCCTTCGGAATGATAGAGGGCAGGGTACTCATAGGAATGTAAGTGTTTTGGGATAACGTGCCACTAGTATATAAAGGTTGGGTCACAATTTGACCCGTCCAAAACACTGCCCAGACAAAAGTACCCGACAACAGTACCGGTCGAAATCCACCCGGTTTTACCCGATTTTACCTTGAATTGGTCCGGGCTGTTTCCCCTCTGCTTTTCGGCGAATTGCGCGTTTTTACCTTGAATTGTCCATTTTGAAGGTCAAGGTCAGGTGGGGTCACGATTTGACCCTTCCAAAACACTCCCCGGCCGAAAGTAACCCCACATACCAAGTTTCATCGAAATCGGTTCTGTCGTTTTCGAGTCCATCGCGAACACACAGACAGACAGACAGACATACAGACAGACAGAGGTCTTCAAAATATATATGAGAGATATATATATAAATAGATTACGACCTCCTTGTGTTGTTCTATGCATTTCAAGCAGGGTTGTTATTAATACAAGGTTGTTACTAATATAATTATTTACATCATGCGAAGAATCTTATATGGGGTGGAGGTTGGGTGCCTTAACTACATGGTTCTGTGAGAAAGAACTCCTTTCCTATGAAGACCTATTATTACCAGGGGAGTGTAAACCAGGAGAATTTGGATTTTACTGAATAGTATTTACTGAAATACAATGCCGAGAACATATTTGCAGGAAAGAAATTGTTTTGTATGTTCCGTATTAAGCCTTTCTATACTAAATGGATTCTCCCAGTCAGTTAAAAAGTGTAATCGGAATGGTCTAGTATTAATTTGGAGGGATGATAAGGCGGTCAAAGCAGATGACAGATAAATGAAAGTGCAGAAGGTGCCCTATTTATCGAGGGAAATGTTTAGATAATATGTTCAACAATATACATGTATAGTGTATTAATATTATATTTATTTGTAATTGTACTTTCCATGTGTGTGTATTGTAAATAAAATTATCCTATGACCTGTTTGTTGAACTTTTTATCTGAACATTTCCTATGGGATAACTACTCATCAATGAGTATTTAGTGTAGAAAGAGTTAATAGAAACTCCTAACGGTATTTGAACTGAAACATTACTAAATGCTCAAAGCAGTAATCTGTTAATGCTCACCTGGTGTGGTAACCCTCGCCAAAACTCAATTGAATCGTATAACCAAGCTTTCTGTGGAAATGAAATTATAAATTGATAATTTGAAGTTCAACTAGACTTAACCCATCGCCGGCGGAACGTATAGTTAACACTTTCGCCTACGAAAAATAATTGGATGTTTTCAAATATCATACAGGTCATGGAATTTGATAATCTGATAGACACAAACTGTTTTCATGGATAGTTTCATGCCGTTCAGAACCTTTTCCAGTTCGGGCGCGACATTTATGAACCCTCTGTCGCCAGAACTTCAACTTTATCAGGATAAATTGTGTGCACATTTGTGGGCCTTTAATGTCTAAAATAGTACAATCGAGGTAATAGAAGTTTATCTAATAGGAATTTGACTCAAACTCCTGAAAAGTACTGGAATTTAAAGGGACACCCACCATCATTGAACCAAATCATCATCAAGGGGCTGAAATTTTGACACAGGTATATTTAAAATATAAATATGACATTTGTCAAAATGAGATAAATTCCTTATGGGTACGATAGATATTCGTAACTAACTTTACAAAACTTATAAATATGCCTTTCTAAAATATGCGTGTAAAATTCAAGATGGCTGCTGGTGGCCATGTTTTTCAACAAAATAAAGAAAATTTGATGGATCCAATCTAGTGGTCATCCCGTAGATTGATTTGAAGTCTGGCGACGATTGGATGAGATATATCGGCTGTATAGTGTGCCAAGAGAAAATCCAAGATATCTGCCAGAAACCCATGTTTTTCTTCGAAAATCATTCAAATTCGATATCTAGAGGTGATGACTTAAACATGCCTGTACATTTTAAAAACAATTCTCCAATAAATGCGGACTGCAGGGTGTTCCGCTGGATCCATATCTGAAACCTAATTTCGGTAAAAATTAGAGACTTCCATCTAGAGGTCACCCCAGAGATTCATATGAAGGTTGGAGACAATCAGATGAGAGATGTAACCTGTAGGGTGTTCAAAGGGATGTAGTCAAGCAAAGAGTAAAATCCAAGTTGGCCGCTGGTGTCCATTCTTTCCCAAATGACCCCAAAATGACTCGTTTCCCATCTACATGTCAATGTCAACAGCCAATTTCATAATGATCAGACCAAAGGTATGGCCTATGGCCGTGCTGATGTATTTACATTGTTTAATACTGAACATTAAGATGGCCGATGGCAGCCATATTGTTTGGCCGATACACCTCCAAACATTATCGTTCCCATCTACATGTCAATGTCAACGTACGATATAAATTTCATCACGATTAGACGAAATGTACGGCGTGTAGCACGTGCTAATCGATTGAATTTTGAACTCCAAGATAGCTGCTGGTGGCCATGTTCTTTTGCCGAATGACCCCAAAATGACTCGTTCCCATCTACATGTCAATAAAAACAGTCATTACAAATTTTATAATTATCCAAGCAAAGGTACGACATGTAGCGCATGCTAACGGAAATTGTTGACGGATGCATGCACACCAACAATGGCAATATCTAACAAAACTATTGAACACTCCATTGAATGTCCTCATAGTAGTGAACACCCATACCGAATTTCATTGAGATTGGACAACTGGTGGTTGAGATATCCGCCCAGACAGATGGATGGACAAAGGATCGGACACATGTAATCCAGTATACCACTTTCCTTCGGTCATGGGGGTATAATAAGAATTGTGTTTCCTTTAACCCTTCTATGGCTGGAGTTTCCTGAAACTTTGCGAAAACCCTGTGCCAATTCATTCTCTTATATATGCGAATCTTCCATAGGCAGCCATAAGATAATACATTGGCCTAACAATATTTACCTTGACCATGTAAGCCAGTGTATTATATTATACAAGAAATGCTCATTGTGCCATGGAAACAGTTCTGGCTATTTTGAAAAAATGTAATTGGACTATAGAAATGAGAGGCCGATCACGATCGGCTGATGTTTAACCCATCCCTTGGCGATAGTAAATTGTTATGATCAGAATCATAATATTTTAATGTTGAATCATAGAGTATACTGTTATGATCTAAAGTAGTATAGACAAATGTACATACTAGCTAGTAATATTGTAATAACACAAATTATTGGAATGTATGGTTCAAAATAGAAGGGTTAATATAACATATAAACTATAGAGCCTGTCACCAATATCATAGTGTAAGCAGTTATATTCATGTTGTTACAAATTGGCATGTGAGATATAAAAATAATATAGTTATTTAATTAATTGAAAATGTTAAAAGACATGGAATGGGTAAAAGGGGTTAAATCACCTATCTCTGCCCTGTTTGATCCAATGTAAGTCCAAGCATCCAAGGACCTAAAGCTCCATTGGTCTAGTTAAATAAATTCACATGGCTAAGTTGTGGTTAAAAAGATAGCTAAATCAATTTATACAATAATTCATTATTCTGTGTGTGGCCAATTCTCTTATGTATGGGGGCTATAAATAACTCTCAATCCAATAAACCAACTTGGCTCTTATCTGTCTCACAGAGAAGCAGGTATTAATTGTAAGATGGCGACTTAAACGGGTGAATTTTTTTTTGATGGGAATCAAAACACGAATAAATCAATTTGTATAGGCGGTATTCTGCACCACAACAGTTAGCGTCGAAGCCACAATCTACCCGACAGGTCATATGATCGCAGTGAGTGACTTGATCGCATAAAATTCAGCCGTAATAAAGTTTGAAAATCCACAAAAACACATCACCAATTGTCGTGCAATAGTTTTCTACTGATAAATATGCCTGACAAACGTCTACCAGCATCTACATCTAGCGCTGATGAAAGCCTGAATACGGAACCGGTAAAGCCTAAATTGAAGGCAGTATTGCCAAACAAAAAACAAAAAACTACACATAGCCAACCAACATTGAACTTTGGTCCTGACCCAAAAAAATAGGACAATAGTAACTCAGCTATTGAGAAAAGTTTGGAATTGATAAACAAAAAACTGGATATGCTTGTGACAACAGAACAATTAGATAATAGACTGAAGCCGTTGGTGAAAGTTGATGACTTAAACACAATTCTGGAAAAGATGAAAGGTGACTATGACAAAAAAATAGGAGATGTGAGGGATGAATTTGCTAGCAACATTTTCAAATTAGAAAAATCAATAGACTCATTAAAGCAAGAAGTGAAACAGCTAAAAGATGATTCAGATGATAAAAGTGGCGAGATAGTAAAACTCAAAGAACTAAACAAAAAGCTAAATGATAACATCAATAACCTAGAGCAACAGACAAGGAAAGAGAGTGTGAGAATATTCGGGATAGATGGTGACAGTAAGAACGAAAGTCGGCTGGAATGCGAACAGAAAGTTGTAAGAATGTGCAATGAGAAGTTAAATATGAAAATAACATTGTCAGATATCAGTATTGCACACAGACTGGGTCACTATACTGACAATCAAGACCAACCTAGACCTATGATATGCAAATTTGTATCTAGAAGAACAAAAAATGAAGTGATTTGTGCAAGAAAGGGGCTAAAGGGGCAAAAGACTGTCATAAAAGATGACCTTACCCAAATAAACAATATATTGTTAAAAACAGCAAAAGAAGCACAAGGGGTTAAGGATTCGTGGACAATGAATGTTAAATATTCATCAAATATACTGATGATAACAAGAGAAACAAAGTTATTAAATGTTTGGGAGACATATAATTAAACATTCCCATAATGTGCCGATTGGAAATGTTTGTCTATTGTTTGATCATCAGCCATATCCACTAAATTGTAGTGAATCTTATCAGTCCACTAAGTCCATTAGTATATGGTATATATGTGTGTTTAAAGTCATTTGACAAAGTCAGTCCATATTGTGTATATGTATGATGTGTATATGTATGTATATGCATATGGGTATATATGTATGTATATTTACGTGTATGTGAATGTATAATTGTATATATATGTGTATGTTGTGTGTATATATATATGCATATATATATAGTTGACACAGAGGCATATTGCATAATGGGTGTAACTGTAATTGGAATACATTGTTGACCCCATCCCATAAATGAATAAATTACAAATATATACATTGGTTGACAAAACGAAGACCTACCTAGTCATGATATATCGTGATGGATAGAATTGATATGCATTCTTATCCTACACTTAAATGAATAAATTATAAATGTACAATTATTGTTATTACAACTGTGACCTACAGTCAAGATTCCACAGTGGTTGTACTTTCAATGCATTTGTTGGTCCATCCTTGAATTAATGCATTACAAACCATTGTTAATCTCACCCCTGCATGACTAAATAATAAGTAATATAGTCACTTCTCATACAGCTAAGTCCTAAATGATATATCAAAATGGATCAAATTAAATTCATTGCTGAATTGCACAACTAAATTAGAAATAATATACCCATTAATAACATAGTCAATGCTTGCCCATTCATTATGTCATGGATGTAACTGGAATACACTGAATAATTTAAAATATATACTTTGGGTGACAAAAAGTCCCACCAAGTCATGATATATCATAATGGACAGAACTCCGAACTACATTGAATGCATACGTTATAGATGTACAATTATTGTTGTTATTATTAACACATTTGTCCTATCCAGTTATGATGTCACGATGGATGTAATTGGAGTGCATTTGTCGCCCCCACCCCTGAATGAATACACTGAAAATCATTGTTGACCCCACCCCTGCATGACTCAATTATAAAACATCTTTTTACTGCTCATACAGCTAAGTTCTAAGTGATGTATCAGAATGGATGAAATTAAATTCATTGCTGCCTTGCACAATTAATTTATGAATTATATATTTATTGCTGACATAACCATGCCAACCCAGTCATGATATTCGATTGATGTAACTGGAATGCATTGTTAACTTGACCCCTTAAATGAATAAACTGAAAATATATAATACAACTAAGTCCTAAGCAGTCATGATATATCATACTGGATGAAATTGATATTCGTGTTGACCCCACCCTTAAATGGGTGGAATTAAAATGAAATGTTAACCCCCACCTTAAAGGAATGGAATTGAATTGCATTATTGACCCCATCTTTAAATGAATAACTAAAATATTTTCATTTATTACTGACATACCTAAGTTCCACCCAGTCAATAAATATCATTATGGATGAAATTAGAATATATTATGACCCAACCAACTCAAGTTTCATGGATAAGTTATAACATTAGTATAGATTTGGCACTCTTGAGTTCTACCAAATCATTATTTATAATTATATGAATGGATGGAATTAAATTCATTGTTGATCCCACCTGTTGCATGACGAATTATAAATACTTTATTGCTGACAAAGCCATGTCCTACAGAGGCATATGACATAATGGATGTAATTATTATTGGAATGCATTTTTGATCCTACTCCTAAAATGATTGAACTAAAAATATATACTTTGGTTGACAGAACTAAGTCCTACCAAGTCATGATATATCACAATGGATAGAATTGGTATGAATTCTTATCCAAACCCTAAATGAATAAATCATAGATGTACAATTATTGTTATTACAACCATGTCCTACGGTCAAGATGTCACAGTGGATATAACTTTAATGCACTTGTTGGCCCCACCCTTAAAATAATACATTAAAAATCATTGTTAACCCCACCCTTGCATGACTAAAAAATAAATAATATAGTTACTGGTCATACATCAATGTTCCAAGTGATATATCAGTAAGAATAAAATTAAATTTATTGCCGTATTGCCAAATTAAATTAGAAATAATATATCTATTGATAACCCAGTCAATCCCTGCGCATTCATTATGGCACGGATGTAACTGGAGCACATTGAATAAAATAAAATATATATTTTGGTTGACAAAAATAAGTCCTACAAAGTCATGATATATCATAATGGATATAATTGAAATACATTCTTACCCCAACATGAAATGGATACATTATAAATGTTCAATTATTGTTGTTACAACACATATGTCCTATCCAGTTATGATGTCACAATGGATATAATTGGAATTATTCTGTTGATCCCACACTGCATGACTAAATTATAAAACATATTTACTGCTCAACAGCTAAGTCCTAAGTGATATACCAGAATGGATGAAATTCTTGCATAATTCATTTATAAATTATATATTTACTGCTAACACTACCATGCCTACCCAGTCATGATATGTTATTGATATAACTTGAATGCATTTTTGACTTGACCCCTTAAATGACTAAATTGAAAATTTATAATCCTGTTGACATAACTAAATCCTACCCAGTCATGATGTATCTTAATGGATGGAATTGAAATTCTTGTTGACCCCACCCTTAAATTGGTGGAATTGAAATGAAATGTTAACCCCCACCCTTAAATGAATGGAATTGAAATGCATTCTTGTCCCATCACTAAATGAATAATTTATAAACTGTCACTTATCATTGACATACCTGAGTACCACCTAGTCATTATATACATATGATGGATGGAATTAGATTATACTATGACCTAACCCACTCAAGTCGCATGAATAAATTATAACAATAGTATATATTTTGCACTCTTGAGTTCTATCAAGTCATTATATATAATTATATGAATGGATGGAATAAAATTCATTGTTGATCCAACATGCTGCATGACTAGTTATAATTAATATTTTGTTGTTGATACAGCTAAGTCGTACAAAAGTATATGCCATATTAGATGTAATTGTTATTGAGTGCATTTTTGACCCCACCCCTGAAATGAATGAATTAAAAATATATACTTTGGTTGACAGATCTAAGTCCTACTAAGTCATGCATTCTTACCCCACCCTTAAATGAATAAATAACAGATGTACAGTTATTGATGTCACAAATGGATGAAACTAAATTCATTGCTGAAGTGCACAATTAAATTATAAATAATATATTTATTGATAACAGCCAATGCCTACAAATGAATGTAACTGAAATACATTGAATAAATTAAAATATACTTTGGTTGACAAAACTAAGTCCTACCAAGTCATGATATATCATAATGGATAGAATTGAAATACACTCTCACCCCACTATTAAATGAATACATTATCAATGTACAAGTATTATTGTTGTTACAACACTTATGCCCTATCCAGTTATGACGTCACAATGGATGCAAATGGAATGCACTTGTTGGCCCCACCCTTAAATGAATACATTGAAAATCATTGTTGACCCCACACCTACATGACTATAATATAAATAATATATGTACTGCCCATACAGCTAAGTCCTAAGTGATATATCAGAATGGATGAAATTAAATTCATTGATGACTTGCAAACAAATTATATATTTGTTTTTCTACCCAGTTATGATGTCATAATGTAGAGGGAATACACTTAGCTGGCCCCTACCCCTAAAATAATAAATTGAATTTCATAGTTGGCCCCACCCTTAAAATAATAAATTGAATATCATAGTTGACCCCACCCTGCATGACTAAATTATAAATAATGTATTTATTGCTGATACAGCTAAGTACTAAGTGATATATCAGAATGTCACAACTATGTCCCACCATGATATATCACAATGAATGTAATTGAAATACACTGTTCCCCATTAAAAGAATAAATGGAAATTCATTTTTGACAACCACCCTTAAAAGAAATGGAAATTCATTGCTGACCCCACCCCTACATGGAACCCACTTCCGCATTACCAAATTATAAATAATATACTTATTGCTGAACAGCTAAGTCCTAAGTGATTTATCAGAAAGGTTTAAATTAAATTCCCGGTTGACATGCATGACTAAATTATAAATGAAAAAATTTTGACATGTCATAATACAAAATGAAAAATATATATCTATTGTTGACAGAACTAAGTCATACCCATTCATGATATAATATAACAAATGAAATGCATTTTGACCCCCCACTCTTAAAGGAATAATTAAAACAAATTACTATTGTTGACAAAATTAAGTTCTACCTATTCACTACAAGTCATGATGACTCATCCCCTTCATTACGGGCTCTACGCTGGTGAGTATTACAGATCACAAGTCGATGCATTACCCTGTGTGTTAGATCCATTTGATCTTTGTGTCATGGCTTACGCCATCAAAGATCCATGGCGTGCGTCAAACAACATAGGCGGCTATAATTCCTATAAAAGTAACAATTAGGACCAACGCATATGTATTTATCAACTAAATACAAATACAAGTGTGAAACCATCCACTCACCTACGTGTCAGTTATCCTTAAAATCCGACAGATAACAGAACGTAAACACTGACATGTCGTGTGTTCGTCGACCATTGCATGTGACCCGTAATTTCATGAATCCCCCTGTGAGTTCCCCGTGCGCACGGCAAGGTAATCACATGCGTTCACATTGAGTGTACAATTCAGGTTGCCCTGATACAATTCAAGTTGAGGGGAACTACAATCTGCGCATGCGTGTAGTTTTTACAAATTACCAACTCCAATTTGTTACACATGCGTACTGTTAACATCCTGGTACAGTAATGCGAGTTGCAGAATCAAGTTTGCCATGCACGAGACGCACGTAGTCATGTGATATGTTAGCTCCTCCTGCTTCGGCCATTTAACCACGTTTTGTCAACATGTTTTCCGACTGGATTTTTGGATTAAATTATTACGGAATTATACACACGTTCTGGTAGGTGTCAGAGCTAATATATATTGCAATATTGTTAACATTAATGACTATGTTAGTTGATTTGTAAAATTAAGTGTATTTAAAAAAATTAAATAGCCGTCTAAGCTGATGCGCCGCCGCGGTCAGACCTGGATGGCCTTAGCCATATTACCAGGTCTGGTCAGACTACCTGTGTGTGAGTTTTCTATAGGGATTCTCGCATATATGGGTGAATGCACTGGCTTATCATGGCAAGGTAAATATTGTTTGGATAATGTATTTTCGTATATATACGAGAAAATGCAATGGCACAGGGTATTCGCATAATTTCAGGAAGCTCCGGTCATGGAATAAATTATAAATGTAGAATCATTGTCGTATGACAGTATGCCACGCTTGAATTTTACCAATTCATCTTATTTTTAATGGACATAATTGAAATGCATTGTCGACCCCAAATGAATCAATCAAATATATATCCATTGTAGACAAAACACAGTTCTACCCAGTCATGATATATCACAATGGGTTAATTGAAATGAACGTATATGCTTGTATGTGTACTCACTACAGGGATGACGCCAAAATATGACCAAGGCCGAAAGTTGAGACACGTTGGCATACTATTATCTCATATCACCAGGCTTTTCTAGACCAGGCTCTTCTGGTAAATAACCGGAAAACCAAACACTTTGTAATGAATCAATTTAAGTCTGTTCCATATAAATTCCGAAGGCGAAAACATCACTTGCAGTACAGTACAACACATTCAAACAATTTCGTACATAGCCTGCAAATGGGTCAACCTGGTCAATCATCCGTGAACCACGACCTGCACGAAACGCACGGCCTTGTTGAGCTGCCGTTAATATACACAAAAATCAAAACAGTCAATGACTGTTGAGACGCTTGTCGGAATAGTCGACTGACAAAAATAGCGACTTACACAGCAGCGGATCATCTTGTATATCATGCCAATGCAATGCATTATATTTGTTTATACACGAATGCACATGTATACACATATATTGCTTATACTAATATGTATATATTTATATGATTCCCATCAAATTGTTCGGTAAATATTTTATGTTCTGTTATTCCGTATTGCCCAAGATGATCTTGTGTGACAAGGATGCGCATGTTAGATCTCTTTACAAAGTTTACACGGACACGGTACTAAATATGCCGAAAATTGAAAGTACATTCCTGATTTGGGGTAAAATATATAACTCTAATATAATTTCAGACAATGGTTATCGATAGGCTATCTGTAGGTGAGCTCCAGGGTGATGACTTTAACTTTGCCACCGTATATAAGGGAGATGACTGTGATAACGGGAGTAACATTTACGACATTCTGAACCACCAATCTGATTATTATGCCCCACTTCAAATCAAGGAGAAACTATCAATTGAAAGGAAGACAACTGCCGAAGCTTGACCGCGAACTGTGACTCATTTGTTGACCTCCTATGTAATATTCAACAATCAGGGGAAAACATATTTGACATAATTGCGCTATCTGAAGTTTTTAGGGTAAGGGATAGCTTCACATTAGAAGGATATCACCCATTCGAGTACAAATCTCGTCCAGACAATGATGACGGAAGGGGTGGGGTCGGAATTTTCATTAAAAGTAGCCTTAAATATAAAACTAGAAATGACCTCTCGATATTCATTCCCCATGTTATTGAAACACTATTTGTAGAAATAAATCCGGGTAAAACAAATTCATACATTGTAGGCTCTATATACCGACCTAACACTGCCCCGCTCGCTGACATAGAAACCTTCTCTAATCGGCTTGACAATGTTATTATCAAACTCAACGAATTAAATGCGAAAGTATACATCGTAGGTGATTTTAACATAGACTTACTGCATTCTGATTCACACAGTAAAACAAATGCTTTCATCAGTAATATGTTCGAACGTGGATTCATGCCAGTGATTACTAAACCAACGAGAGTAGCTGAATTCTCAGCGACTCTCATTGACCACATTTACACAAATAGCATATCCAACTGCAAATTGCACAGTGGAATCATCCTATCGGACGTCTCAGACGACTTCGGGTACATTCCACGTCGAAGCCAATGATATCAACACAAAGAATGACGTAAATCAAACAACAACTAGAATAATGTCCGAAAACATTATAATTTTTTTTTAAAGACTTCTGTACAATCATTATTACGACAATATTCTCAAAGAAAATCAAGCAAACGTGCGACGCACTTGGACGATACTGAAAGACGCCCTTAAATTATCTCATGGTTTGAATACATTTCCTAACGAATTTTCAAATGGTACCGGTAACGGAAAACTGTCTGACCCGACAACTATCGCATGCGCATTCAACACATTTTTCGCTGACATTGGAAGAATTACCGCAAACAATGTAACACAGATTCCAGGGATGAAATTCACCGATTACCTACCGGGGCAGTATGAAAATAACCTTTTTATTTTCCCAACAAACAGAGATGAACTAATATCACTTTGCTCGAAACTATCTAATAAAACTTGCACAGATATAAACGATGTCTCCGTGAAACTAATGAAACAAACAATTAACGAAACGGTTGGACCACTCACGCATATTTTGAATCTCTCATTTGCTCAGGGACTTGTGCCCGAGAAAATGAAAATATCTAGAATAATGCCTATATACAAAAAAAGGCGAACGCGATCAGATTGAAAATTATAGACCAATCAGCATATTACCTGCATTTTCCAAAATAATGGAAAAAATAATCAATGCTCGGCTTTCATCTTTCCTCAACAAACATAAAATTCTTCATGAACACCAATATGGCTTTCGTAAGAAACATTCTACCATTCATCCACTAATACATCTTCTCGACGATGTACCGGAATGTAATGACAACAAAACCCGTGACTCCACCATTGCTATTTTCTTAGACTTATCAAAAGCTTTTGACACCATAAGTCACGAAATTTTACTCAGAAAGCTCAATCACTATGGAATAAGGGGAATTGCTAATGACTGGTTCAGAAGTTACTTACATGACAGACGACAATATGTAGAAGTCCACGATCATCAATCGGGAATGTTGACTATGACAAGTGGAGTACCACAGGGATATATCCTTGGCCCAATCCTATTTCTAATGTACGTCAACGACATGCCCAACAGTACCAATCTCAAACTTCTTTCATTTGCTGACGACACAACATTATACATATCAGGGAATAACTCTAAAACCATTCAGAATAAGATAAACGATGAACTAGATAAAGTATACAGCTGGTGCTGTAGTAACCGACTATCCCTCAATGAATCTAAAACTAAATATATGTTGTTGCATCCACAAAATAACGATTTTAAATGGGCAGATCTGCGAATTAAATTGAATAAAAAGGAACTAGTTCGTGTAAGTAATCAAAACCAAGAAAAATCACTTATATTCCTTGGCATAATCATTGACGAAAATCTTACTTTCAAGTACCACATATCAATGCTAACCAGAAAGATATCACATGCTATATACTGTCTAGGTAAAGCCAAACGATTCCTCACCAAACGTGCACTAAAAACTCTTTACTTCTCCTTAATTCACAGTCATCTCCTGTACGGAATAATAATCTGGGGACACGTTTCAGCATCAGTGTCTCTTTTTCGGCTACAGAAAAAAGCAGTCCGGATATTATGCAATAAAAGATATCGCAGTCACACAGAGCCGTTGTTTAAAACTCTAAAAATTATAAAGTTCCATGACCTGTATCATCTTCAAATCGCATTGTTCATGTATGATTGGAAAAACTAAAATCTTCCCCCGTCTTTCGAAAGTTTATTTAAGTATACACCAATATCAACAACACGACAGTCCGTCAACTTGGCTACTACAATTCCAAGGACGAATTTCTCTCAAATTCTACCAAGATACTCATTCACGTGTGTGTGGAACTGCTTGGACACAGCATATAAATTTGCAGCTAGCAGAACCATCTTTAAATCTTCCATACGTATAAATGTGCAATCACACTATAATAACTCAGTAACTTGTGACAACGCGGAATGCCGAGATTGTAGAAAGTAATCGGAACAATATGTATACCTATATTATGTATAATTGCGCTTAAGAGACGTGTCCTCATTACGTGTCGTAACGGACGTAACCCTGGATTACTCACCATTTATGGGCACATATCCATGGACACATAATTGTATAGACATTTATTTAATCATATCTGCCCGAACAAAATTGGATATATAAAACAGAACCCCAAAAGTGTAACAACATATTATCTCAACATCTGACCCTCATGCAACATCTCGATTGTCACACAACAATATGATCGCCATCTACTTATTCTCTATTGTGTATAAGGGGCGGCAGGAAGACGGCCTGTGTCGGCCATGCCGCTCCTGTGCAAATTTGAAGGATACATTATTATGTTTGTGTATTATGTATTTAATTTGTGCAAATAAACAATCCAATCCAATCTGGATAATTCTTAGTTGAAAAGGGGCCATAGCGCTGGTATACAAAATCGGATAAAACCCATATTCAAACTCAACCTGTATTTTGAGTTGAGAAACTCACATATCAAATTTGGTTCCGATCAGAAGACAAATGGTTGATTTATCGAAGCATGCATGAATTCTATGTCAAAGGTCACAACTCAGTTAAAAATAATCAGATCAAACCCATATTCTAACTCGATCTGTATTTTGGGCTGATAAACTCACATACCAAATTTGGTTCCAATCAGAAAAAACATGTTTGAGTTATGGCAGCATACGTGAATTCTAAGTCGAAAAAGGGCCATAACTCATTAAAATAATCAAATCAAACCCATATTCGAAATCGATCTGTATTTTGGGCTGAGAAACTCATATAAAAAATTTGGTTCCGATAGGATAGCAAATGGTTTAGTTATGGCACCATGCGTAAAGTGTCTACAGACGGACGGACAGACAGACGGACTGATGAACGACGAGTGGTCAATCCTGACGTTGACACTATGTTTACCGTACTATGGTATGGGTAAACATAAAAACCTTAACACTAAATCTGTATAATGAGTTTTGCCATTCATATATATATCCTTTATTGCCTCCACTATCGGAGAGTTAAATTAAATAACATAGTTACAAACAAATCTAGTACAAACATGACAGTGGAATATATTTACATTTAAAGAATATGACAACACAATATAAAGCGGGATTACGCACACAGTTGCACACACACTGAGTCTCAGGCACATGCAACCACCCAGCCGCGCACATGCGTACACGTAAACACGTCCGACACGCCAAGGCTTAGACGATTTTATAGACAAACATACACGCGAAAGAGACATACAGACAGATAGGCAGACAGTCACATAAATATCTAGACAGACATACATGCTGACAGATAAACATGCAGACAGGAAGAAACACGGCTGACAGGCATGCAGGTGCAAGCTGACCGACACGTACTACACATGCAAGTAAGTTTCGGCAAAGATATGGAAATCTAAGATTTGGCAATATAATCAGACACACGCGCACTCTCTCACATAGCAATCAGTCGCGCACGAACTCACCTACCCTCACACGCACCCTCACACACCCAAATACATACGCACCCTCATTTAACGACCCACACACATGCACACGACCTCACACAGCCTCACACAAAGAGTAGACACCAGTGTATATATATGCTACATTATGTCAAATAAACTCGTCAAAGTGACGTCATACACAAATCCGTAACTCAATGACTAAGTGTTTCATACCGGACCGTTGATACCGTCAAAGGAACCAAGGTGTCAATGGGATAAAAAACTGTACAATAGCGTTTATTGGACAACAAATGACTAATGAGTAGCACCTAGTATGGTTAAGTAGGTCCGTAATCAGTATGGACACACAGCACAAAGTGTGACAATTTACATCCGTACTGATAACTGATTATAGCAGCCAAGAGGTTGAGAAATGAAAAAAAATCATGCACATTTGTTTAGTCTTTGTTCAAAAGAAAGACATACAGGTGTGAATCCAAGATATTTGCTCCTGCATAAACAATGCATAAACAGATTCACTGTAATATACTTACATCCCACAGAACACAGACGCCATATACTAGCAAAGCTGCATACACAACACACCGCCACCTGAAAGGTTCAGACGATAGTGGTGTCAACTTTGAATCAAGGTAATAATTTCATAATGCTCAGGTCTTAAAACAATATAGTGATGTTCCGATAACCCGCACGCCCTAGTCCAGACCTCCGCCCCTACTAATTTAATCGAACCCCTAAATACAAAACAAAACTAGAATGCACCCAGAGAGATGCCAACGTGCGCAAAAATGTGATAAACAATTTAAAAAATAATGTCACTGTATTTTACTTAATTTATTTAATTTAATTTAATGTTAGCAAAAAAAGACAATTACCATTTCTCATTTCATCACAGATAAAAGGCAAATTACTATATTAATCATTTAAGTAATTAAAACCAATTCCATGTTGCCGAAAGGATGAGACTTTAATATCGATTACATTTTTTTCAGCGGCATATTTTCATTTTCATTTTCCGATAGTCAAAGTTGACCAAGGAGCAATTATGAGAAATAATTAATACTATTTGTGTAAATATTGATAGCAGCCAATATGTAACAATAAATATCAATAATTAATCAATAACGATCATTTTATGTAATAATAAACTCTTCAAACGGTGTTTGTGTCAACAAATGCGTTTTGTTTTGTGTTACGTCATTCGTCGTATTTGACCCGGAACTCGGCTGAAGGTTAGGCTATTCAGCCTATTGCGTCGAATTACGAAATCGCGTTTTGAATGTCTCTCTTTTCCCGCACGATAAAAAGAGGTCTTCGCACGAACCAAAAATGATAAAACTTCCCAATTATAAGTAAAAATACCCAAATGAAGGATTATATGTAAGTCCCGAAGGAGTCTATAGACTCTTTGATGTAGAGTTCTGATGGAGAAAATGTAGGTCGATCTATTTTTGTCATAACTCTGACGTATTTTGACCTGGGAGAAAAAATCGAAATCGAGGCTCACTACGAGAATGCCAGTTTTAAATATAGAAACAGCGAATCCCGACAAATGGCGATATCGGCGACAAACAAATAATCGGAAACAACACATAAAATAAACATAGCAAAGACGCGGCACAGTAAAAATGTCAGAACGCCACAAGGTTTTACGTCGTTTTTGGTGACGTCATGGAGTGAAACGGAGTAGGGTGACACCAACGTACGAATCTGTCTGATCGCCATACTGTTGCGCGAGCGCACGTAATAAGCGCAAAAAAAAAACATCGCAATAACACTATTTATTATTTACAACATTATTTACACCAGATGTCGGCAGCGCCCTTGTGTATACAGTATACTGGCCAGTTCAACTGGCGGTTGATGTTTATTTATTCAGATTTTAAAAAAATGAAACAAGAAATTCAATAAATTGAGGAAATATATACACTGCATGTCATAAGATTTAAGAAAAATTACGAATTTTCTACTGTTCTTTTGTTTTAGATGTAATCATAGTAAGATGATAAGCAGAAAAATAGCATATGGATTCCCATTCATTTAATTAGAATGATGTTGGATACAAACATCAAGAAACATTCTTTTAACTGGACATCACTACGAATGAATAAGCTGGAATTATGTGACTAACCCATCACAATATGGACGCAAGATGTTTAACCCTTTACCCAACAGAACGGCCCTGTGCCAATGTATTCTCTTATATATGCGAGTCGACCATAGGTCGCCTCGCATATATAAGAGAATGCATTGGCTTAACACAGATTAAAAATGATAAAATTGTCAAAGAATGTAGAAAAATATTGTAAAAATTGTTAAAAAATGTAAGAAAAAAATATAAAATTGTTAAAGAATGTAAGAAAAAATGGTAAAAAGTATTAACATTTTTTTTTTTAGGCCAATGCATTCTCTTATATATGCGAGGCGACCTATGGTCGACTCGCATATATAAGAGAATGCATTGGCACAGGGCATAACTGTAACCATCACAATGTGGTCGATGAACCGGTTGCAATGAAATTCATATTTGTATGGTGTTATTGAGACAGACCGAAGATATTTTAGGCTGTTGAAGCTTTATTTGGGCGTTTTTGGCCGGTTTGTTGGGTAAATGGCATACACAAACCCTGTTAAAAAATTCATATTCTGAGAAACGATTCCAAATACAATTTTTTTTTCATGGGAGGTTTCTTTCACAATTATTACTTTGTCCCTGCTTCATGGTAAATCATTTGAAATGAATTTTAAATTATTTGGACTGAAGCGCGAATGGCAAACACCACCAATAATGCAAATAGTGTGTCTGCCATTTGCAGAATGAGGTCCCCCCAGAAGGTGAATTTAGTGTCACTATCCCAAACGGTGGGTTAGCATCACCAATTCACACTCTGAGAACCTCATTCTGTTTCTGCTCATTCAGGCCTAAACAGAATGAGGTCCCCAGAGGGTGAATTTGGTGATGCTAGCCCACCATGCAGGATAGCATCACTAAATTCACCCTATGGAGACCTCATTTTGCAAATGACAGACACACTATTTACACGCTTGAACACCACCTTTCTTCCATACTAGTAGTTCCCTACGATACTGAATGAGTGAACTTGTCTCATATATTATGGGTGGAGACATTTTATCAGTGATGTTTTCATCGTATCAGTTCACTGTCTCCCTGAATACTGGAGATTAGGGATTTTTTCAAAGTTGAAGCACAAATGATTCTGCGGAATCATAAATTAATTATACTGAAGCACAAATGATTTTCACTTTGGCACAATTATTTTCACTGTAGTGTAAGTAACCCATATTATTTGTGCTTGAAAATGATTCAGGCTTCATGCATGTAGCACTCAAGTACAAATTTATAAGGAGTAAATGTGAACTGAACAGGGGCTCCCAGCTTAAACATTCTAATATACGTATTATACTTGAGTTAATCAGGGTATTACACCTTCCATAGTTCCTTAACCCTTTCATGGTGAGAGATGCACTGGCGCAGTTTTAAAGATCATGTGCCAGTGCATTCTCTTATATATGCGAGTCTCCCATAGAGACCCTCACATATATAAGACAATGCACTGGCTTACAAGGTCAAGGTAAATACTGTTTGGCCAGTGTAGTCTCTTATATATGCGAGGCGCCTTATGGGAGACTCGCATACATAAGGGAATGCATTGACAGTGTTTTCGAAAAATATCAGGAAGCCCCAGTCATGGAAGGGTTAACCCTTTCATGGTGGGAGCTGCGCAGGTGCAGCATTAAGGATTATGTGCCAAGACAATATATTATATATGCGGGTCTCCCATAGGGAACCTCGCATGGATAAGATAATGCACTGGCTTACAAGGTCAAGGTAAATATTGTTAGGCCAATGTATTATCTTATATATGCGAGGCGCCTTATGGGAGACTCGCATATTTAAGAGAATGCATTGACACAGTGTTTTCGAAAACTATCAGGAAGCTCCAGTCATTAAAGATGATTGATATCCCTCCTGAGCCTTCTCTATAGATTCAGGGGTATTTATAAATGAAAGTGTCAATGACGCTGTTGCTCAACTTGGAAAGGGAATAATTTCATGTGTTACAGTCAATGGAGTCATTAGGAATACGGAAAGTTGAAATATCTAAGTAATACTAGATTATCAACATGAAGAGATATATATAAAGTAAAATCCAAGATGGTTGCTGGCGGCTATGTTTTCAAATGAAATTCAAATACATTTGATAGCTTCCATCTAGTAGACCAATATCAAGATTTTATATGAAGTTTGGTGATGATCGCCCGAGGGAAGTGGACTGTAGGATGGGCCAAAGGATTTAGTCGTGCAAAGAGTAAAATCCAAGATGGCTGCCAGCGGACATGTTTTATAGCCGAATGACCCAAAAATGACTCGTTTCCCATCTACATGTCAATATTAACATCCATACAACTTTCATGATGATCAGGTGACATGTAGCCCATGCTAATGGATTGAATTTTAAATCCAAGATGGCCACTGGTGGCCATGTTTTTTTGCCGAATAACACCAAAATGACTCGTTTCCCATCTACATGTCAATGTCAACAGCCATGACAAATTTCATAATGATCCGACCAAATGTACGACCTGTAGCCCATGCCGAAGGATTTAGTCATGGAAAGAGTAAAATCCAAGATGGCTGCTGGCGGCCATGTTTTATGGCCGAATGACCCCAAAATGACTCGGTCCCATCTAAATGTCAATATTAACATCCATGAAAAATTTCATGATGATCCTACTAAAGGTACGAACTGTAGCATGTGTCAAAGGATAGTCATACAAAGAGTTCCCATCTACATGTCAATATTAACTTCCACCACACATTTCATGGTGATCAGACGAACACTCCGGCCTGTAGGCCGTGCTAATGGATTGAATTTTGAAATCCAAGATGGCCACTGGCGGCCATGTTTTTTTTCTGAATGACCCCAAAATGACTCATTCCCATCTACATGTCATTGTTAACATCCATGACAAATTTCATTATGATCGACCAAAGGTATGATATGTAGCCCATGCCAAACTATTTAGTCATGCAAAGAGTAAAATTCAAGATGGCTGCCGGCGGCCATGTTTTCAGGCTGGTCGACCCCAAAATTACTCGTTCCAATCTACATGTCAATATTAACATCCATGACAAATTTCATGATGATCAGACGAACAGTAGGATCTGTAGCCCGTGCTAATGAATTGAATTCTGAAATCCAAGATGGCCGATGGCAGCCATTTATTTTTTCCGAATGACCCCAAAATGACTCGTTCCCATCTACATGTCAATACATCTATGACAAATTTTATAATGATCCGACCAAAGGTACGACATGTAGCCCGTGCTAAAGGAAATTGTTAACGAATCACACTCGCACACATGCACACACGGACGACGGATACCAAGCCATGGCAATAGCTCAAACTTTACAAAGTAAAGTTGAGCTAATAATTTTGTATAAGGATCGAGACCAGTCAGCGGGAACATCAGTTACTACAAGTAGCAGGAAATCATTTTCTTCCATAACTTTATGCACTAACAGTTCACTGTTCAGCTAGTGTATGCTTTTCGATTAAACTCTTATCTTTTAACCCTTTACCCAACAGAACGGCCCTGTGCCAATGCATTCTCTTATATATGCGAGTCGACCATAGGTCGCCTCGCATATATAAGAGAATGCATTGGCTTAACACATTAAAAATTATAAAATTGTTAAAGAATGTAAGAAAAAATGGTAAAAAGTGTTAAAAAAAGATTTTTTTTAGGCCAATGCATTCTCTTATATATGCGAGGCGACCTATGGTCGACTCGCATATATAAGAGAATGCATTGGCACAGGGCATAACTGTAACTATCACAATGTGGTCAAGGAGCCGGTTCCAATGATATCCATATTTGTATGGTTCTATTGAGACAGACCGAAGATATTTTAGGCTGTTGAAGCTTTATTTGGCCGGTTCTGGCCGTTTTGTTGGGTAAAGGGTTAAAACATTTCCAAATGAGATACATGTATGCGTTACAGCCCATGTTTATCCTGTGCTGTTAGGGAATAATGGACAGGTCTAAATTAAAATAGTTGTACCTTCGCCAGTCAAATAACAACAGACTAAAATATTTCATAAGGGAGATCATGTCAATTGATAGCTGAATTACAGTAATGTCCTAAATAATCGACCCCTAAACCACAGTATAATAATGGGAAATTTTTCAGGATTTAGTCGGAAATATCTCACCGAGAGCTTTACAATGAATGGCAGCAAGCCATATTTCCGACTAAATCCTGAAAAATTTCCCATAATTCTGCTGTGGTTCAAGGGTCATATACTTCAATTCGCTTCGTAATTATCTTATAGGAAAAGAGTCGAGACTTGGATTCAAATATACGATTCATTTGGACAGATTAACATTAGATCGTTTGATACATGCAGAAGTTTTGTTACAAAAGGTGGGTTTGTGGGCAATATCAAACTTAGAACCTGTAACCCCTCCTTTCAGGCTTAGGGTTGAAATTTTCCAACCAGTACCATGAACTTTTCAACTGTCAGCAATATCCAAATTGACATCGATTTATGGTTGGGAATTATCCAACAAATGGCCATTTCAGTCCAAATAGTAGGAAAATATATCAATTTTGGTCACAAACAACACATTCCACACTATTAAAATGTTGATTGGAATAACTTGGAAAAATCCACAAAACCTAGAATTACTGACTTTTAGAGAAAATGTAAGGGGTCGTACTGCAGTATTAGGGTTTATGCCAGGATTATTATCTAAAGGCGACATAAAAGTCAGTGATTCCAGTTTCTGTTGGAAAAAAGAAACAATCAGAACAGTTTCGACCTTGAAGTTTGGTCCGAAATTTTAACTACAAGTAATGCTGTTGTCAGGTGTCATGAACATGCACACTGAGATTTTGCATGTGGGGGATCCTCGAAGGTAAGCCCAGTCTTAAGTTTTTGTGTCAAAAAATAGCAGGCCCCCAATCTTACTGATGGGTGTATAAGTAATGTTGTCAGGTGTCATGAACATTTGGCAAAAGTTGGGTGGGTGGATGGGATATCTCATATTGTCATGTTACTGCACCCCACATGTAATGATATTCACGGGGACTGAGTCTGTGGGAGTATCGGAAGTCAATGATTTGAAATTCGAAATTAAAACAAAATAATGTCAATCAATGATAAAAGATATTAATTTATCATTATGAATATGATTTATGATTTTGGAAAAGATAACAAAATTCTAAGTCAATGTTTCTCTGTCACCTACACGGTATGTTGTGCCAGGATGACTGACAAATTGTGTCTGTGGCAGGTGGGTGTGGAACATGTTTTAATGTTTAATTTTAACTTCGAATACAGTCACTCATCTTCAAGAGATCGATGACCATTTCATTAATTTTCAAATTTCATGGCTTTCAGGACTCTTGGTATTTCAATTCCTCAAAATTGATATTATTAACGTTAGCAACTTGCGATCAGTGAGAATATCCAGCCAGCTTTGAATATGATGTCGTGTTCAATGCATAACATGATTGACATGTAAATTGTAACCAGATCCTTGCTCGTCTTCGACTTGTTTGTGCATTGCGTATTTGAATTTGAAACTGAACAAAATTCCGTGCTATGGAGTGATTGTTGCAATAATCTTGAAAAACACATAAGCCAACAAAACATTAGATGCACAAAGCAAGAATCATCTGTGGATGATAGAATTGTTTTTTCCCAAATTCAGTCAGAAAATGTAATGCTAAGTTAGTGTCAAATTACCATCACAAATATTAATTTAAGCCAAAAATCACACCCAATTATATTGTTAGGCCATCACTATTATTAGAACCTTAGAGTACGGTATGGAACATTGAATACAGTTTCAACTGTACATTATGAATTATATACATATAAATTGTGAATAAAGATGAATGCACCAATTTAAAGTAAAAAATAGGCAAAATGCAATGAATTATTTTTCTCATACATACAAGCCTTCCACAAATTTTTTCACGTTGGATGCACGGTCCATTTTCCTCCGAAGCTTGAACCATGTTGTAATCTGTGTCTGTGTCATGTCTGTCTGTTTTCTTATTTGCTGATGGAAAATAATATTAATAAAACAGTAGCTCTATATGACTATGAAATATATTTTAAATAGGACTATAAGTAAATTTCATCAAACCGGCTTGGGTTTAAACGATAAATTGAAGCGAACGACCACAAAACATGATACGGTCAAAATAAACTGAAGCTGTTTCCCACAAAACGAATAAAATAGAATAGGATTGGCAGGTTTTGGACACGATCGGTCGGGATAGGAGGAAAGATGACTTAATGGATTGTTATCCTGATGAATACAACAAAACACCATCGGAAAGCACCCAAGTCAAATATGTCCATGAAGTGACGTCTCAGAGCAAACTCCAGACAGAGTTATCTCCCATAGCTCCGCTGAGATACCACTGCCATAAGGACATTAATTGGTAAGGATTTCTTACGTGTTTTTAGTTCTTATGTTTTAGGATTAAAATTGTTTATGTCTGGCTCAGTTCATATTGTTCTTATCAATACCGAAAGAATTACTATTATTGCAAACTTTAAAACAAATTTGGTGGTCAAAACAAGATAATAAGTGACTAAATATTGTTCCGCGACGATATTTAAAAATAGATTTATCGTCTGCAAAGTACCATCCTTGTGGCGGTGCTATATCGCAGAGATAACGTAGAGGGCGCTGTATGGAGTTTGGTCTCAGGGCAGGTGAGTCTGTCGATAGTAGGTAAACCGATGGTTTTCTTCAACCATTGCAGGCCAGTTATTTTCAAAATTACAAGCCGGCCATAATGGTTCGCCTTAAATTACCTCAGTAGGACCTGGTACCAGGAGGCCCATTTTGGTTAACTTGTAGACATTATTATCCCCCTCAAACAACCTATGTCTGTCTAGCCGTCTGTGAGTCGAGCCATCCATCCTTGAATTCATCAGTCCTTAACAATTTTCAAGCTCTACAGCTGTGTCATCGTCATTAGGATTTTAATTATCTTCGGTATATTGATGAACCAACATGGGAGGAAGAGTATTTACAAACAGCAGATTTCATCCATTAATATTTTCCAGATAAGAGTTGCAGCCCTTATTGAGTAATGGAACTTAGTGTGAAATCTTTCGGCACATCCTTCAGGTCACACCCCTCACCTGATCATCATCAAACCTCATATGGATCTTTGGGATGGCCTCCAGATGGGAGCTGTTAATTGTTTTCCCCAAATTTGTTTAAAATATGGCTACCAGCAGCCATCTTGTTTATCTAGAAATGTGGGTTTTTTGTATCTTCATGCATATATCACAACCAATGGTTATAGGATCTAAATGAAATTTGGTATGGAGGTTCACCATCGCGACTGCTTTCAAAAGAGGGGCAAATAACGTTGTTCACAAATTCTATTTTAGAGTTATCCTTCTTTGTTTATCTGGAAAGTATTTCTTTTTGTCCATTCGCGCACATATCTGAGCAATGTATTATCAGATTTGAATGAAATTTGGTATGGATTTCATTGTTTGACACAAATGTTAGTGCATATACATCGCAAATCCACTTCGCTTCTCGTGATTTTTGCTGCGAGAATATACACATGTATATGCGAATTGATTCACATATTCTACCTCAAAATATAAGCCCCGTCTGTTGTAGTCGTACTTGCAACTGTTGTGATAAGGACATTCAGAAGGATATCGTGTAGATTTTGTAACCAAACTACATTCATTTCTCAAAAAATACATATAGGGAATATATGAAACTAGCAGGTGACCCGACTTCGTCCGGGCTTTGACCTTGAATTGAACATTTTGAAGGTCAAGGTCAGGTCGGGGTAACAATTTTACCCGTCCAAAACACTCCCCGGACAAAAGTAGCTCTAGGTATAAAATTTCGTCGAAATCCGTTCGTTTTACCCGATTTGACCTTCAATTGACTATTTTGAAGGTCAATGTATGGTCGGGATCACGACTTGCCCCGCCGAAAACAGTCCCCGGAAAAAAGTACCCCTAGGTATAAAATTTCGTCGAAATCCGTGCGTTTTACCCGATTTGACCTTGAAATGACCATTTTGAAGGTCAAGGTCAGGTCGGGGTAACGATTTGACGGTTTTGACCCGTCCAAAACAAAGCAGCACCCTTATGATGTCATACAGATAAAGCCTCTCGGCGATGAGTCAAGAGGTACGATTTAGTGCAAGTACATTATTTTACGCGATGCGTCGAAAACGGAAACATAAGACGATCGATGGAATCAACTAATAAGTATTGTTCCAGGGCAATAAAAAATATCTTATGACTTGCAATAAATCTCTCCTCATAGTCCACACCCTGGGGCATAACTGGGAAGTGAAGACATAATTTTAGAAGGCCTCGCAAGGGATGAATTGACGCCGAAGTGATTTCGAGTAACAAAAATGACGATGTCGGAAATAATAACCCGGTGGTCGTAGAATTCGATTTTACATGGGAAAATGGACAGACTCCACGCCTTAATTGTATTAGGCAATTATCGAAGAGACTATTAACAATTTTGCCAGCCTTGGGAAGATTGGTAGAAGCGAGTTCTATGCAATGGAAAGGCATGCATATTTCCTATGTAACGATTTAACAGTGTCGAAACGCTCTTTATCAACGACACTGCGGATACGAACGCTCTTTAACTATCACGCGATTAACCCATGAACTACCCATTGCGGTGGCGGGGGATTGGAGAATGAGTGCTCTGACGTTCTCAGAAGCGGTGCGATGACATTCTATCTGGAATTTTATCCTTAGATAGAAAGTTTGGGCTCAATCCGTCCGACAGTTTTCCCGGCCATAGCTAACAGACAGACAGACAAACAGAATCCGTCCGACAGTTTTCCCGGCCATAGCTAACAGACAGACAGACAAACAGAAGTCCCAAAATATATATTAGATAGTTAGTTGCCCTGGAAACCAATCTGATAACCGATCGAAAGAACCGACCTGAGTAAATTAGTTATTCATCATGGTTTGTTTAGTATTAGTCTATGAGACCGTAATGAAACCAGGTTATTCCAAGTTAAATTAAAGGAATATGATTCTGAAAAAATATTAGTATTTTCTTTCAATATACCAATAATACATATTTAAAATGTCTATTTTACTCATATAATCTAATATTCGGACGCTAATCTCATTTCTATAACGATTAAACAAAATTCCGAAGTTAGCCCGAGTTAGCAGAAGATTTTGAGTTGTAGAAGTAAGTCACATGGGAACAGAAATATAGTCACATGATCGATCAAGGAGTAACCCATTGAAAACGCATAGATTCGCAATGATAGCATATACGTTTGCACGTGCAAAGCGATCATGAATTCGATCACGGTTTTTGAAGTTTGCCACGTTATGGAGACAACATTGAAAATGTGACAACTTCGCTGTAATACATCGCAGTTCTCATAATAAAATGTCTTTAGCGCTGTTTAGCATGTTATTACATGTATAATGCATGTATCGCGATGTGTTTTTATTATAAAGCCATGCTCGTAGGACCAAACTATTCTCGTAAAAGAAATCACAAATGGAAGAATTTGGAATATTATTAAGTATATTCTACCACGAATCCACGATGTATAAATCAATTATCGTATATTATTTCGGTTTTACGTGCAGTTATCTACATTTGCATAAACATGTGCTCGTATTTCTCAACTTTTCGTTACCGGAATAGTCCAAGTTATTTTATAAATATTATATTCACATATACAGATTGCATATATGCGAAGACTTATATATAAAAGCAACATAGACATTGACCATCTAAAAAATGTTCCATTTTCCAGATGCCCTTAGTCGCGTGGCAATAAAGAGTGTTTAGTTTTAATTTATCACAACGCGGTATAACAAATATAATTTGGTTCATTGTTGTGTGATTTAATCAATTATATCACACCATTATCAATATGATATGATATATATGTTTATACTCATAGTTATGAATCATGTATATATGAGGACAATATATATACACATATTCGGAATAATGCCCATCCATGCAAACAATCTTGCCGATTCAGTGTGACAATAAAGAGCATTTTGTTTTAATTTATCATAATGCGGTAACACATATAACTTTGTGTATTGTTGTGCTCTGTATGGTTGTCAGATGGTGTTTCATAAATTATACCCGCATAATATAGGTATATATTCATAGCATATGAAGTATGTCTATGATAACAATATATAGGTCAGATAGGTAGACACAATTAACTCCGACTCTGATTCCGCGTTGAAGTATGTCAACTCATGTGACGTCATATGAGGATTAGCGACGGAGATAGCCGAACAACCGGTGGAGGTATAATTTATTTATTTTTCTCACTGAGAGCTTTCCGATGAATGGCATCAAGCCATATTTCCGACTAAATCCTTAAAAGTTAACAATAATTCTGCTGTTAATGAGTCGATTATTTAGGGCATTACTGTATACTGATTAATAATCTTCTAACCTCCAGCTTAAGATTGCTTGGAACATTCCTATTCTGAAGATAATACTTTTCAAGTTCTTTGATGTCCTCAGCCTTCTTGCGTACAGGCTCTTTAACTGTCATCTTGGCCAGTGGAATAGCTATGTACCTAAAGAAAGAAAAAATCATGACATGATCACTACAATTGTTCAACGACAACTCTTTCACTTCAACATGACATCACATAAAGCAGAGAAAGAACCCCCCCCCCCCCCCCCAACCACCAGCAAGCCTGCAAATAGTTTATCATTTGCAGAATGGGGTCCCCAGAAGGTGAAATTAGTGATGGTATCCCGCAGTGATGTTCACCTCTTATTCACTTCGATAATTAAATTTATCTTCTGCAAATTAGGGGATATACACTGTAGCTCAACTTGGAAAGGAAATAATTTATTGTATTGCAGTCAATGGAGCGATTATTAGGAATGCAGAAAGTTGAAATGTCTAAGTGATACTAGATTATAAACATGAAGAAGATATATATAAATAAAATCCAAGTTGGTTGCTGGTGGCTATGTTTTCGAATGAAATTCAAAAAAATTTGATAGCTTCCATCTAGTATATCAATATCAAGATTAATATGAAGTTTGGTGATGATCGGCTGAGGGAAGTGGACTGTTGTGTGTGCTAAAGGATTTAGTCATGCAATGAGTAAAATCCAAGATGGCTGCTGGCGGCCATGTTTTTAGGCCGAATGACGCCAAAGTAACTCATTCCCATCTATAAGTCAATATTAACATAAATAACAAATTTCATGATGATCAGGCAAACAGTATAGCCGTAGCCCGTGCTAATGGATTGAATTTTTAATACAAGATGGCCGCTAGTAGATCAATATCATGATTAATATGAAGTTTGGTGATGATCGGCTGAGGGAAGTGGACTGTTGGGTGTGCTAAATGATTTAGTCATGCAAAGGGTAAAATCCAAGATGGCTGCCTGCGGCCATGTTTTTGTGTCGAATGACCCCAAAATGACTCGTTCACATCTACATGTCAATGTCAACGACCATGACAAATTTCATAATGATCTGACCAAAGGTATGACCTGTAGCCCATGCCAAAGGATTTAGTCACGCATAGAGTAAAATCCAAGATGGCTGCCAGTGGCCATGTTTTATGGCCGAATGACCCCAAAATTACTCTTTCCCATCCACATTTCATTATTAACATCCATGACAAATTGTATTATGATCCGACGAAAGGTACGACATGTAGCCTGTGCCAAACAATTTAGTCATGTAAAGAGTAAAATCCAAGATGGCTCACAGCGGCCATGTTTTATGGCTGATCGACCCCAAAATTACTCGTTCCATTCTACATGTCAATATTAACCTCTGTGACAGATTTCATGATGATCAGACTAACAGTAGGACCTGTAGCCCGTACTAATGGATTTAATTTTGAAATCAAAGATGGCCGCTGGTGGCCATGTTTTTTTTCCGAATGACCCCAAAATGACTCGTTCCCATCTACATGTCAATGTCAACAGCTGTGACAAATTTTATAATGATCTGACCAAAGGTACAACCTGTAGCCCGTGCTAAAGGAAATTATTGACGAATCACGCACACACACGCGCGCCCACACGCACACGGGCGATGGATGCCAAGCCATGGCAATAGCTCAAACTTTACAAAGTAAAGTTGAGCTAAAAAGTAACTATCAACATGTTAATACTTCCCAGAAGATGAGGCCTAAGCAGAATGATGTCCACAGAGGGTGAATTTGGTTATGCTAGCCCCTCTGGGGACCTGATTCTGCAAATGACATACGCACTATTTGCAGACTTGGCCACCAGAGCCACATATATTTTGGGCGACTATGGAAAATATGTTATACCTCAGGCATCATTCTCTATAATTTGTTAAAACTTCAAAAGTGAGTAGATATGGTTGGCACAAGCCTAGCCACCTTTAAAGCAATCCCATAAAGGTATTGTGATCTTGACAAGCATCTTTGATGAATACTTGTGTGGCTTTTGATACTAGTTCCAGGATCTGGAACTGATCAATTTGAGAATTAAGAACTTTATTTTGAAATTAATCTTTCTTATGATTCTCCGTTAGGTAAGGTGATCAAGGCACTCTGCAAACCATTGTCTATACAAACCCAGATAACATAAATTATAGCAATGTACAGGAAACACCTCCTATAAAATCAATACAGGAAGCATCCTACAATTTTCAAATAAAAGGTTGCCTACCACATGTCCCCTGAAAAGGTGGCTTTTTTTTTAGTAAGGATAGCTTTTTTAAAACTTTGTCAAAATTTATCCTACTGAGACCAAATTCAAACTTGGCCTTTGTCTTCTCAAATTTGAACAAGGTACCAAATATCAAGAGATTCAGTTGAATTTAAAAACAATCAACCAAAATTATTGGAAAATTCAAGTTAAACAAGGACCATAACTCTGCAAAAATTGGTGGACCAAACCCATATTCGAACTTGACTTGTATTTCAAGCTGATAACCTGACATACCAAATTTGGTTCAGATCCTATCAAAACTAGAGATGGGCCTGTCCCAGATTGGACTGATGTATACCCCCCCCCCCCCGTATTCAACATGTTATTTGAATGTAGTAGCCATTACTGTATATTGGGAACTGAAATTATGTGAACAGGTAACCCTAAATCCCCTAAGCCATAACACTAATCTTGAACCTCTTAACCCTTAATCCTAATCCTAAAACTTTTTGACCGAAAAATGTAGGAACAAGACAGTCGACGCTCACCAGACTGTAAAGACTGAGAAGACTGGGACCAGGGTCCGCGCTGGACAGAAATTTACTTTTGCCAAATAATTTGCCAAATGAAAACATTTTTTGCCAAATTCTTTTAGAATTTGCCAAATATTATACCTGATGGTATTATTTTCTGCAACTTTGACTGAATCTTGTGTTTCGACACTCGCGGTTTGATATCGATAGAAAAGCAGTTAGTTAGTAAATAACCTCGCATCTCTATTGTGGTTTATCATATAACACTAAACCAATCACCGAACAATACATTGGTAGAAGCGTTGCTTCACCAGAAGGGAACATCTCAAAAGGATTAGCAATGTAAACACCACCATCACACTAAATACGGTACTAATGCTATCAGATTAACTGCATCTTAAAGGAGGTGTTAACTTTTCCGAAACCATATAAAATACAACTAATATAATTCCATTGTAATAATTTCCTAAAATGAATGGTATTGATTAACCGATATTTTTCAACTTTATTAAAAAATTAAAAAGTGACTTGCCAAAACTTTTTCCAAATGAAAATATTTTTTGCCAAATGTGAATTATTTTTGCCATTGGCAAATTTGGCAAGTGGCAGTGCGAACCCTGACTGGGACTCGGAAGATCATAAGATTTAGAACTTGTCAAATTCACTTAAAACAAGTAGTCCTAACGAGGGACGTAGCCTAGAGGGTCTCCGTTGAGCAGTGGGGTGTCCACCTTGAAATATGGTCCAGATCCCCCCACCCACATAGTCCATAGTCTGCTCCCTCCCAACTGAACCAAACACACTCCCAAGTTCGTAAAATTCCTTTGCACATGTTGGAATTTTACAACTCATACCTCAAGCTTTCCTAACTGTGGTAAATTTACAACCTGACATGTCCCCCCCCCTTTTTTTTTAATGGTGGACCCCATTCAAAAAATAATTGATCCCAACTCTCCCTAGGCCATATACAACAAATGCCATTTCTTGATTGGTCGAACCCATTTAAACATTCTGTAACCCAGTCCCAAGTAACACAAGGACCCTTCATACTAGTTAATACATATAAGCTAAATAGGACTGATGGCTCTTGATGAGGAGACATTTTAAGAATTACTATGGGGGAAGAGTTATGTCCATGGTCGCACCCCTATTAGACCTGGTGAACTCATTTCAAGAAATCTGAATCACAGTCACCAAAGGACTCTCTATACCAAAATGTATGCTAAATATGCCAAATGGTTCTTGAGAAGATGTTTTAAAAATAACTAATGAGGGAAAGAATTATGTCCGAGGCTCTGACCTTATTTGACCCAGTGATCCAATTCTGAATCAAATCTGTATCCCTGTCACCCAAGGACCTTCCATACCAATTATAAGCTAAATAGCCCCGATGATTCTTCAGAAGATATTTTAAGAATTACTATGGATGGAAAGAGTTAGGTCCCTAGCTATGCCACTTTTTGACCATGTGACCCACATTTGAACAGAACTGAATCCCAGCCACCTATGGACCATCCACGCAAAATATGTCTCAATTCTTCATTTCAGGTAAGCTAAGAAAAATGCCTCCTTCTTTCTTATCCAGTTTCCCATATGTAATTGTAATTGCCTGATAAAACAGGTATTTAGTTTTTACTGGCATAACTGTCAGATTCATCATTCACACTTGGCCTTGGGAGTTTGTTATCATAAGCCATGGGTCATTTATATACAAACTCTCTAACAGGCAGAGAATTGTTGGGTATTAATCAAAGGAGCTGTCATTCCAATCAGATTTTGTTAACCCTGCCATTTCATTTATTACTTTATAATCAATGTGACTTATATATGGTGTTAAGTAAACATTCTGTGATTGCAGACACCTTCCTCGTATCCCATAGAGCTCTGAGTATCTGCTATCTTTTTGCATGTTCTTGATTTTAGACTGATTTAACACTGGATTTAAAGAAAATTTGGTTGAGTCACCCTGGTGGATGTTATAATGGTGTTATTTTTTTTAAATTGAGCAGGAAATTAATATCAAGGACCCTCCATACCAAATATAAGCTAAATCGGCCCAATGGTTCTTGAGAAGAAGTCATTCTAAGAGTTATGGCCCTGCTTTCGCAACTATTTGACCCAGTGACCTCATTTGAACAAATCTGAATGTGAGTCACATAGGGACATCCACACCAAATATGAACCCATTTGGTCTTATGGTTCCGAAGAAGATGTTTAAAGAATTGTTGACGGACGGATGGACGGACGGGTGGACGGACGACGGACGAGGAGTGATGAATATAGCTCCAACGGGGACTTCGTCTCAGGTGAGCTAATAAAAGCTCGGACAAAATTATGCATTTCGAACAGACCTCATAATCACAGGTGCACAGGTTCCCATGATACTAATTATCAGTGCCAAGTTTCAAAACAATTGACCAGAAAATGTAGGAATAAAAGCTCGGACAAAATTATGCATTTTGAGAATATTTTGTAACTTGAAAAAGGGGGCTAACTCCACCCCAAAATATCTGACAGACATCATAATCGTAGTTGCACAGGTTCACAAGGTACTAAATATCTGTGCCAAGTTTCAAAAATATTGACCAGAAAATGTAGGAATAAAAGCTCGGACAAAATTGTGTCCACGTACGGACGGACAGCGGACGGACGATACGAAGTCCGGACGGACAAACGGACGGACGAGTTGATTCCAGTATACCACCCACAACTCGTTGCGGGGGGGTATAATTATCATCCGGAAACCTAAAAACGACAAAATTCTAAATCGAATAGGGGGGCCATAACTCCAACAACAATGGGCAGACCAAACCTATATTCTAACTTGACCTGTGTTTTGAGATGATAAACTGACGTACCAAATTTGGTTTCGATCCGATAGCCCAAAATAAAGTTTTCATCCGGAAACTGTCTGCATGGGAGGACGAACACCAGCTATTTTAATAGTCCAAAAAAAATAATTTTGGAGGATAATTACATGTACCAATCATCATTTCAGCCAGATTTTAACTCTAATTTAAAGGACATGTGTGGATCAATGTAGATCCCAGTCAATCTATACTGACACAGGAATTAAGTCAAATAATAACTACTTAATTTCCTTTTTTTTAATTTGTTCGTTCATTGTTAAAACATAATTTTACTATTCAATTACATAGTGGAGCAACAAGAGTATTCACCATTGTAGAACCAAGGCAAGGATGCTGGAATACTGCCACAGTGCCAAATTCACACCTGGGCAGGACGATCCCAAATTTAGAATTTTGAACTGAGATCCTGTGTTCTATCCTGTGTTCTATCCTGTGTTCTATCCTGTGTTCTATCCTGTGTTCTATCCTGTGTTCTATCATGTGTTCTATCCTGTGTTCTATCCTGTGTTCTATCCTGTGTTCTATCCTGTGTTCTATCCTGTGTTCTATCCTGTGTTCTATGGCCAAGATATTTATTTGGGTGGACAGGCCTGATAATATGGTGCCGAACAATTGCAAAAATGAGGTCCTCAGAGGGTGAATTTAGCGATGGTATCCCACACAATGGACTAGCATCACCAAATTCATCCTCTGGGACCTCATTCTACATGGCCTCATCTGCAATGGGATACATAAACACTGATTTAAGTTCCCAGGTGGTGAAAATGGTGATGTGATGAAACTAAAAAAGAGAATGATAATAAAGATACGATTCAGAGAAGATGAGGCCTAAGCAGAATGAGGTCCCCAGATGGTGAATTTGGTGATGCTAGCTTGCTGTGCAGAGTAGAGTCATTAAATTCACACTCTGGGGTTCTCATTTTCTGCAAGTTTCCGGCACCATATCTTGAGGCCTGGGGCGGACCAATACAATAATTTCCAGATGAACAAAGAAGAATAACTTTACAACTGAAAAAGTGAACAACACTCCTTTCGAAGACTGTGTAATGATGAACACCCATACCATACCAAATGTCATTAAGATCTGGTAACAAGTGACTAAGGTATCTTCTCTGATGGACTGACCCACGAATGGACGTATGTAATCTAGCGTACCCCCAAAATCTTCGAGTGGGTGCATAACATTGCACAATGACATCTACAAAATTAGGCAAGTGATGAAAATAGCAATTTTATTTGCTGTATAGAATTTTGCCAGCCATTATAAACATATATATAATGTTCAATTGCTATTAGTATGATTGTACAAAACTATCGCTGCAAAGGCTACGTATGTGCATAATGATTCTAGAGGGGTCACTCTCATCTTAAAAAGTGTTGAAGGATATGCATGTTTTGAAAATGTGCTGAAGGGTACAACGGATGTGGCTATCGGCGCTGACATAGTTATGTCAATTGCTTTCCTGAAAGTCTGTAGCTCATCCGCAATTTGTTTTCGAACTAGATTTCAAAACCTGTGTATCCTTCAGCAAATTTTCCAATACTGTGTATCCTTCAGCACTTTTTTTGGTGAGAGTGATCCCTTCAGTCATAATGACTAATGAGGCGACAAGTATATTCACCAACCTGTTCGCAAAATTAATTCCATACCTTTCAAAGGCCAGTCGCAGAATAATAAATCCTATCCCAAAGTAGAATGAATAGAGTAAGTCAAAAAGCTGTGGTCGATAAATTCCATCATCAGAGTTTTTCAAGTCATCCCATGTGACGTTCTCGGGTAGCCAGAACCAATCGGTGAATACAATTTTCGAAATCCTCTCCATGTTATATTTTTATATTTATGAACCTGGAACAGAAATTACTTTAAAAGTGAGGATACAGACTGTATCATACAGTACATGAACCTGATGTAAGATCTCGAACAGAACATGTCGAAAGAAACAAATTTGTGCAAAAAATAAAAACTTAATGTAACAAAATTTATGTCCTTTTAGGCCACAAAAAGTCAATATTTTTATTCTCAGGCCCGTGCGCATGCTCATCAAACCTCCCATATGGATTTTTTAAATTCCAATTCAATAGTGAAAAATATCTATCACCGTAGTTTCAATCGGTAACACGAAAATGGAAACTGTCATATCGAAAGTATAACGTTTCAAAGATCGAAGAGGAGTTAAAATATGACGGTTTGTATTTGTGGGAATTAAACATCATACCATAGACTACGGTAAGTACCAGGTACATGTATGTTGACACCACAGGCAGTCCGCACCCCCAAGTTTGTTCATTCTTCTTCTTTAAAGGTTCATTTACAGCAATTAAGAGTATTGTGGCACCATGCTCCGAGTCGGAAGTGCTCATATTTACAGTGTGGTAGTTATTTACATGCTGGTTCTGGTGTCTTTATGCTTTCAGAGGTTTCATTTTTGGAGTGGAACTGAAATAGAGCATGGTCTTTACGAGCTTCTCATCTCTGGTGGTGCATTCCTCCACTTCCAAGATTCCAGAACTTATTGCCAGAGGGAAGAAGGAAAATATATAGACATTCACCCCCGCAAACGTTAGATGGTACTTTTGCTGATGTCCTTTCGTGTTGGTTGTTGTCTTTGTGATGTAATTGTCTGCTGGGATATCAACGGAGCCTGTATCTGTGACTTTCCAGTGATTCCCATCTCAGTTTTTCTTCATGGCGTGGACGTCAGCCTTCAAGTTGTAGTCGTTGACCACCCACCTACATGTAGCTGTCATATTATGTACTTTCTCCAGATCGTTGTTGACTTTTGTATGTGGGTTCCACACATTTGCAGTATAATCAGTTAATGGTCGAACCATGGCCTTGTATTGTAGCGCCATAGATATGCATTGTTTGCTTTCTTTACCATTTGTCTGATGTGTGTATTCGATTTTAGGTTGTTGCATTAAATTTTGATAAAAGATTCTAATTGATAACTGATATCATTATATTTATTTCGACAAAAGAGGGATTATAGATTAATTACCACATGCACACCTCCGGTTGGCTTATTTCATCAAGGTGTGAACTATTAGCATAGCTTCGACATTAAATATTCTAATCGATATTGAAGTTATAATGGCTTCTGCTACACAGTTTGATTCAACATAAACATCGACCTTTGTTGGTTATCGGAAATGGCCAAACAATCACTCTTGGGTTTTTTTTCAAATCTATTTCTATTTTTGTTTATATCTAACGCCAGTCACTTTTACAAGATGCTTATACACACATAGGTATCTTGAAAATCGTGAAACTCAGAAAAAAGCTATATTACCGTGTTACATGGCATTTAAAAACACAGTCCGTTCTCGTCGGAAGCCATTTTAGTAATGAATATGTAGCGAGATTGAGATGGCTTGTGGTGCTTAGTAACAGTAACAATGTAGTCTATAGGTACCTACGGATAGGTCCATCTAGCAAGGAGTTAAATCTTGTATTCACTGCCTCCTCATAAAATGGAAGTGTCAATGACACTGTAGCTCAACTTGGATGGGGGGTAATTTCAGGTGTTAAAGTCAATGGACAGTGTTCGCGCTGGACCGAAAAATCTTTTTTAGCCAGATGAAATTTTTAGTGGCCAAATAAAACAAAAATTGGCCAAATGTTTTTTGGTCAAATTAAAAAACCTTTGGCCAAATTAAATCCTCATTTTCTGGGCTCACAATTGATAATTAAATTATATTTTTTAAATATATAACTCAACAATTAACTGATCAAGTAATGAGGTGTGTTAGTTGTCCTCACTATTTTCGCCAAAATAAAACAACCGTTCTGTTGCTTATTATCGTGAGGTAATAACTGTTGAATACCTATTGTTGTATTAATAACATTTATGGTGTTAAGCCCAAGTGGAAGTTTATGATAATTGTCGAATGAATAATTTACTCATTTTATATTTATGAAATTATATACAACAGTTATACAAAATGACATCATATCTTCACAACAATATAAGTTCTAGTCTAATGTCCAGACAAGCGACCCATTGCATCGAGAAACATTTTGTCAATTTCTCCTCCTCTATGAACTCGCTTATAGTGGCCGATGCTGTTCTCGATGGCTCTATATTTCCTCTTTCTTGGAGCAACTTTTTCCACCACATGCCAGGAGGAGGTCACGTAGTCCATTAATTTCAGTACCTTCTGATCAACAGCATCACTGGTATACTCATATTCTTCCATAGCCTTAACCCAGGCATCATTAACTTCGATAACTGGCAGGAATGGAAGACCAATGGCCAGTCTGATCAAGGATTTGATAGGCCCATCTTGTTGATAATCGGTTTTCAATCTAACCTCGTTTGCTTTTCTCCACACACTCTGGGTCAAATGGAATAAACATCCTTTCAAAGTTGTTGGAAACTGGTGTCGGATGGCATTTTGGACGGCTGTTTCGAAATCTGTAAACCATACATCTGGCGAAAGTGAAATATCGAACGAGAGGGCTTTCTCGACGAGCAGCGATAGGAAACGTCTGTACGTAGGCAAGGTCCTCGGGTTACTATCGGTTGAGAAAATCATTATCTTCTTCTCTTCGCCGTCACTTGTCAAAAGGAAGTCGAAACCTGCTATCGTCTTCTTCATTTCCTCGGGGAGGTCGATGTCGTTCCTTCGTTTTGGTAGTGCTGGTCGCGTCTTTGCTCTGGCGCGGTATAAAGCCGATCGGGCACTATAGAATGTGGGCATTTTGGAAATCACCACTGGTCGGCTTCGTCGGTTCTCAAAGAAGATACTTCGTCTTTATATATGTTGTACAAAGTCCTAGAATCTGACTTGACAATCTGCTTCATTTTCGACATTACGACTTCTGCGCTGAGTTTCGAAAAACAATTGGCAACCGACAGCGTGAACACTGTCAATGGAATGATTGGGAATGCAGAAAGTTTAAATGTCTAAGTAATACTAGTTCTCAACATGAAAAGATATATATAAAGTAAAATCAAAAGTCACTGAGAGCTTTCCAATGAATGGAAACAAGCCATATTTCTGACTAATTCCTGAAAAATTACCCATAATTCTGATGTGGTTAAGGAGTCGATTATTTAGGGCATTACTGTACATGTACTACTTTATTCCCATGACTTGTTTATGATTCCCGGATTTACTCTATCGTTGATAAACCTTATAAGAACCCCCTTTATATATTTATGACCTTAGCTCAGGTTCAACTTATTGACATGGCTTGGCATGTGTACACTAATATGACAATATCCTGTTTTTCTATCAACAGCCCATTTGACACACCATAACTTTGCATGGTTAATCCAAACTGAGTTATTTCTGAATAGTTAACCCTTCCATGGCTGTAGATTCCTGAAATTTTGCCTAAACCCTGTGCCAATGCATTCACTTATATATGCGAGTTTCCTATAGGGAGCCTTGCATATATAAGTGAATACATTGGCCTAACATTATTTACCTTGACCTTGTAAGCCAGTGCATTTTCTTATGCGAAGCTCCCAATAGGAGACTCGAATATATAAGAGAATGCACTTGCACAGGATATTTAATGCTGCACCAGCACAGCTCCCTTCATGAAATCAATCTTATAATTCACTTGAATATATTTTGTTGAAGTGAATTCACAGACTGACCCGTATCAGGTGTCGAACCTACGCCCACTTCGGTTAGCTCTCATTGTGTGCTGTCGGCGACATACCACATGGCTACATCTACAAACTTCATCAATTCTATAAGGTGTTCTATCGCAATTCGCCAGCATATCTTTATAACACTGTTAATCATAAACACCCAGGGGCTGCCAGATATGACTTTCGGAGAACTGACTTAAGACCCCCCCTTTCGGACACATCATCATATCAACGCCCATTCTTACCCGCGACAACACGACAGTGGAATCAAGTATCTGATGAACTGAAAAATTCGGAAACTCTAGAAAACTTCAAATATAAATTGAATTCCAATCTTCGTTTGAGACAAAAGAACATTCGCCATTATAGCTATAACAAATGCCGCAAAGCCCAGATAATTCAAACTCAACTTCGACTAGGATGCAGTAACCTCAATGATGATCTCAGCCGCAACCATTTAAACGAATCTGATAAATGTGCATGTGGGGAAATGGAGACTGCCTATCACTGTTTACTTTATTGTCCTAGATACTCAACAATACGAAATGAATTATTCTCAGTATTAGCAGGGGGATTTCCGACACGTATGCTGGGGTGTGGGTGTCAAAATAAGCACAAAGCAATTTTTCCCGTGACAAACTTATTTTTTTTCCTTCACACCTTTTATTGGATTTTTACTAGTTTGTACTTGTTTGTAACACTAAGAAATCAATAATAAGGAACTGCAGCAACACTAAACACGCTAGGGCCATTGGATGTTGGTTTGTGCCTCTTTAGTCATAATCTAATATACAATGAAACTGGTTTTGCTCCCTTAAGTTTAAGACGAGAACGTAGAAAAAACATTATAATGTTTAAACCTGTCTCTGATACATGTGATTACTCTTTTCGAGTGGATAAATTAATTGAATTCGAATGGAATCTGAAAAGTTTCTATAACTCATTCTTTCCTTCTGGTGTGAGACTGTGGAACAATGTGGACACTGATATACTAAATACAAATTCTCTATCTAAATTAAAATTTGACCTGATTATAGAATCAATGCAGTGGTGCCCAAAGTCTATTATGAAGTGAGCAGATGTAACCAAATAATACATGCTAAATTGCGCTTAGGCTGTTGTGATCTGAATGCTCATAAGTATGAAAGGTTTCTAATTGATGATCCAAGCTGTAGTTGTGGTTATGCGTATGAGGATCCTGAGCACTACATAGTCTTTTGCCCATTATTTTATAGACAACGTGAATCCTTAGTATTAACATTGAAAGACCTAGATTGTGAAATTTGTATTAAAGATTTTCTTATTGGAGCATCCCATGTTGTTTCTAATACAAATTCAGCAATATGTAATGTACTTCATATTTACTTTGAATCTACTGAGAGACTGTGATTACATATCAACTGCAGTATACTTTTTATGCTAAAGTTTAACTTGCAGATTGATACATGTGGATGTGTCGTATCATTCAAATTTATATGGTTATTATATCATCACAACTTTAATTGAATATTGAAACATTTTAAACTTTTAAACTCTAAACTCTTACTCATTGCCATCAACAGTATTTTCAGGACAACCCTGTTTTATTTTATTTAATCTTATTTAATGATTATTAGGAAGTTCCATGATACAAGATATATAAACCATTAAATTGTCATGTGTCCTTGTTTGTCAATTTTTTGTATTTTTCTGTTTGGACCAAATAAAATAGGCTGTGCCTGAGTTTTGGGTCCAATTAATCAAGAGTTAATGAATAAATGTATTTAAAAAAGGACAAGGGAAAGTATTCTTAACGCAGCTGAATCGCCCATGCAGTATTCTATGTAATTAACATCAAATAAGGATAACTTTAAAGAAATTTAATGCCAAATCTGGTCAAACATGGACATTAAACACTGATGTATACACTGATTTATAAATAAAAAAACATGAAACATACCTAGACTTGTGAGTGGATAACACAATTATCTCATATGTGACAAAAGAAATAGAAAATGGTAATAATTCACAATCTCATGTAGTCATGAATGAGTTAATACAGGTTTCTACTAAAAGTGTAGGTTTGTTTTTTATTATATGCTTTACTCTCACATGCTACACTTGAGCAGTCCAATATAAATAATGCCTTTTCTGAACTCATACAAGATTCCTGAATTCATACAAGATAAACTGTGAACGTTATAAAATTCCTATTAATCCTGACCAATCTGAATCAATTGGAATCAATCGTAACATTAACTTTCTTTGATTTCCCATTGGCGCTCCTGGGTGCTCTAGTGTATTGCTATATGTGCGATAAACATGTTTTAGTAATGTATAATGAGTCTGTGTGTCATATAGCATATAATAATTTAAACTATCTGATATATACAATCACATATCTGGTGTAAAACAATATCACCTATCTGGTGTAAAACAAAATCACCTGTGTAGAACAATATCACCAACCTGGTGTATAGACATAATATCTTTATAAATTTCCATAACAAAGTAACAAAACACAAAAACTAAAAAGGTCTCTAAAAAGGACTACCACACACATTTTAGCACTAAAACAGTGACTATTAATTATGATTAACCGTGCGCGCTGTGTCAGTGACCAGTTACCCGCTCAGGCATAGCTGCTATTCACAATAGCAATAAAGCTGCTTAATGTTTTGTGACGAGAAGGAAATTGAATGCAACCTGGACACAATACAATGACTTCAGTTTAGCAATAAAATGTTCGATGGTATATAAATATTAGAATGTCAGTTTGTCTATAAATGTTCGATATAATATAATGATTAGAGCATATCTTGTCGTTGACTACGCGAATGTAGTGGCCAGTGGGAATGGTGTAGTTCACCCTTCCCACTGGCCACTACATTCGCGTAGTCAACTCCAAGCCATGCTCTATTCATATACTAAGCTTTAAAATAGAGATGTGGAAATATGATATTTAACAAAAACGATTAAAAATCCACTGCAGTTAAGAATATACTGCTAGAGACCAATCCTGCTGTTCATTACTAGATTCACTGAATCTCAATGTAGGAGGTTCGGTCCTGGATTTCTCTGTATGTTTGTGTTTTGCGATCCACAGGGGGTGGGTGTCAAAACATGGCTGGAAAAAACTCTATGAAATGGAAACAAATTTGGGGTCGGGGTTGGGTGGGTCCAAAAAGTTATCATCGGCAAAAAAGTAGCATAAGTGTCTGGATATTTTTCCGACCCCCCCCCCCCTGGTATTAGCCCAAAATTTATGGAGATCTGATATTCTACTTAAGGGGTCTACTTCATTCCACAAAAGACTCAACAAGGCTATATTTGAGGCCACTCAAACATTTATACTAACTAGCAATCGATTTCTTTAGTCGCCAATTGTATTTCTGATATTCACAATAAGTAGCTGCTCGAATATGATAATATTCAGAGAAACAAATCAAAAATGATATAGCTATAAATGAAATGCATGTATATAGCTAACAATGTGGTAACAATTTCAGTAACTCGATGCTTAAAAACAAAAACAAAAAGCCATATAAAGGTACTGGCAAACTAGTGACTCCACTCGACACATAGTTTTAAATTTTCCTATGTAAAACAATATCATGCATAAGGGAAGTGATTGTAAATATATGTGCTAATTGCTTTTTTTCCTCTGTTCTCACCCAACAGTAATCCATTAGTTCATTAATCTTCTCATCATGCTCTGTATCTCTTCCTCTTACTTTATATTGACTCCCACTTCTCACTGACCACTAATTGTAATCTATTCTTGTCTGAGGAGATGGCTCTATATGAGCATCTGATGCTTGTTGTCAAATCCTCTTCCTCCCTTCTAGTCTTCTATTCATAAATGTGTCATGTTTTATAATTATATAATTTTGGGAACAAATAAAATATTGTTTAAACCAACCTGCCTCGATGAGCGGAGTGTTCCGCTATATTTTCGTACTAATTTGGTTTCAGTGTCGTGTATAGTTCTCTCGTAAATGAAGATTGAACCTCCTATTTTCGTGCTAAAACAAGCCACGTTTGCGATCAAAAGCACATTTCCAAAACTATACGATGTCCCATGGCACATAACATAAGAGAATGTACTGGCTTGTAAATATGGTCAATGTAAATATATAAGAGAATACATTGGCCAATGTATTAATTCTCTTAATATATGTGAGGCTACCTATGGAAGACTCGCATATATTATACAGTTATCGCCCGCGATTGAGTGAGACACGGGGATTTGTCGCCCGCTCCAGACCTGGAATGTCACCCGAGGGCCGCCAGGCCCGAGGGTGACATTCCAGGTCGAGAGCGGCGACAAATCCCCGTGTCTCACGAAAACAAGGGTGATAACTGTTTTGTTATCAGACAAAGGAGTACACACGAACCTCCTTAATAGCAGGCATAAATGCGCGCATATAGTCTTTAATCCAGTTCGGAAAGTTAATTTTATGTTGGAATCATCGCTATTTAAAAAATAAAACATTCATAATCTGGATCAATTAACAGACCCGTCATTTGCGCAGCTATTCTCCTGTCAGTTTGCTGGTTGCATGGTGGAAATCGGTTCATGTAAACATGAGTAAAGCAATTTCGAAGTTGAGTAGCCATGCAGCGAAATGTTCGGTTTCGTTTCAAATGGCCGTGAAGACGCCGACAGACGTGTTCATTTCCAGATTGCTAAAATGTGAAACTAACACGTTGTAGTAGTGCAAAAAGAAATTGAAATATGTCGCAGATTGTTACGCAACATACGGGTGTTCTCTGAAGTCTGAGGAATGTATTGAAGAAAAGAAATAGTCAATTGATAAACAGTAAAGAGTGGCTATTTAAACTAGTACATAAACGTATTTGTAACGTATGTACATCGTATGTGCGATTGCCTGCAGCACACACCAACTGCATAATAAGGTTTATCTATTTGTCCCACGGTCTTTATTATTGATATAAAAATGTCCAATAGGAACATTACACATTATAACGGATTTGTGTCCGCGATAACACAATTTATACATAGCGTGCTTTAATTGCAACTAAAAAAACAGACAATTATGCAAATTAGCAAACACCACAGTTCGCGGTTGTTATGATACAGTGGGGTTTATAAAAACAGTGTTTTCGAAAATTGTTCGAGAGTTGTGAGAGTGTCTCTGCACGTTGAGTTCTTCGTAGTTCTATGTTTACTGGTAATAGCTGAGCGGTCAATAACTGAGACAATGTTACCCTCGAGGGTAATAAGGTGATTAACGGCCCGCCATGTGACGCACTCTCAGCCAATCAGAAGAGAGGAAAATGGGATGAAATGTGATGAAGGATAACAATATCTACCATATATTTTGAGACTTCGTATATGTGTGTGTGTGTGTACTTTATAGAATCGAAAACGGCTGGTCGGATCGAGCTCAAATTTCGTATATAAGTGTAAAAACCACGGGAATCGTCGACGTCGCATTTTGGACAAGCTCAGAGCACTCATTCTCCACTCCCAATATCAAAATCACCGCAACACTTCGGGGGTTAAGGCATCAACGATCTTTATATCGACCATATTTTTAGTTGTTAACCGACAAACGCTCTTTATTGCCATCGACGTTGCTAAACGGTTAACCATGCGTACGAAACTACGGATGCAAAACGCGAAATGCATTTATCTCGATTAAAAAGGCAGAATTAACGTGTTGTGTGATTCTTATGTCTGTCGTTCTTAGGAACGGGGGAAATTTTCAATCATTTATGGACGGGTACTGCGTGTTGTGTGAAAACAAAATGCGTGTTGTGTAATTCTTATGTCTGTCGTTCCTAGGAACGGGGGAATTTTAGGGACTGGTACTGCGTGTTTTGTGTGAAAACAAAAAATGCGTGTTGTGTGATTCTTATTCTTAAAAGAAATTGAAATATGTCGCAGATTGTTACGCAACATACGGGTGTTCTCTGAAGTCTGAGGAATGTATTGAAGAAAAGAAATAGTCAATTGATAAACAGTAAAGAGTGGCTATTTGAACTAGTACATAAACGTATTTGTAACGTATGTACATCGTATGTGCGATTGCCTGCAGCACACACCAACTGCATAATAAGGTTTATCTATTTGTCCCACGGTCTTTATTATTGATATAAAATTGTCCAATAGGAACATTACACATTATAACGGATTTGTGTCCGCGATAACACAATTTATACATAGCGTGCTTTAATTGCAACTAAACAAACAGACAATTATGCAAATTAGCAAACACCACAGTTCGCGGTTGTTATGATACAGTGGGGTTTATAAAAACAGTGTTTTCGAAAATTGTTCGAGAGTTGTGAGAGTGTCTCTGCACGTTGAGTTCTTCGTAGTTCTATGTTTACTGGTAATAGCTGAGCGGTCAATAACTGAGACAATGTTACCCTCGATGGTAATAAGGTGATTAACGGCCCGCCATGTGACGCACTCTCAGCCAATCAGAAGAGAGGAAAATGGGATGAAATGTGATGAAGGATAACAATATCTACCATATATTTTGAGACTTCGTATATGTGTGTGTGTGTGTGTACTTTATAGAATCGAAAACGGCTGGTCGGATCGAGCTCAAATTTCGTATATAAGTGTAAAAACCACGGGAATCGTCGACGTCGCATTTTGGACAAGCTCTGAGCACTCATTCTCCACTCCCAATATCAAAATCACCGCAACACTTCGGGGGTTAAGGCATCAACGATCTTTATATCGACCATATTTTTAGTTGTTAACAGACAAACGCTCTTTATTGCCATCGACGTTGCTAAACGGTTAACCATGCGTACGAAACTACGGATGCAAAACGCGAAATGCATTTATCTCGATTAAAAAGGCAGAATTAACGTGTTGTGTGATTCTTATGTCTGTCGTTCTTAGGAACGGGGGAAATTTTCAATCATTTATGGACGGGTACTGCGTGTTGTGTGAAAACAAAATGCGTGTTGTGTAATTCTTATGTCTGTCGTTCCTAGGAACGGGGGAATTTTAGGGACTGGTACTGCGTGTTTTGTGTGAAAACAAAAAATGCGTGTTGTGTGATTCTTATTCTTAAAAGAAATTGAAATATGTCGCAGATTGTTACGCAACATACGGGTGTTCTCTGAAGTCTGAGGAATGTATTGAAGAAAAGAAATAGTCAATTGATAAACAGTAAAGAGTGGCTATTTGAACTAGTACATAAACGTATTTGTAACGTATGTACATCGTATGTGCGATTGCCTGCAGCACACACCAACTGCATAATAAGGTTTATCTATTTGTCCCACGGTCTTTATTATTGATATAAAATTGTCCAATAGGAACATTACACATTATAACGGATTTGTGTCCGCGATAACACAATTTATACATAGCGTGCTTTAATTGCAACTAAACAAACAGACAATTATGCAAATTAGCAAACACCACAGTTCGCGGTTGTTATGATACAGTGGGGTTTATAAAAACAGTGTTTTCGAAAATTGTTCGAGAGTTGTGAGAGTGTCTCTGCACGTTGAGTTCTTCGTAGTTCTATGTTTACTGGTAATAGCTGAGCGGTCAATAACTGAGACAATGTTACCCTCGAGGGTAATAAGGTGATTAACGGCCCGCCATGTGACGCACTCTCAGCCAATCAGAAGAGAGGAAAATGGGATGAAATGTGATGAAGGATAACAATATCTACCATATATTTTGAGACTTCGTATATGTGTGTGTGTGTGTACTTTATAGAATCGAAAACGGCTGGTCGGATCGAGCTCAAATTTCGTATATAAGTGTAAAAACCACGGGAATCGTCGACGTCGCATTTTGGACAAGCTCTGAGCACTCATTCTCCACTCCCAATATCAAAATCACCGCAACACTTCGGGGGTTAAGGCATCAACGATCTTTATATCGACCATATTTTTAGTTGTTAACCGACAAACGGTCTTTATTGCCATCGACGTTGCTAAACGGTTAACCATGCGTACGAAACTACGGATGCAAAACGCGAAATGCATTTATCTCGATTAAAAAGGCAGAATTGACGTGTTGTGTGATTCTTATGTCTGTCGTTCTTAGGAACGGGGGAAATTTTCAATCATTTAGGGACGGGTACTGCGTGTTGTGTGAAAAAAAAATGCGTGTTGTGTAATTCTTATGTCTGTCGTTCCTAGGAACGGGGGAATTTTAGGGACTGGTACTGCGTGTTTTGTGTGAAAACAAAAAATGCGTGTTGTGTGATTCTTATTCTTACGGGGGAAATTTTCATCGGGTCAGTTTTTCCGCCCGATGTACTTTAAATCATATCTCTTTTAGGGACGGGTACTGCGCGTTGTGTGATTCTTATGTCTTCTTCACCTTAATCGGGTAAAATAAGGTCTAATCAGGTAAAATATTGAAAAACCAAAAATTAATCAAAAAAATTAATTCAAAAATCCAGTAAATTAAAAATGCACAATTAACTCATGTTATAAACAAAAAATTTATATTAACTCATTGAAAAAAAAATTAATTAAAAAAATACAAAATTGTCATGTTTCTGACGAACGCCGCCAGTGGCGGGCTAACCTGCTAGTCTCATATATATTTTGAAGACCTCTGTCTGTATGTATGTTTGTTTGTTTGTTTGTTTGTCTGTCTGTCTGTCATTTATACAAATCTACGATTCTCGACCGATCGGGACGAAACTTGGTACGTGTGTGTAGTTTGACCAGGCGGTGAACGTTGTCGTATTGGCGAGCCCGTGCGGCGCCCGCTTCGCGCATGCGCAGACGAGATCTCGGAAACGGGTGGAGCTATCGACTTGAAATTTGCTATGTGAATGTATCTTGCCCCGGATACGAATTTTATCGGGACGCCGAGCCCGTGCGACGCCAGCTTCGCGCATGCGCAGACCAGATCTCGGAAACGGGTAGAGCTATCGACTTGAAATCGTCGGGCTGGGTAGAGCTATCGACTTGAAATTTGGTTTTCGAATAGCCCGGACAACGTCGGGCTCATCGGCTAGTCTCATATATATTTTGAAGACCTATGTATGTTTGTATGTTTGTATGTCTTTCATTAATACAAATCTACGATTCTCGACCGATCGGGACGAAACTTGGTACCTGTATGTAGTTTGTCCAGGCGGTGGACGTTGTCGTATTGGCGAGCCCGCTATCGACTTTAACTTTGCTATGTGAATATACCTTGCCCCGGATACGAATTTTATCGGGTCGACGAGCCCGTGCGACGCCAGCTTCGCACATGCGCAGACGAGATATCGGAAACGGGTGGAGCTATCGACTTGAAATTTGCTATGTGAATGTATCTTGCTCCGGATACGAATTTTATCGGGTCGCCGAGCCCGTGCGACGCCAGCTTCGCGCATGCGCAGACCAGATCTCGGAAACGGGTAGAGCTATCGACTTGAAATTTGGTTTTTGAATAGCCCGGACAACGTCGGGCTCATCGACTTGAAATTTGGTTTTTGAATAGCCCGGACAACGTCGGGCTCATCGGCTATCTCATATATATTTTGAAGACCTCTGTTTGTTTGTTTGTCTGTCTGTCTGTCTGTCATTAATACAAATCTACGATTCTCGACCGATCGGGACGAAACTTGGTACGTGTGTGTAGTTTGACCAGGCGGTGGACGTTTTCGTATTGGCGAGCCCGTGCGGCGCCCGCTTCGCGCATGCGCAGACGAGATCTCGGAAACGGGTGGAGCTATCGACTTGAAATTTGCTATGTGAATGTATCTTGCCCCGGATGCGAATTTTATCGGGGCGCCGAGCCCGTGCGACACCAGCTTCGCGCATGCGCAGACGAGATCTCGGAAACGGGTGGAGCTATCGACTTGAAATTTGGTATGTGAATGTATCTTGCCCCGGATACGAATTTTATCGGGTCGCCGAGTCCGTGCGACGCCAGCTTCGCGCTTGCGCAGACCAGATCTCGGAAACGGGTGGAGCTATCGACTTGAAATTTGGTATGTGAATGTATCTTGCCCCGGATACGAATTTTATCGGGTCGCCGAGCCCGTGCGACGCAGCTTCGCGCATGCGCAGACCAGATCTCGGAAACGGGTAGAGCTATCGACTTGAATTTTGGTTTTTGAATAGACCGGACAACAAAATTTGGTTTTTGAATAGCCTGGACAACGTCGGGCTCATCGGCTAGTCTCATATATATTTTGAATACCTCTGTATGTTTGTATGTTTGTATGTATGTTTGTCATTAATACAAATCTACGATTCTCGACCGATTGGGACGAAACTTGGTACGTGTGTGTAGTTTGACCAGGCGGTGGACGTTGTCGTATTGGCGAGCCCGTGCGGCGCCCGCTTCGCGCATGCGCAGACGAGATCTCGGAAACGGGTGGAGCTATCGACTTGAAATTTGCTATGTGAATGTATCTTGCCCCGGATGCGAATTTTATCGGGTCGCCGAGCCCGTGCGACACCAGCTTCGCGCATGCGCAGACGAGATCTCGGAAACGGGTGGAGCTATCGACTTGAAATTTGGTATGTGAATGTATCTTGCCCCGGATACGAATTTTATCGGGTCGCCGAGTCCGTGCGACGCCAGCTTCGCGCTTGCGCAGACCAGATCTCGGAAACGGGTGGAGCTATCGACTTGAAATTTGGTATGTGAATGTATCTTGCCCCGGATACGAATTTTATCGGGTCGCCGAGCCCGTGCGACGCAGCTTCGCGCATGCGCAGACCAGATCTCGGAAACGGGTAGAGCTATCGACTTGAATTTTGGTTTTTGAATAGACCGGACAACAAAATTTGGTTTTTGAATAGCCTGGACAACGTCGGGCTCATCGGCTAGTCTCATATATATTTTGAATACCTCTGTATGTTTGTATGTTTGTATGTATGTTTGTCATTAATACAAATCTACGATTCTCGACCGATTGGGACGAAACTTGGTACGTGTGTGTAGTTTGACCAGGCGGTGGACGTTGTCGTATTGGCGAGCCCGTGCGCGCCCGCTTCGCGCATGCGCAGACGAGATCTCGGAAACGGGTAGAGCTATCGACTTGAAATTTGCTATGTGAATGTATCTTGCCCCGGATACGAATTTTATCTGGTCGCCGAGCCCGTGCGACGCCAGCTTCGCGCATGCGCAGACCAGATCTCGGAAACGGGTGGAGCTATCGACTTGAAATTTGGTTTTTGAATAGCCCGGACAACGTCGGGCTCATCGGCTAGTCTATTATATATTTCGGAAGATCTGTCTGCGTGTGTGTTCGCGATGGACTCGAAAACTGCCCGACGGATTGAGCCCAAACTTCCTATCTAAGGGTAAAATCCTAGATGAAGTGTCATCGCACCGCTTCTGAGAACGTCAGAGCACCCATTCTCCACTCCCAGTCACAAAAATTACCGCCATTGGCACGGTGGGGTTAATCGCGTTGATAGTTAAAGAGCGTTCGTATCAGCAGTGTCGTCGATAAAGAGCGTATGTGTGTAATGTGATTCTTACGTCTGGGTCTGGGCGTGTGCGTGTAAGACTGTATCCAGACGTGTTGTGTGACGTACAACGGTACCCACAGACGTACCTCTTTTAGGGACGGATACGATCACTGGACGGGTACCATCATTTAAAGGCAGATTTATAAAGGCAGAATTAACTCAAATTAAATTAAAAAATTAACGGATTTCGACAAATTTTATACCTAGGGATATTTTTATCGGGGAGTGTTTTCGACGGGTCAAATCGTGACCCCGACCTGACCTTGACCTTCAAAATGGTCAATTCAAGGTCAAAGCTCGGACGAATCGGGTCACCTGCTAGTCTTCTCAAATATATTTTGAAGACCTCTGTGTGTCTCTCTGTATGTTTGTCTCTATGTCTGTATGTCATTAATACAAATCTACGATTCTCGACCGATCGGGACGAAACTTGGTACGTGTGTGTAGTTTGACCAGGCGGTCGTCATTGTCGTATTGGCGAGCCCGTGCGACGCCCGTGCAGTGCATGCGCAGACGAGATCTCGGAAAAGGGTGGAGCTATCGACTTGAAATTTGCTATGTGAATGTATCTTGCCCCGGATACGAATTTTATCGGGTCACCGAGCCCGTGCGGCGCCCACTTCGCGCATGCGCAGACGAGATCTCGGAAACGGGTGGAGCTATCGACTTGAAATTTGGTTTTTGAATAGCCCGGACAACGTCGGGCTCATCGGCTAGTCTATTATATATTTTGCGAAATATGTCTGTCTGTGTGTGTGTTCGCGATAGACTCGAAAACGGCCGAGCCGATTTCGATGAAACTTGGTATGTGGGGGTACTTTCGACCGGGGAGTGGCATGGGCTTGTTAATTTGCCCGTGCGACCTGACCTTGACCTTGAAATCGGGTCATTTCAAGGTCGAACGCCCGAGTATCACGGGATTTAGATGAAAATTAATGTCTGGGGAAACTTTCGTATGGGGAGTGTCGTACGCCTATTCGTTTGCCCGTGCGACGTGACATTGACCTTGAAATCGGTTCAATTCAAGGTCAAATATCGCGAATTTTGATGGGATTTCGACGAAATTTGATACTTGGGGTTACTTTTGTCCACTGAGTGTTTCGGACGGGTCGAATCATGACCCCGACCTGACCTTGACCTTCAAAATGATCAAATCGGGTAAAACCGGATGGATTTCGACGGGTACTTTTGTCGGGTACTTTTGTCCGGGCAGTGTTTTGGACGGGTCAAATCGTGACCCCACCTCACCTTGACCTTCAAAATGGACAATTCAAGGTCAAATCGCGCAATTCGCCGTAAAGCAGAGGGGAAACATCCCGGACGAAGTCGGGTCCACCTGCTAGTCTATTATATATTTTGGAAGATCTGTGTGTCTGTCTGTCTGTCTGTGTGTTCTCGATGGACTCGAAAACGACCGAACCGATTTCGATGAAACTTGGTAAGTGGGGGTACTTTCGGCCGTGGAGTGGCATGGGCCTGTTAATTTGCCCGTGCGACGTGATCTTGACCTTGAAATCGGGTCATTTCAAGGTCGAACGCCCGAGTATCACGGGATTTCGATGAAAATTAATGTCTGGGGATACTTTCGTATTGGGAGTTTCGTATGGGGATTTCGACAAAATTTGATACGTAGGGTTACTTTTGTCCTCTGAGTGTTTTGGACGGGTCAAATCGTGACCCCGACCTGACCTTGACCTTCAAAATGATAAATTCTTGGTCAAATCGGGTAAAACCGGATGGATTTCGACGGGTACTTTTGTCCGGGCAGTGTTTTGGACGGGGTGTGTCGTAAGCCTATTCATTTGCCCGTGCGACGTGACCTTGACCTTGAAATCGGGTCAATTCAAGGTCAAATCGCGAATTTTGATGGGATTTCGACGAAATTTGATACGTAGGGTTACTTTTGTCCACTGAGTGTTTTGGAAGGGTCAAATCGTGACCCCACCTCACCTTGACCTTCAAAATGGACAATTCAAGGTCAAATCGGGTAAAACCGGATGGATTTCGACGGGTACTTTTGTCGGGTACTTTTGTCCGGGCAGTGTTTTGGACGGGTCAAATAGTGACCCCACCTCACCTTCACCTTCAAAATGGACAATTCAAGGTCAAATCGCGCAATTCGCCGAAAAGCAGAGGGGAAACAGCCCGGACAAAGTCGGGTCCACGTCCATCTGTGTGTGCGTGTCTGTCTGTCTGTGTGTTCGCGAAGGACTCGAAAACGGCCGAGCCGATTTCGATGAAACTTGGTATGTGGGGATACTTTCGGCCGTGGAGTGGCATGGGCCTGTTAATTTGCCCGTGCGACGAGACCTTGACCTTGAAATCGGGTCATTTCAAGGTCGAACCCCCGAGTATCACGGGATTTCGATGAAAATTAGTGTCTATGGTTACTTTCGTATGGGGAGTGTCTTAAGCCCATTCGTTTGCACGTGCGACGTGACCTTGACCTTGAAATCGGGGAAAACTCGAGGTCAAATCGGGTAAAATCGGATGCATTTCGACGGGTACTTTTGTCGGGTACTTTTGTCCGGGCAGTGTTTTGGACGGGTCAAATCCTGACCCCACCTCACCTTGACCTTCAAAATAGACAATTCAAGGTCAAATCGCTCAATTCCCCGAAAAGCAGAGGGGAAACAGCCCGGACGAAGAAGGGTCAAATCGTGACCCCGACATTTCCTTGACCTTCAAAATGATCAATTCGAGGTCAAATCGGGTAAACCGGATGGATTTCGACGGGTACTTTTGTTTGGTACTTTTGTCCGGGCAGTGTTTTGGACGGGTCAAATCGTGACCCCACCTGACCTTGACCTTCAAAATGGACAATTCACGGTCAAATCGCGCAATTTGCCGAAAAACAGAGGGGAAACAGCCCGGACAAAGTCGGGTCCACCTGCTAGTATATATATATATATATATATATAAATATCTATTATATATTTTGGAAGATCTGTGTGTGTGTCTGTGTGTGTGTCTGTGTGTGTGTCTGTGTGTGTGTCTGTGTGTGTGTCTGTCTGTAATCGATGGACTCAAAAACGGCCGAGCCGATTTCGATGAAACTTGGTATGTGTCGATATTTTCGGCCGGGGAGTGACATGGGCCTATTAATTTGCCCGTGCGACGTGACCTTGACCTTTAAATCGGGTAATTTCAAGGTCAAACGCCCGAATATCACGGGATTTCGATGAAACTTGGTATGTGGGTGTATTTTCGGCCGGGGGGTCTCATAAGCATATTCATTTGCCCGTGCGACGTGACATTGACCTTGAAATCGGGCCAATTCAAGGTCAAATCGCCAATTTTGATGGGATTTCGACGAAATTTTATACATAGGGTTACCTTTGTCCACTGGGTGTTTTGGACAGGTCAAATATTAATTTTCCCGTGCGACATGACCTTGACCTCGAAATCGGGTCATTTCAAGGTCAAACGCCCGAATATCACGGGATTTCGATGAAACTTGGTATGTGCAGATTCTTTCGTATGGGGAGTCTCATAAGCATATTAATTTGCCCGTGCGACGTGACATTGACCTTGAAATCGGGTCAATTCAAGGTCAAATCGCGAATTTTGATGGGATTTCCACGAAATTTTATACATAGGATTACTTTTGTCCACTGAGTGTTTTGGATGGGTCAAATCGTGACCCAGACCTGATCTTGACTTCAAAATGATCAATTCGAGGTCAAATCGGGTCAAACCGGATGGATTTCGACGGGTACTTTTGTCGGGTACTTTTGTCCGGGCAGTGTTTTGGACGGGTCAAATCGTTACCCCACCTGACCTTGACCTTCAAAATGATCAATTCAAGGTCAAAGCCCGGACGAAGTCGGGTCACCTTCTAGTATATATATATATCTCAAAGACCTCTGTGTGTTTGTTTGTTTGTTTGTCTGTCTGTATGTCTGTATGTCATTTATACAAATCTACGATTCTCAACCGATCGGGACGAAACTTGGTACATGTGTGTAGTTTGACCAGGCGGTCGTCGTTGTCGTATTGTCGAGCCCGTGTGGCGCCCGCTTCGCGCATGCGCCGACGAGATCTCGGAAACGGGTGGAGCTATCGACTTGAAATTTGCGATGTGAACGTATCTTGCCCCGGATACGAATTTTATCGGGTCGCCGAGCCCGTGCGACGCCAGCTTCGCGCATCCCTAGACCAGATCTCGGAAACGGGTGGAGCTATCGACTTGAAATTTGGTGTGTGAATGTATCTTGCCCCGAATACGAATTTTATCGGGTCGCCGAGCCCGTGCGACGCCAGCTTCGCGCATGCGTAGACCAGATCTCGGAAACGGGTAGAACTATCGACTGGAAATTTGGTTTTTGAATAGCCCGGACAACGTCGGGTTGGGTAGAGCTATCGACTTGAAATTTTGTTTTTGAATAGCCCGGACAACTTCGGGCTCATCGGCTAGTCTCATATATATTTTTGAAGACCTCTGTTTGTCTGTCTGTCTGTATGTCATTTATACAAATCTACGATTCTCGACCGATCGGGACGAAACTTGGTACGTGTGTGTAGTTTGAACAGGCGGTCGTCGCTGTCGTATTGGCGAGCCCGTCCGGCGCCCGCTTCGCGCATGCGCAGACGTGATCTCGGAAACGGGTGGAGCTATCGACTTGAAATTTGCTATGTGAATGTATCTTGCCCCGGATACGAATTTTATCGGGTCGCCGAGCCCGTGCGACGCCAGCTTCGCGCATGCGCAGACCAGATCTCGTAAACGGGTGGAGCTATCGACTTGAAATTTGGTTTTTGAATAGCCCGGACAACGTCGGGCTCATCGGCTAGTCTATTATATATTTTGGAAGATCTGTGTGTTAGGGTGTGTGTGTGTAATCGATGAACTTGAAAACAGCGACCCGATTTTGATGAAACTTGGTATGTGGGGGTATTTTCGGCCGGGGAGTGACACAGGCATATTAATTTGCCCGTGCGGCGTCACATTGACCTTGAAATTGGGTAATATCAAGGTCAAACGCCCGAATATCACGGGATTTCGATGAAACTTGTTATATGGGGATACTTTCGGTCGGGGAGTGGCATATGCCAATTAATTTGCCCGTGCGACGTCACCTTGACCTTGAAATAGGGTCATTTCAAGGTCAAACGCCCGAATATTACGGGATTTCGATGAAAATTAGTGTCTAGGGATACTTTCGTATGGACAGTCTCATAAGCCTATTCATTTGCCAGTGCGACATGACTTTGAAATCGGGTCAATTCAAGGTCAAATCGCGAATTTTGATCGGATTTCGACGAAATTTTATACGTGGGGTTACTTTTGTCCACTGAGTGTTTTGGGCGGGTCGAGTCGTGACCGCGACCTGACCTTGACCTTCAAAATAATCAATTCGAGGTCAAATCGGGTAAAACCGGATGAATTTCGACGGATTCTTTTGTCGACCTGACCTTGACCTTCAAAATGATCACTTCAATGTCAAATCGGGTAAAACAGGATGGATTTCGACGGGTACTTTTGTCCGGGTAGTGTTTTGGACGGGTCAAATTGTGACTCCACCTGACCTTGACCTTCAAAATGGACAAAAATTCAAGGTCAAATCGCGCAATTCGCCGAAAAGCAGAGGGGAAAGAGCCCGGACGAAGTCGGGTCCACCTGCTAGTCTATTATATATTTTGGAAGATCTGTGTGTGTGTGTGTGTGTCTGTCTGTAATCGATGGACTCGAAAACGGCCTAGCCTATTTCGATGAAACTTGGTATGTGGGGGTATTTTCGGCCGTGGAGTGACATAGGCCTATTAATTTGCCCGTGCGACGTGACCTTGGCCTTGATATCTGGTAATTTCGGATGTATTTCGACGGGCACGTTTGTCGGGTACTTTTGTCCGGGCAGTGTTTTGGACTGTTCAAATCGTGACCACACTTCACCTTTACCTTCAAAATGGACAATTCAAGGTCAAAGCCCGGACGAAGTCGGGTCACCTTCTAGTATTATATATTTTGGGAAATATGTCTGTCTGTATGTCTGTCTGTCTGAGTGTTCGCGATGGACTCGAAAACGGCAGAGCGGATTTCGATGAAACTTGGTATGTGGGTGTACTTTCGGCCGGAGAGTGGCATGGGGCTATTAATTTGCCCGTGCGACGCCACCTTGACCTTGAAATTGGGTAATTTCAAGGTCTTGAAATTGGGTAATTTCAAGGTCAAACGCCCGATTATCACGGGATTTCGATGAAACTTGGTATGTGGGGGTACTTTCGGCCGTGGAGTGGCATATGCCTATTAATTTGCCCGTGCGACGTCACCTTGACCTTGAAATAGGGTCATTTCAAGGTCAAACGCCCGAGTATCACGGGATTTCGATGAAAATTAGTGTCTAGGAATACTTTCGTATGGAGAGTCTCATAAGCCTATTCATTTGCCAGTGCGACATGAACTTGATTTTGAAATCGGGTCAATTCAAGGTCAAATCCCGAATTTTGATGGGATTTCGACGAAATTTGATACGTGGGGTTACTTTTGTCCACTGAGTGTTTTGGACAGGTCGAGTCGTGACCCCGACCTGACCTTGACCTTCAAACTAATTAATTCGAGGTCAAATCGGGTAAAACCGGATGAATTTCGATGGGTACTTTTGTCGACTTGACCTTGACCTTCAAAATGATCACTTCAAGGTCAAATCTGGTAAAACAGGATGGATTTTGACGGGTACTTTTGTCCGGGCAGTGTTTTGGATGGGTCAAATCGTGACTCCACCTGACCTTGCCCTTCAAAATGGACAATTCAAGATCAAATCGCGCAATTCGCCGAAATGCAGAGGGGAAAGAGCCCGGACGAAGTCGGGTCCACCTGCTAGTCTATTATATATTTTGGAAGATCTGTGTGTGTGTGTGTGTGTCTGTCTGTAATCGATGGACTCGAAAACGGCCTAGCCTATTTCGATGAAACTTGGTATGTGGGGGTATTTTCGGCCGTGGAGTGACATAGGCCTATTAATTTGCCCGTGCGACGTGACCTTGGCCTTGATATCGGGTAATTTCAAGGTCAAATACCCGAATATCACGGGATTTCGATGGAACTTGGTATGTGGGAGTACCTTCGGACGGGGAGTGCATAAACCTATTAATTTGCCCGTGCGACGTGACCTTGACCTTGAAATCGGGTCATTTCAAGGTCAAACACCCGAATATCACGGGATTTCGATGAAAATTGGTGTCTAGGGATACTTTCGTATGGGGAGTCTCATGAGCCTATTCATTTGCCCGTGCGATGGGACCTTGACCTTGAAATCGGGTCAATTCAAGGTCAAATCGCCAATTTTGATGGGATTTTGACGAAATTTTATACATAGGGTTACTTTTGTCCACTGTGTGTTTTGGACGGGTCGAGTCGTGACCCCGACCTGACCTTGACCTTCAAAATGATCAATTCAAGGTCAAATCGGGTAAAACCGGATGTATTTCGACGGGCACGTTTGTCGGGTACTTTTGTCCGGGCAGTGTTTTGGACTGTTCAAATCGTGACCCCACTTCACCTTTACCTTCAAAATGGACAATTCAAGGTCAAAGCCCGGACGAAGTCGGGTCACCTTCTAGTATTATATATTTTGGGAAATATGTCTGTCTGTATGTCTGTCTGTCTGTCTGTGTGTTCGCGATGGACTCGAAAACGGCAGAGCGGATTTCGATGAAACTTGGTATGTGGGGGGTACTTTTGGCCGGAGAGTGGCATGGGGCTATTAATTTGCCCGTGCGACGTGACCTTGAAATCGGGTCATTTCGAGGTCGAACGCCCGAGTATCACGGGATTTCCATGAAAATTAGTGTCTAGGGATACTTTCGTATGGGGAGTGTCGTAAGCCTATTCGTTTGTCCGTGCGACGTGACCTTGGCCTTGAAATCGGGTCAATTCAAGGTCAAATCGCGAATTTTGATGGGATTTCGACGAAATTTGATACATAGGGTTTCTTTTGTCCACTGAGTGTTTTCGACGGGTCAAATCGTGACCCCGACCTGACCTTGACCTTCAAAATGATCAATTCAAGGTCAAATCGGGTAAAATATTTCCACGGATTCTTTTGTCGGGTACTTTTGTCGGGGCAGTATTTTGGACGGGTCAAATCGTGACCCCACCTACCTTGACCTTCAAAATGGACAATTCAAGGTCAAATCGCGCAATTCGCCGAAAAGCAGAGGAAAAACAGCCCGGACGAAGTCGGTTCCACCTGATCGTGATCCCGACCTGACCTTGACCTTCAAAATGATCAATTCGAGGTCAAATCGGGTAAAATCGGATGGATTTTGATGGGTACTTTTGGTCGGGCAGTGTTTTGGACGGGTCAAATCGTGACCCCACCTGACCTTGACCTTCAAAATGGACAATTCAAGGTCAAATCGCGCAATTCGCCGAAAAGCAGAGGGTAACAGCCCGGACGAATATATATATTTATATATATATATATATATATATATATATAACAATTCTTATTATACCCCCATGGCCGAAGGAGAGTGGTATACAGGATTACATGTGACCGATCCTATGTCCATCCATCTGTCTGGGCAGAAATCTCAACCACCAGTTGTCCAATCTCAATGAAATTCGGTATGGATGTTTGAACACTAAGTACCGGTACCGGTACTATGAGGACATTCAATGGAGTGTTCAATAGTTTTGTTAGCTATTGGTCATGGTTGATATCCGTTGTCCGTGCGTGTGTGCATGTATCCGTCAACAATTTCCATTAGCACGTGCTATCTTGGATTTCAAAATTCATTCCATTAGCACGGACTACGTAGGCCTACCTTTCGTCTGATCATCATGGAATTTGCATTGCACGTTGACATTGACATGCAGATGGGAACGATAATGTTTAGAGGTAGGCCTATATCGGCCAAAAACATGGCTGCCGTACGTCGGTCATCTTGATTTTCAGTATTAAACAATATAAATACATTAGCACGGGTCACAGGCCATACATTTGGTCTGATCATTATGAAATTGGCTGTTGACATTGACATGTAGATTGGAACGAGTCATTTTGGGGTCATTCGGAAAAATAACATGGCCACCAGCGGCCACCTTGGATTTTACTATTTGCTTGACTGAATCCTTCAGCACACCCTACAGCTAGGTCACATCTCTGATCCGAGTGTCTCAAAACGTCTTAATGATCTATGTGGTGACCTCTAGATGCAAGTCTCCAATTTTCACCGAAATTCGTTAAATGGCCGTTTTAAAATGTACAGACATGTCCAATACTTGCACTAGCTGATCGAGGAATAATTTAAATCTAAATACCCTGTCAACACGTATAAGAAATCAGAGTAAATAAACATCGACGAAAAATACGCACACCTTGCACAAGACAGTTTATTACGCAGTAAATGAAGTCGAATTACGGGCACTTTCTATTCCAGAAAATGCATATCACGGACCAAATCGCCTTTAGTGGCATTAATTCCTATATTAAGTCCCTATATACAGGAATATTTATATATATGCCCACATTTGAGACAAAACATGGACGTGTTTTATCCAGGCCCACCGGTGGATATATTTTAAAATTAATGTTTTGTCCCAAACCTTTTCTGGCATTTTTACTTGAAATTCTACATTACCCTACAACATTTCCAGTAAAACTGCCAGAAAAATTGTATACAAAAAAGCAAATTAAAGGCATAGCATCGTTAATCGTACTATAAACACATCAAAAAAGTAAGTTCCGCCTTATATAATACCCTATATAGCTCTTGTGTTATTCGACCGATTTACCCATCAACACACGTTTCCGTTAAGGGTCAAAGTTGAAAGTGTGATGTTTGAAAATGGCAAATTTTCCATTCAAGTGTAACAATAAGAATAAAGTTAGAAAACTATCGGGATAATTAATAACCGCAAAGTATACTGCATTTACAATATTCCCAATTAGTTCAAAAGTTCAACACGATCAGATGAATAACACAAGCGATATAGTGTATTGTATGAGGTGGACTCACTTTTTTATGAATTTATATACAAGCCCAGTGTGTACGTGCGTGCATGCGTGCGTATAGCTTTCTAAATGTTGGAAATTTTCCAACCTGACATCCTCTATAAAGTTGGAAAATTTCCAAAGACATCCTCTATAAATTTGGAAAATTTCGAACTGAATCCATGACAATATTCAAAGGTAGGACAATATGGAAATGTTGGTCTAAAAACAACAAATTCACAACTAATGAATTGTTGGAAAATCAAACTACGAGAACAATTTCAACCTGTTGTTGGTCTGAAATTTTCAACTAATGTTTGGTCTGGTATGAATTTTTCAACTGGTGAAAATTTTGAACCACCCAACCCCTCTCACCAATATCACCATGTCGCCACTTCCCTGTACATTGTTGACGTACGTACATGTGTCCAAAAATAAAGATTGACATTAATATAATTAGTTTGATTTATTGGTATCTATAATTATAATTATTGATACCGGTATCATAACATGTTGGGGAATTGGTGATATCACAAAATGATTTTTAAATATCATAATTTGGAATTAGTGATATCATAAATAAATTTTTTGGATATCACAAATGGAATATATGATATAATATAAGTGATCTATAATTCGACTTTATGATATCAAATATTCATTTAGTGATATCAAAAAATGTATTATTGATATCACTAAATGGGTCATAAATAAAGAACGGCGCCCCGAATATATATGTATTCATATCACAAAATGAATATATGATATCACTAATCGCATTATAGTGATATCATAAAATGAATAGATTTAGTTATACAAAATTAATAAATGATATCACAAAATCGATTTTGTGACATCACAAATTTTACCATATAAGTTTAACTACATATATTGTCATTACTTACCTTCAAAATCACAATGTTGAAAAAAAGCGTCTTTATCGGGAGTCCACAATGTCGAATAGACACAGTGGGCACGTTGGCATAATGTGCAATTCCCTCCGAGTCTTAGAACAACTGTTCAGGTTTAAATTACCCTATACATATATATCATTCTGTTGTGGGGGTATACACTTAACGCATTTAAAACATTAATTGTGCGCTGGTGAACAATGCATGTTGGCTCGTGAACAATGCATGTTGGCTGGTGGCGAACATCTGATTGTTTGGAATAACTTCGCACTATACTGGCGACTCGAATGTAGTTACCTTACTCGTATTTAAAGGAACTCAATCCGATTCGATGGTCCCCATATAATAAGATTCCAACAATAACATTTTGTGCCGCTTCAGTTATCAGAATCCATTAATTGCCCAAAAAATAATGCTAACCACTGTCAACTATAGTATAAAATTGGCCGATACGTGTTATTTATCAGCATGTTGTTCGACGAAATTTGGCCTTATTATCAACACAAAGCCTCTTGATTTTAGAATTATCCATCTTTATCCGCAAATTGGTCTGAGACCGTTGGCTCGTCGACTTTTTCACGGGGCCACTATTAGTCTCGATAGTGAAAAATAATGGATTTCAAAAATCGTTATCTAATAACTCTGAGCTTTGATATGTGGGTTCCTCGACTCGGGCTGGGTAGAGCTATCGACTTGAAATTTGGTTTTTGAATAGCCCGGACAACGTCGGGCACATCAGCTAGTCTATTATATTTTTTGGAAGATATGTGTGTTTGTGTGTGTGTGTGTAATCGATGAACTCGAAAACGGCCGACAGGATTTCGATGAAACTTGGTATGTGGGGGTATTTTCGGCCGGGGAGTGACATAGGCATATTAATTTGCCCGTGCGACGTCACCTTGACCTTGAAATTGGGTAATTTCAAGGTCAAACGCCCGAATATCACGGGATTTCGATAAAAATTAGTGTCTAGGAATACTTTCGTATGGAGAGTCTCATAAGCATATTCATTTGCCAGTGCGACATGACCTTGAAATCGGGTCAATTCAAGATCAAATCGCGAATTTTGATGGAATTTCGACGCAATTTGATACGTGGGGTTACTTCTGTCCACTGAGTGTTTTGGACAGGTCGAGTCGTGACCCCGACCTGACCTTGACCTTCAAAATAATCAATTCGAGGTCAAATCGGGTAAAACCGGATGAATTTCGACGGGTACTTTTGTCGACTTGACCTTGACCTTCAAAATGATCACTTCAAGGTCAAATCGGGTAAAACAGGATGGATTTTGACGGGTACTTTTGTCCGGGCAGTGTTTTGGACGGGTCAAATCGTGACTCCACCTGACCTTGACCTTCAAAATGGACAATTCAAGATCAAATCGCGCAATTCGCCGAAAAGCAGAGGGGAAAGAGCCCGGACGAAGTAGGGTCCACCTGCTAGTCTCATATATATTTTGAAGACCTCTGTCTGTCTGTCTGTCTGTTTGTCTATCTGTTTGTCATTAATACAAATCTACGATTCTCGACCGATCGGGACGAAACTTGGTACGTGTGTGTAGTTTGACCAGGCGGTCGTCGTTGTCGTATTGGCGACGCCCGTGCAGCGTATGCACAGACGAGATCTCGGAACGCAGGCGAGATCTCGGAAACGGGTGGAGCTATCGACTTGAAATTTGCTATGTGAATGTATCTTGCCCCGGATACGAATTTTATCGGGTCGCCGAGCCCGTGCGACGCCAGTTCGCGCAGACCAGATCTCGGAAACGGGTGGATCTATCGACTTGAAATTTGCTATGTGAATGTATCTTGCCCCGGATACGAATTTTATCGGGTCGCCGAGCCCGTGCGGCGCCAGCTTCGCGCATGCGCAGACCAGATCTCGGAAACGGGTAGAGCTATCGACTTGAAATTTGTTTTTTGAATAGCCCGGACAACGTCGGGCTCATCGGCTAGTATTATATATTTTGGAAAATCTGTCTGTCTGTATGTCTGTCTGTCTGTCTGTGTGTTCGCGATGGACTCGAAAACGGCAGAGCCAATTTCTATAAAACTTGGTATGTGGGGGTACTTTCGGCCGGAGTGTGGCATGGGCCTATTAATTTGCCCGTGCGACGTGACCTTGACCTTGAAATCGGGTCATTTCGAGGTCGAACGCCCGAGTATCACGGGATTTCCATGAAAATTAGTGTCTAGGGATACTTTCGTATGGGGAGTGTCGTAAGCCTATTCGTTTGCCCGTGCGACGTGACCTTGGTCTTGAAATCGGGTCAATTCAAGGTCAAATCGCGAATTTTGATGGGATTTCGACGAAATTTGATACATAGGGTTTCTTTTGTCCACTGAGTGTTTTCGACGGATCAAATCGTGACCCCGACCTGACCTTGACCTTCAAAATGATCAATTCAAGGTCAAATCGGGTAAAATATTTCCACGGATTCTTTTGTCGGGTACTTTTGTCGGGGCAGTATTTTGGACGGGTCAAATCGTGACCCCACCTACCTTGACCTTCAAAATGGACAATTCAAGGTCAAATCGCGCAATTCGCCGAAAAGCAGAGGAAAAACAGCCCGGACAAAGTCGGTTCCACCTGATCGTGATCCCGAACTGACCTTGACCTTCAAAATGATCAATTCGAGGTCAAATCGGGTAAAATCGGATGGATTTCGATGGGTACTTTTGGTCGGGTCATTTCAAGGTCAAACACCCGAATATCACGGGATTTCGATGAAAATTGGTGTCTAGGGATACTTTCGTATGGGGAGTATCATGAGCCTATTTATTTGCCCGTGCGATGGGACCTTGACCTTGAAATCTGGTCAATTCAAGGTCAAATCGCCAATTTTGATGGGATTTCGACGAAATTTTATACATAGGGTTACTTTTGTCCACTGTGTGTTTTGGACGGGTCGAGTCGTGACCCCGACCTGACCTCGACCTTCAAAATGATCAATTCAAGGTCAAATCGGGTAAAACCGGATGTATTTCGACGGGCACGTTTGTCGGGTACTTTTGTCCGGGCAGTGTTTTGGACTGTTCAAATCGTGACCCCACTTCACCTTTACCTTCAAAATGGACAATTCAAGGTCAAAGCCCGGACGAAGTCGGGTCACCTTCTAGTATTATATATTTTGGGAAATATGTCTGTCTGTATGTCTGTCTGTCTGAGTGTTCGCGATGGACTCGAAAACGGCAGAGCGGATTTCGATGAAACTTGGTATGTGGGGGTACTTTCGGCCGGAGAGTGGCATGGGGCTATTAATTTGCCCGTGCGACGCCACCTTGACCTTGAAATTGGGTAATTTCAAGGTCTTGAAATTGGGTAATTTCAAGGTCAAACGCCCGATTATCACGGGATTTCGATGAAACTTGGTATGTGGGGGTACTTTCGGCCGTGGAGTGGCATATGCCTATTAATTTGACCGTGCGACGTCACCTTGACCTTGAAATAGGGTCATTTCAAGGTCAAACGCCCGAGTATCACGGGATTTCGATGAAAATTAGTGTCTAGGAATACTTTCGTATGGAGAGTCTCATAAGCCTATTCATTTGCCAGTGCGACATGAACTTGATTTTGAAATCGGGTCAATTCAAGGTCAAATCCCGAATTTTGATGGGATTTCGACGAAATTTGATACGTGGGGTTACTTTTGTCCACTGAGTGTTTTGGACAGGTCGAGTCGTGACCCCGACCTGACCTTGACCTTCAAACTAATTAATTCGAGGTCAAATCGGGTAAAACCGGATGAATTTCGATGGGTACTTTTGTCGACTTGACCTTGACCTTCAAAATGATCACTTCAAGGTCAAATCTGGTAAAACAGGATGGATTTTGACGGGTACTTTTGTCCGGGCAGTGTTTTGGATGGGTCAAATCGTGACTCCACCTGACCTTGACCTTCAAAATGGACAATTCAAGATCAAATCGCGCAATTCGCCGAAATGCAGAGGGGAAAGAGCCCGGACGAAGTCGGGTCCACCTGCTAGTCTATTATATATTTTGGAAGATCTGTGTGTGTGTGTGTGTGTCTGTCTGTAATCGATGGACTCGAAAACGGCCTAGCCTATTTCGATGAAACTTGGTATGTGGGGGTATTTTCGGCCGTGGAGTGACATAGGCCTATTAATTTGCCCGTGCGACGTGACCTTGACCTTGAAATCGGGTCATTTCAAGGTCAAACACCCGAATATCACGGGATTTCGATGAAAATTGGTGTCTATGGATACTTTCGTATGGGGAGTCTCATGAGCCTATTCATTTGCCCGTGCGATGGGACCTTGACCTTGAAATCTGGTCAATTCAAGGTCAAATCGCCAATTTTGATGGGATTTCGACGAAATTTTATACATAGGGTTACTTTTGTCCACTGTGTGTTTTGGACGGGTCGAGTCGTGACCCCGACCTGACCTTGACCTTCAAAATGATCAATTCAAGGTCAAATCGGGTAAAACCGGATGTATTTCGACGGGCACGTTTGTCGGGTACTTTTGTCCGGGCAGTGTTTTGGACTGTTCAAATCGTGACCCCACTTCACCTTTACCTTCAAAATGGACAATTCAAGGTCAAAGCCCGGACGAAGTCGGGTCACCTTCTAGTATTATATATTTTGGGAAATATGTCTGTCTGTATGTCTGTCTGTCTGTCTGTGTGTTCGCGATGGACTCGAAAACGGCAGAGCGGATTTCGATGAAACTTGGTATGTGGGGGGTACTTTCGGCCGGAGAGTGGCATGGGGCTATTAATTTGCCCGTGCGACGTGACCTTGAAATCGGGTCATTTCGAGGTCGAACGCCCGAGTATCACGGGATTTCCATGAAAATTAGTGTCTAGGGATACTTTCGTATGGGGAGTGTCGTAAGCCTATTCGTTTGTCCGTGCAACGTGACCTTGGCCTTGAAATCGGGTCAATTCAAGGTCAAATCGCGAATTTTGATGGGATTTCGACGAAATTTGATACATAGGGTTTCTTTTGTCCACTGAGTGTTTTCGACGGGTCAAATCGTGACCCCGACCTGACCTTGACCTTCAAAATGATCAATTCAAGGTCAAATCGGGTAAAATATTTCCACGGATTCTTTTGTCGGGTACTTTTGTCGGGGCAGTATTTTGGACGGGTCAAATCGTGACCCCACCTACCTTGACCTTCAAAATGGACAATTCAAGGTCAAATCGCGCAATTCGCCGAAAAGCAGAGGAAAAACAGCCCGGACGAAGTCGGTTCCACCTGATCGTGATCCCGACCTGACCTTGACCTTCAAAATGATCAATTCGAGGTCAAATCGGGTAAAATCGGATGGATTTTGATGGGTACTTTTGGTCGGGCAGTGTTTTGGACGGGTCAAATCGTGACCCCACCTGACCTTGACCTTCTAAATGGACAATTCAAGGTCAAATCGCGCAATTCGCCGAAAAGCAGAGGGTAACAGCCCGGACGAATATATATATTTATATATATATATATATATATATATATAACAATTCTTATTATACCCCCATGGCCGAAGGAGAGTGGTATACAGGATTACATGTGACCGATCCTATGTCCATCCATCTGTCTGGGCAGATATCTCAACCACCAGTTGTCCAATCTCAATGAAATTCGGTATGGATGTTTGAACACTAAGTACCGGTACCGGTACTATGAGGACATTCAATGGAGTGTTCAATAGTTTTGTTAGCTATTGGTCATGGTTGATATCCGTTGTCCGTGCGTGTGTGCATGTATCCGTCAACAATTTCCATTAGCACGTGCTATCTTGGATTTCAAAATTCATTCCATTAGCACGGACTACGTAGGCCTACCTTTCGTCTGATCATCATGGAATTTGCATTGCACGTTGACATTGACATGCAGATGGGAACGATAATGTTTAGAGGTAGGCCTATATCGGCCAAAAACATGGCTGCCGTACGTCGGTCATCTTGATTTTCAGTATTAAACAATATAAATACATTAGCACGGGTCACAGGCCATACATTTGGTCTGATCATTATGAAATTGGCTGTTGACATTGACATGTAGATTGGAACGAGTCATTTTGGGGTCATTCGGAAAAATAACATGGCCACCAGCGGCCACCTTGGATTTTACTATTTGCTTGACTGAATCCTTCAGCACACCCTACAGCTAGGTCACATCTCTGATCCGAGTGTCTCAAAACGTCTTAATGATCTATGTGGTGACCTCTAGATGCAAGTCTCCAATTTTCACCGAAATTCGTTAAATGGCCGTTTTAAAATGTACAGACATGTCCAATACTTGCACTAGCTGATCGAGGAATAATTTAAATCTAAATACCCTGTCAACACGTATAAGAAATCAGAGTAAATAAACATCGACGAAAAATACGCACACCTTGCACAAGACAGTTTATTACGCAGTAAATGAAGTCGAATTACGGGCACTTTCTATTCCAGAAAATGCATATCACGGACCAAATCGCCTTTAGTGGCATTAATTCCTATATTAAGTCCCTATATACAGGAATATTTATATATATGCCCACATTTGAGACAAAACATGGACGTGTTTTATCCAGGCCCACCGGTGGATATATTTTAAAATTAATGTTTTGTCCCAAACCTTTTCTGGCATTTTTACTTGAAATTCTACATTACCCTACAACATTTCCAGTAAAACTGCCAGAAAAATTGTATACAAAAAAGCAAATTAAAGGCATAGCATCGTTAATCGTACTATAAACACATCAAAAAAGTAAGTTCCCCCTTATATAATACCCTATATAGCTCTTGTGTTATTCGACCGATTTACCCATCAACACACGTTTCCGTTAAGGGTCAAAGTTGAAAGTGTGATGTTTGAAAATGGCAAATTTTCCATTCAAGTGTAACAATAAGAATAAAGTTAGAAAACTATCGGGATAATTAATAACCGCAAAGTATACTGCATTTACAATATTCCCAATTAGTTCAAAAGTTCAACACGATCAGATGAATAACACAAGCGATATAGTGTATTGTATGAGGTGGACTCACTTTTTTATGAATTTATATACAAGCCCAGTGTGTACGTGCGTGCATGCGTGCGTATAGCTTTCTAAATGTTGGAAATTTTCCAACCTGACATCCTCTATAAAGTTGGAAAATTTCCAAAGACATCCTCTATAAATTTGGAAAATTTCGAACTGAATCCATGACAATATTCAAAGGTAGGACAATATGGAAATGTTGGTCTAAAAACAACAAATTCACAACTAATGAATTGTTGGAAAATCAAACTACGAGAACAATTTCAACCTGTTGTTGGTCTGAAATTTTCAACTAATGTTTGGTCTGGTATGAATTTTTCAACTGGTGAAAATTTTGAACCACCCAACCCCTCTCACCAATATCACCATGTCGCCACTTCCCTGTACATTGTTGACGTACGTACATGTGTCCAAAAATAAAGATTGACATTAATATGATTAGTTTGATTTATTGGTATCTATAATTATAATTATTGATACCGGTATCATAACATGTTGGGGAATTGGTGATATCACAAAATGATTTTTAAATATCATAATTTGGAATTAGTGATATCATAAATAAATTTTTTGGATATCACAAATGGAATATATGATATAATATAAGTGATCTATAATTCGACTTTATGATATCAAATATTCATTTAGTGATATCAAAAAATGTATTATTGATATCACTAAATGGGTCATAAATAAAGAACGGCGCCCCGAATATATATTTATTCATATCACAAAATGAATATATGATATCACTAATCGCATTATAGTGATATCATAAAATGAATAGATTTAGTTATACAAAATTAATAAATGATATCACAAAATCGATTTTGTGACATCACAAATTTTACCATATAAGTTTAACTACATATATTGTCATTACTTACCTTCAAAATCACAATGTTGAAAAAAAGCGTCTTTATCGGGAGTCCACAATGTCGAATAGACACAGTGGGCACGTTGGCATAATGTGCAATTCCCTCCGAGTCTTAGAACAACTGTTCAGGTTTAAATTACCCTATACATATATATCATTCTGTTGTGGGGGTATACACTTAACGCATTTAAAACATTAATTGTGCGCTGGTGAACAATGCATGTTGGCTCGTGAACAATGCATGTTGGCTGGTGGCGAACATCTGATTGTTTGGAATAACTTCGCACTATACTGGCGACTCGAATGTAGTTACCTTACTCGTATTTAAAGGAACTCAATCCGATTCGATGGTCCCCATATAATAAGATTCCAACAATAACATTTTGTGCCGCTTCAGTTATCAGAATCCATTAATTGCCCAAAAAATAATGCTAACCACTGTCAACTATAGTATAAAATTGGCCGATACGTGTTATTTATCAGCATGTTGTTCGACGAAATTTGGCCTTATTATCAACACAAAGCCTCTTGATTTTAGAATTATCCATCTTTATCCGCAAATTGGTCTGAGACCGTTGGCTCGTCGACTTTTTCACGGGGCCACTATTAGTCTCGATAGTGAAAAATAATGGATTTCAAAAATCGTTATCTAATAACTCTGAGCTTTGATATGTGGGTTCCTCGACTCGGGCTGGGTAGAGCTATCGACTTGAAATTTGGTTTTTGAATAGCCCGGACAACGTCGGGCACATCAGCTAGTCTATTATATTTTTTGGAAGATCTGTGTGTTTGTGTGTGTGTGTGTAATCGATGAACTCGAAAACGGCCGACAGGATTTCGATGAAACTTGGTATGTGGGGGTATTTTCGGCCGGGGAGTGACATAGGCATATTAATTTGCCCGTGCGACGTCACCTTGACCTTGAAATTGGGTAATTTCAAGGTCAAACGCCCGAATATCACGGGATTTCGATAAAAATTAGTGTCTAGGAATACTTTCGTATGGAGAGTCTCATAAGCATATTCATTTGCCAGTGCGACATGACCTTGAAATCGGGTCAATTCAAGATCAAATCGCGAATTTTGATGGGATTTCGACGCAATTTGATACGTGGGGTTACTTCTGTCCACTGAGTGTTTTGGACAGGTCGAGTCGTGACCCCGACCTGACCTTGACCTTCAAAATAATCAATTCGAGGTCAAATCGGGTAAAACCGGATGAATTTCGACGGGTACTTTTGTCGACTTGACCTTGACCTTCAAAATGATCACTTCAAGGTCAAATCGGGTAAAACAGGATGGATTTTGACGGGTACTTTTGTCCGGGCAGTGTTTTGGACGGGTCAAATCGTGACTCCACCTGACCTTGACCTTCAAAATGGACAATTCAAGATCAAATCGCGCAATTCGCCGAAAAGCAGAGGGGAAAGAGCCCGGACGAAGTAGGGTCCACCTGCTAGTCTCATATATATTTTGAAGACCTCTGTCTGTCTGTCTGTCTGTTTGTCTGTCTGTTTGTCATTAATACAAATCTAGATTCTCGACCGATCGGGACGAAACTTGGTACGTGTGTGTAGTTTGACCAGGCGGTCGTCGTTGTCGTATTGGCGACGCCCGTGCAGCGTATGCACAGACGAGATCTCGGAACGCAGGCGAGATCTCGGAAACGGGTGGAGCTATCGACTTGAAATTTGCTATGTGAATGTATCTTGCCCCGGATACGAATTTTATCGGGTCGCCGAGCCCGTGCGACGCCAGTTCGCGCAGACCAGATCTCGGAAACGGGTGGATCTATCGACTTGAAATTTGCTATGTGAATGTATCTTGCCCCGGATACGAATTTTATCGGGTCGCCGAGCCCGTGCGGCGCCAGCTTCGCGCATGCGCAGACCAGATCTCGGAAACGGGTAGAGCTATCGACTTGAAATTTGTTTTTTGAATAGCCCGGACAACGTCGGGCTCATCGGCTAGTATTATATATTTTGGAAAATCTGTCTGTCTGTATGTCTGTCTGTCTGTCTGTGTGTTCGCGATGGACTCGAAAACGGCAGAGCCGATTTCTATGAAACTTGGTATGTGGGGGTACTTTCGGCCGGAGTGTGGCATGGGCCTATTAATTTGCCCGTGCGACGTGACCTTGACCTTGAAATCGGGTCATTTCAAGGTCGAACGCCCGAGTATCACGGGATTTCCATGAAAATTAGTGTCTAGGGATACTTTCGTATGGTGAGTGTCGTAAGCCTATTCGTTTATTCGTTTGCCCGTGCGACGTAACCTTGGCCTTGAAATCGGGTCAATTCAAGGTCAAATCGCGATTTTTTATGGGATTTCGACGAAATTTGATACATAGGGTTTCTTTTGTCCACTGAGTGTTTTCGACGGGTCAAATCGTGACCCCGACCTGATCTTCAAAATGATCAATTCAAGGTCAAATCGGGTAAAATATTTCCACGGATACTTTTGTCGGGTACTTTTGTCGGGGCAGTGTTTTGGACGGGTCAAATCGTGACTCCACCTGACCTTGACCTTCAAAATGGACAATTCAAGGTCAAATCGCGCAATTCGCCGAAAAGCAGAGGAAAAACAGCCCGGACGAAGTCGGTTCCACTGATCGTGATCCCGACCTGACATTGACCTTCAAAATGATCAATTTGAGGTCAAATCGGGTAAAACCGGATGGATTTCGACGGGTACTTTTGTCCGGGCAGTGTTTTGGACGGGTCAAATCGGACCCACCTGACCTTGACCTTCAAAATGGACAATTCAAGGTCAAATCGCGCAATTCGCCGAAAAGCAGAGGGGAACAGCCCGGAAGAAGTCGGGTCCACCTGCTAGTATATATATATAGATGGGAACGATAATGTTTAGAGGTTGGCCTATATCGGCCAAAAACATGGCTACCGTCGGTCATCTTGATTTTCAGTATAAATAAATATACAAATACATTGGCACGGGTCACAGGCCATACATTTCGTCTGATCATTATGAAATTGGCTGTTGACATTGACATGTAGATGGGAACGAGTCATTTTGGGGTCATTCGGAAAAATAACATGGCCACCAGCGGCCACCTTGGATTTTACTATTTGCTTGACTGAATCCTTCAGCACACCCTACAGCTAGGTCACATCTCTGATCCGAGTGTCTCAAAACGTCTTAATGATCTATGTGGTGACCTCTCGATGCAAGTCTCCAATTTTCACCGAAATTCGTTAAATGGCCGTTTTAAAATGTACAGACATGTCCAATACTTGCACTAGCTGATCGAGGAATAATTTAAATCTAAATACCCTGTCAACACGTATAAGAAATCAGAGTAAATAAACATCGACGAAAAATACGCACACCTTGCGCAGTAAATGAAGTCGAATTACGGGCACTTTCTATTCCAGAAAATGCATATCACGGACCAAATCGCCTTTAGTGGAATTAATTCCTATATTAAGTCCCTATATACAGGAATATTTATATATATGCCCACATTTTAGACAAAACATGGACGTGTTTTATCCAGGCCCACCGGTGGATATATTTTAAAATTAATGTTTTGTCCCAAACCTTTTCTGGCATTTTTACTTGAAATTCTACATTACCCTACAACATTTCCAGTAAAACTGCCAGAAAAATTGTTTACAAAAAAGCAAATTAAAGGCATAGCATCGTTAATCGTACTATAAACACATCAAAAAAGTAAGTTCCCCCTTATATAATACCCTATATAGCTCTTGTGTTATTCGACCGATTTACCCATCAACACACGTTTCCGTTAAGGGTCAAAGTTGAAAGTGTGATGTTTGAAAATGGCAAATTTTCCATTCAAGTGTAACAATAAGAATAAAGTTAGAAAACTATCGGGATAATTAATAACCGCAAAGTATACTGCATTTACAATATTCCCAATTAGTTCAAAAGTTCAACACGATCAGATGAATAACACAAGCGGTATAGTGTATTGTATGAGGGGGACTCACTTTTTTATGAATTTATATACAAGCCCAGTGTGTGCGTGCGTGCATGAGTGCGTATAGCTTTCTAAATGTTGGAAATTTTCCAACCTGACATCCTCTATAAAGTTGGAAAATTTCCAAAGACATCCTCTATAAATTTGGAAAATTTCGAACTGAATCCATGACAATATTCAAAGGTAGGACAATATGGAAATGTTGGTCTAAAAACAACAAATTCACAACTAGTGAATTGTTGGAAAATCAAACTACGAGAACAATTTCAACCTGTTGTTGGTCTGAAATTTTCAACTAATGTTTGGTCTGGTATGAATTTTTCAACTGGTGAAAATTTTGAACCACCCAACCCCTCTCACCAATATCACCATGTCGCCACTTCCCTGTACATTGTTGACGTACGTACATGTGTCCAAAAATAAAGATTGACATTAATATGATTAGTTTGATTTATTGGTATCTATAATTATAATTATTGATACCGGTATCATAACATGTTGGGGAATTGGTGATATCACAAAATGATTTTTAAATATCATAATTTGGAATTAGTGATATCATAAATAAATTTTTTGGATATCACAAATGGAATATATGATATAATATAAGTGATCTATAATTCGACTTTATGATATCAAATATTCATTTAGTGATATCATAAAATATATTATTGATATCACTAAATGGGTCATAAATAAAGAACGGCGCCCCGAATATATATTTATTCATATCACAAAATGAATATATGATATCACTAATCGCATTATAGTGATATCATAAAATGAATGGATTTAGTTATACAAAATGAATAAATGATATCACAAAATCGATTTTGTGACATCACAAATTTTACCATATAAGTTTAACTACATATATTGTCATTACTTACCTTCAAAATCACAATGTTGAAAAAAGCGTCTTTATCGGGAGTCCACAATGTCGAATAGACACAGTGGGCACGTTGGCATAATGTGCAATTCCCTCCGAGTCTTAGAACAACTGTTCAGGTTTAAATTACCCTATACATATATATCATTCCGTTGTGGGGGTATACACTTAACGCATTTAAAACATTAATTGTGCGCTGGTGAACAATGCATGTTGGCTCGTGAACAATGCATGTTGGCTGGTGGCGAACATCTGATTGTTTGGAATAACTTCGCACTATACTGGCGACTCGAATGTATAGTTACCTTACTCGTATTTAAAGGAACTCAATCCGATTCGATGGTCCCCATATAATCAGATTCCAACAATAACATTTTGTGCCGCTTCAGTTATCAGAATCCATTAATTGCCCAAAAAATAATGCTAACCACTGTCAACTATAGTATAAAATTGGCCGATACGTGTTATTTATCAGCATGTTGTTCGACGAAATTTGGCCTTATTATCAACACAAAGCCTCTTGATTTTAGAATTATCCATCTTCATCCGCAAATTGGTCTGAGACCGTTGGCTCGTCGACTTTTTCACGGGGCCACTATTAGTCTCGATAGTGAAAACTAATGGATTTCAAAAATCGTTATCTAATAACTCTGAGCTTTGATAGGTGGGTTCCTCGACTCGAATCAAATATTTTTTTACCCCCCGAATCCAAATAAATAGTAATTGAGGGGCGCTTAGTTAATCGGATTATGCATTTTAAATTTTCTAACAACTGCGCAGGACAACCGTCATGGCGTAATTTTCTCGCGACTCGCACTTTGCTCGTTGGGTGGCAGTGCATGACGTCACGACTAAAGCTTAGTCGCTCCAACTGTGTCGGATTGTCGTCCACCTTATTTGGTTTGATGATGGTGGTGACGATGATTATTGTGATGATGGTGATGTTCACGATGCGATGGCGATGATGATAACGATGCGACGATGATGACGACGACGACGATTATGATTATTGTGATGATGATGATGCTGACGTTGATTATGGCGATGATGATGATGATGATTGCGATGATGATGATGATGACGATGATGGTGGTGACGATGATCATGATGACGACGATGGTGACGACGATGGTGACGACGATGATGATGAGGATGATGACGACGACGACGATGATGATGACGATGGCGATGATGATGATAATGATGAAGAAAGATCCATTACCGGTTTATGGATCGGGTTACTGGTTACCGATTTGCATTGGCGCATTAATTTCCAGCTTATTTTGTTCTGTGTTTTTATTCTTATTATCAGTATATAGTGGTTAGTAAATATCTGAAACATTTAAATGAACGATCTGTTAGAAAATACTATACCTCGATGTTGAGGATATCACATTTTACTAGACATTAATTACAATGATCTCATAAGCGCGATCTCTAAATATGCTCAGATGAACATACCTCAGACATCATTTAACCCTTTGAGTGCCTTTGGGTATGCTTAAGCATGATATAGGGCATGTTATAACTCAAAACTATCGCCAAGTATTCATAGTAATAATTTTGATGCCCATGAAAAACTTAAGATTCCCTGGCCCTAAACCTACAAAATAAGCCTGTTAAAGAATATAAGAAAAAAATTATTAAAATTGTAAAAAATAATAACAAATGATGAAAAATTGATAGGCCAATGCATTCTCTTATATATGCGAGGCGACCTATTGTCGACTCGCATATATAAGAGAATGCATTGGCACAGGGTATATGGGTTGATACAAAAAATCGGACCTGGCACTCAAAGGGTTAAACCCTTGCGCAAAGGGGGGTCATGGATCTTTGAGTTTGGATTATTTGATTTTGACCGCCATCTGCGCCACTTAATATTCATTATACAACCTGCAACAAAAACTTAATTTACTTTAACAGCAGAAGATGTTGGCCAATCTGTCAGTCACATGTAATTACAACCATGTGTCATGATCTCCCAACACAGTAACACTATTAATTTATGGTTTCATTACTAAATATTTAAAGGGACACACTGGGAACATTTTTATCAACTTGTATCATTATCATCAATATCTAAATGGAAAACAAATGAAAGTGTCAATGACATTTTTTTTTTTACATTTTTTTATTATTATTATAAAAGTAGAAAAACAAATTTGAATAGAGCATTACAAATGATTCGGTTGCAAATTTTAATAATTTGTTAAATTGAGCAAGGAGTTAAATAAAAAAAATCAATTTTTTTCTCGAAAAAAGGTCATAACTCCTTTAAAATCGGATCAAACCCATATTCGAACTGGATCTGTATTGTGGGCTGTGAAACTCACATACGAAATTTGGTTCCAATCAGATAAAACATGTTTGAGTTATGGCAGCATGCGTGAATTCTAAGTCGAAAAAGAGCCATACCTCTGTAAAACAAACTCTGATCAAACCCATATTCGAACTCGATCTGTATCTTGGCCTGAGAAACTCATATACAAAATTTGGTTCCAATCGGATATAAATGTTTGATTTAGCGCATTACACGTAAAGTGTCTACGGACGGACAGACGGTACGACAGACAGACGGACGGACGAACGACGAGTGGTCAATCCGGACAACGACACTATGTTTACCATACTATGGCATGGGTAAACATAAACACAATAAGTTGCACCTCGGGTGCCAATTAAACATGGGCAGGTCAGAAACCAAATTTAAAAAGATATATGAGCTGACGGACAAGAATTCCATTTCTGATGAATAAAGGGGGATAACTGTGTAACGGAAAATTCAAACAACAGAACTGAACCCTTGTGAAAGCCCTCCTGGTGCCAAACCTCAAACAAAATTTCAACAGAATCCAATAACCCATTGTTGAGATATATGAGAGGACGGACGGAAATCCAACCTGTTCAGATAAACAAAGAGGGATAACACCACTTGAACTGAAAAAGTGAACAATGTCAATGAACACTCTTTTGAAAGCCCCCCCCCCCCCGATAACAAACCTGCATACCAAATTTCAACTAAATCCAATCCCCCAATGCACGGACAGATGCATGTAGTCCAGTATACCCCCATCTTTTGGAGAGGGGTATAAAAATACTTTTGTAGAATTATGGGGGCATGCCCAATTATGCGACTAGCTGCTTTATTGAAAGCATTGGTAACATGTAAGCCTATAACAGGCCCGGCCAAACTGACCTGGAACAATTATCAGATATGTAGAAAACATGAGGTACCCAACCTCAGGAGCCACCTAAATATCATAAATAAGATACTGACATTGCAAACTTGTTATTTTAATTGAAGGGCTAACGGGCTATCAATTACAACATTTAAGAAGTGGTGACATTATATTTTCCAAATAAAAGTCTGAAGAAACCAGGAAGTTTCATGATGAAACTTACACATTTATAAAATTTATGCTCCATTTTAATGCAGAATTATTTTTGCTAAGGGTGCTACATGGAAATAGGTCTGAATAATTGACGTTTCATTTTTCTTTACCCTTGTATTTTAACAGGAGCATTAGAACTTTTGAAAGTTAAATGTGTATGAACAAAAACATTCTCTCTGCTTTTACAAGGGCTAGAGACCTGTCTTGAGTAAAGAGGAGTTTGAATGCACACCATAAAGTTATGTACATGTTGGAAAATCAAATATTTAAGCTTAAATTTGCTCAGCTCTTTATTCAAGGCAGGCAGCATTAAATGTTCTTGCTATGAGCTGTTGAACTGCATGTTCCTAGTAATTCCTCAATAGGCTAGTGGATTGATAGCCCATTCTCTTGCATGAGTTTGCAATTTAATTTTTGGTTCTGTTTTCTCTCCTCTCAGCTGTCATTCTCATTACCGATAGTCACATGTCGCTGTAAAGAGAGAACAAAATTAAATTGTGTTAATATTGAACACAATTATATGCCCAGAACAATAACTTTAAAGATAACCCCAATGTGATAATGGATAAATGTCATTACTACATTTGTATATAACATTTACATGTATATCAAAAGTTAACTATGGATTATTTGCCTCACACAACGATCCCATTTGTTCACTATGTGTAGACATATCTGTGGTTGTCACTACGCCACATGAATCGGTATCATGAATACCAGTTGACACATAGTGGTGGATTATGCACACACGGCTAAGAAAATATATAATTACTAGCTGGGTACCCGTCCTGACGGGGGGAGTCGTCGTGTTGTTGTTTTTTACACCAACACCCCAAAAATGGTGGAAATCGGCCCAGCGGATACCGAGATACAGGTTCAAGGTCATTTGAAAGGTCGAGGTCACGCCGCTACCCGTTGAAAATATTTGGCTACCCGAACCATCCCTACCTACGAAATTTAATCCCGATCGTCCCATCTGATCCTGAGATAGAGAGTCAAGGTCACTCAAAGGTGAATGTCACGCCGCACGGACATCCGGGTGTGACGATATTGCTCAGAGCCTCACACTACCCGTTTCCACCAAATTCGGTGGAAATCGGCTCAGCGGATCCCGAGATATGAGTTCAAGGTCACCTGAAGGTCAAGTTCACGCCGTACGGACAGACGGACATGCCCGCGTTACTCCTGTGTTCAACCTACATCAACACCCCGAAAATGGGGGAAATCGGCCCAGCGGATCCCGAGATACGGGTTCAAGGTCATGTGAAAGGTTAATGTCACGCCCCGCATGGGCATTCGGGCGCGACGAAATGGCTCGGCGCCTCACACTGCCCCTACATACCAAATTCGGTCCAAATCGACCCAGCAGGAGCCGAGATACGGGTTGAAGGTCACCGGTTTGAAGGTCAAGGTCACGCCGCACGGACAAATGGATGGGCCTATGTTGGTTCCCGGGTGATATACTACGTGTCCGTACCAATTTACGTCGAAATCGGCCTAGCTGGGTACCCATCCTGACGGGGATAGTCGTTGTGTTGTTTTTTTATAGTTATGTTTTAACTCACCAACACCCAAAAAATGGTATAAGCATATAATGTGCTTATTTCCGGGAGAACAGACTGGGAAAATAGGGAAATCTGCATTGGTGTTAACACATCGAAATACTTGAGATACCAATTTTCAAATAGCAAAAGAATGAAATCTGCATTGGTGTTAAGACGTCGAAATACTTGAGATAGAAATTTAGTGTGACTGAAACGCTCTCATTTTCAACACATTATCGACTCAACATGAAGCGATTGTTAGCAGATTATATACCTAAAATATAAGTTATGTATAAGCAGAAAATGTGCGTATTTTTGGGAGAACAGACTGGGGAAATATGCAAATCTGCATTGGTGTTAATATTTACAAATTGAGTGAATGGTTGCTTGGCTTGAGAATGAGGCAAATTAATCGACCAGTCAGCCAGGGGGGGGGTGAAAAAAATTCCGGGGTGGGTGGGTGGTCAAAGCCACCAACAAGCAATTTTTTCCGCAACTATCGTGTTGTATTTTGTTGCAAATTTTGAAATCCAAGATGGCCGCTGGCAGCCATGTTTTTTTGACCGAATGACCTCAAAATGACTCATTCCTATTTACATCTCCATGTTAACATCCATGATAAATAGTATGCACAGAAATTCATATACAGCTGTTTACAGTGAATTTCCCTCCGCAAATCTCTGTTTTAGTGTTAAAAGGGGGGGTGGGTGTCAAAACATGGTCGGAAAAAAACTGCTGAAAACGGAAAAAAATTTGGCGGTGGGGTGGGTGGGTACAAAAAATGATCGAAAGGGGAAAAATGCACCCCCCCCCCCGAGTCAGCAGGTAATCAGAATGCATTAAAAAAAGGTTCCAATTGGTGTCAGGCAAAGTGAATGGTTGCTTGGCTTGCCTCTAATTAATCGACCAGTCAGCAGGTAATCAGAATGCATTGAAAAAAGGTTCAAATTGGTGTCAGGCAAAGTGAATGGTTGCTTGGCTTGAGAATGAGGCAAATTAATCGACCAGTCAGCAGGTAATCAGAATGCATTGAAAAAAGGTTCAAATTGGTGTCAGGCAAAGTTAGTATTTACAAAAGCAGGTAATCAGAATGAATTAAAAAGCTTCAAATTAGTGTCAAGAAAAGTTAATATTTACTCAAATATATTATAATCTCAACAACTTATGACAGAAGGAAAATGTACAAAGAGGCAGTATTTCAGTTATTATCTAATCGTCACTGAAATGGAAGATCTGAACATTCACAGTATTAAGGCAACTTAGCACTGCGGCTCATTGTAAACTATAAAATAGTCTGAATTCGCAATAGAAGCGTTGTGTTGATTGTAAAGAAACGGTTCGCTGGATAAAGAGCGTTATTATGTTAACCAACCCGAATATGGGATTAATAAAGAGCATTGTTTGTAAGGCAATTTAGCACTGCGGCTCAGTGGATCCGGATATATGAGTTTTGAAGGTGAAGGTCACGCCGCACGAACAAATGGATGGGCCTATGTTGGTTCCCGGGTGATATTACGTGCCCGTACCAAGTTTCGTCGCTGAGAAGTGAGAACACAGATAATTTATTTGTATTTTAATGGTCCATAACTAGTGCTGAAGGGGTCACTATCATCACGCGATGTGCGGTTGAGTACCCAACTTAATATTTTGTGCGGTCAAGAACCTCGCCTAACAAATCAATCCGGTTGAGTACCTTACTTTACAAAATCTCAAGATTCCCGATACCGTCTGCTAAATTGATTTTATTTTTGGAGAATTCCAATGTCCAAAACAAAATGAAAATGCAAGCTGGTGTGACATAAAGTCTAAAGACGCACCATATCATTACAATTAAATTGTTCGATGGTAGGCCTATATAAAATATCCCAGTAGTAGTGATCCCAGTCAGAGATTTCTTAAAGCGCGGTACTCAACCGCACTGATTCGTCAAGTGAGGTACTAGTACTTGACCACACTTAATGTTAAGCTGGGTACTCAACCGCACCTCGCGTGTTGCTATTGACCCCTTCAGCATTAGTAGTATTATATAAGGAGATGGTCACACCCTCCCCTATGGTAGTACCTGTGATTCAGGTGATTTCTAAAGACATGGGAGGCCTTCGCGATGGTATTGCCGCTAAAATATTCCAGGCAATACGCACAAGCTTGACTACCAAGAGATATCTTATCGGAGTCCACGATATGATGGCTCTTGGTATACAATCGCGACCACGGGAGGCACGTGATGTTCGATTGAATATCAGAATGTTGGGTATCATATAATACCATATCCCATAATATGTCAAATATAGCGAAATATAAAATAAAACGAAAAAGCGAAATAGGAAAATACATCGAAAATCGAAATAGGAAAATACAGCGAAATAGCGAAATAGCGAAATAGAACGAAAACTCGAAATAGGAACATACAGCGAAATAGCGAAATATAGAACGAAATATATAAATATGAAATTATTTTTATAAACGAAATAACGGAGATATTTGAAAAGGTGTCTTTGACGAAATAACGGACATATTTGGAGAAGTGTTTTACGTACCCCAAACCTCCCCCAAACCCACCCACCCAAGGGAAGAATTTGACTTATATTTCTCCAAAGTTGATCTATTGTGGTGTTGCAATTTCTCATACAAATCGCCGTCATTACGTCAAAAAAATTCTTTATAGAGTTATTACCCTTCAGATTAAATATGATATTCAATCGAAAGCACGCGTGCCTCTCGTGGTCGCGATTGTATACCAAGAGCCATCATATCGTGGACCCCGATAAGATATCTCTTGGTAGTCAAGCTTGTGCGTATTAGGTGAATATTCATATCCGTTACTTTACTTTAAACATATTTTATTTGTAATAATACAAAGTGGATTGGGGCACAAGTTACATAACTTAATGAGCCCCTCTCCGGTATACATTGTTACAAAATTACATAATTGACAAAGTGGCACAATAAGTAACTTATTTACAGCTGTGTGGAATGTGAGAGAATGGTGACTGGTGAATTCAGGATGATCTTTGCGGATCGTTAGGAAAGGATGATGTAAGGTGGTGGGGGTGCCAACGTCGATTGTGTTTATTTAAAACATTGTTATGGCCGAGCAAGTACCAGGTCGAAAAAAGCAATAAACAACAATAAACATGTTTATGTCCTACTTATTAATTAAGTTAATATCATTTGTCAAAAACGTTTAGTTTCCGTAATAAAATGTTGTACTATTTTGAACAATTTCACATTTTGTTTTATATATATGTTTTGGATGCCAGAAAGTAAATCATTCATATGTGTTAATTTGAGTCCTTCTCTGTGTAGCGAATGATACATTTCTATTCGTTCTGATTGGTACAGGGAACACATGAAAAGGTAATGATATGCATCTTCGCATTGGTTGCCGCATGCGCAACGTGGGCTGTCAGATATGTAGTTTTGGAATTTATCAGACTTTAGATCACTGCAATAGTTCCGTAATTTTGCGTGAAGTACGTTACATTGCCTGCGTCCCGTGTAGAAATACCTCGGGGGTCTAGTGACGGGGTCAATTATTCTAAGATATTCATATCCGTTAAAACCGCCATAAACAGAAAGAATATTAAAATATAGACATACTTTGTTCGTACGCTGTATTATGTAAACAGAAGCCAAATTATGTTACAGTACATAACATAAAGAGTGTGCGATAACTCAACACCGGGGAGACCCAATATATTCAACTTTGGTTAAAATTGCCTGTTTCTGCCACCATGTTGTTTACAACATACCGTATAGCGCTTGCTAATCCTTGCCACTCAAGATTTTGTTGTTGATTGAGTCAACGTGAATCACTCTCCCAAAAAAATAGCCACAGTGTTGGGTGTTTTGATTATCGCACACTCTTTATGTGCTGAATTTACATGTAAACACACGCTTGATTCGCACAAAGTGTGTATTGTGTATCGCATTCATACTATCATTTTACTATATTTTAGAACCACATGTGATTAGTGCATGTATATTCTTAAGGAAATTTTCATAATTTGTTAACTTTTATTTCTAAATTACAACCTACAACCAAGGCCACCTGTGCCTTTAAGAGGTACATGTATGCACATTTCACAACTTTACCCACCACCTCCATGCCCCTGTTAATTAATTATTTTGTATGCCTAATTTAACTGGTATTCAAGTTCCAACGAAAAGACTTACACAATGCTTTCATAAAATCACATTGTCGAAATGTTCGCAGGGACGTCAGCCCCCACCCCAACTGCGGAAAAAAGTTGGAAATTTCATACCTAACATGACATTATTCTAAGGGAGGGTGGGAATGGAATCACACAAAATTGTGAGTTTGCAGCTCAACGTGTGGTGGGTGCAGTTGGAAATTCCACCCGGACACCCCCCCCCCCCCCCCCCCATGGAGCCACTTCCCTGAATTACATTGGCAAATTCACCTTGACAGTTGATATTAGTATAATGAAGCTTTGGAGTCTGGACGTTACATTATCTAACAGCAGGCTATCTTGTGTGGTAACCATTTAAAAAAGCAAACATGAAGACGGTTCTATAAGTTAGGGGTGCAACAATTAATTGTCACACACATGTATCTTTATTCTTTCTAATCACGATACCTTTTAATAGATGTACTATAGTATCGCAAGTACTCATCCCTTGAAATTACATGTAGCTACAGTAAAATGCGATGCCGTAGAACATCCATAGAAGCCAATATAGAATGTCAAGCATACATGTATCTAAAGCAATGCCGTAGAAGAAAAATGTCAATTTCAAGAGCTGCAGTAGACCTTAGTGGCTGTGAATGGTAAACCCCGCATTCAAGACTAGTTTGTGTCCAACTAATTACGGACCATATGAGCTTAGGCATGGAATGGTATGCTAGTATTAGAAATGAGAAATGGAATTGTTATACATGTACCAGACAACCATTCATCACTGCGGTTTAAAATTTTAATATGTTGTAAATCTAAAATTTAAGTGAATCGCGATACGCATAAATCACCATGCATATTGTATCGTAGCAGGGGTGTATCACTACAGCCCTATAATCTATAATCACATTTATTAATAATTGGACTTAAGCGTAATACAATTGCGGTACATTCTAACAAACTTCAGCCCAAAATTTTCTCGAAGGGGAAGTCGTGTGAGATTGCCGCATAACTCAATTGCGCTTAAGTGCAATTCAATTAGAATTAATCGCAATTCAGTTGCGATAAAAGCGCAAATCAATTATGATTAAGCGGTGAAATGCAATTATTTAATAAATGTGAATGCAGCATGCAATTAATTGCTCTTAATTAAGTCAAGAATGGTTACTTGCCCTTAAGGCTTAAGCACAATTATATTGCACTTAAGTCCAATTATTTAATTAATGTAAAAATGGTATCGAACACATACATGTATAGTACACAATTCCACCGCATTTATATCATTGCAAAAGTTTGAACTGCGATAACAAGAACAAAACGATAGTTTGTGATTCACAACGTACTCTGGATGTGTACCATCATTATCAATACAGAAAGTAAACAAACCGGCTCATTAAATATGCATGAAAATATGACGCTTAAAACTCACCTTTAGAGCGTTGATATCCATAATCAAAGTAGCAAACAATTAAACGCAACATATGAACATGACGAATGGATGAATGCCGACAACGATTAGATGATTTATCAAATAATAAATAGAGGATCTACAACGAGTCCCCAGTTTATAGCGGAATTTACAAAACGAGTCCAGTAAATTAGGTCTGGACCGAGCCTTTGGCGAGGTCCACACCTAATTTACTGGACGAGTTTTGTAATTTCCGCTAGAAACTGGGGACGAGTTGTAGATTCTATTTATTACATGACCCAAAACACCGACAAAACATACTTAAATCGACAAATGTGACGCGAAATTAACGTCGGCTTCTATAAGGCATGCGATGACGTTTCACGTAACTATTCGTCATTTTCCCGCGTAACGAAATAGTCCCAGATAAATACAGACTTTTTAGCGCATTTAATGGCGTATATTTAATGACATAACTTTTCAAACTCTTCATTCGTAATAGTTTGTTGGAAAAATATTGGAAGCCATAGTATTTTGAGACGTAGCGTACGGAATGTTAACAGGTCGACAAACCGGAAGTCAAAGGTCACCTGGGACTATTTCCTGTTATTAAACGAACGTTTAATATCACAATTTATAGAATGGGTTTATTGAATGGAATAAGGGTAGGATCATGTAATAAATAGCGATAAAGTATTCCGAATTTCTCCTCTGTTCGTCACTAAACGCGCATTGTCTGTATCGCATCGGAACTAAAAATAAAAACAAACCAAACGCATGTCGCTGATTGGTTGCAAAATCTAACTAAATCTCACTCATACCATGGATTGATTGGCTGCGCAAGCAGAGACTATTCGTGAGAAGAGAGCGCGTATGTCATTTTGGAGCTCTCACTTAAATAACCTACGAAATACGCTAACATACTATCGTTCTCTTTGGTTGAACGCAGGTTGCCCAGAGGAGAGGCCGGTTAGTACTGGTATTGAGTTCTCATGTTATAAAGAGGCTGCATGAGCGCACCTTTCGCAGAGAATAGCACAAATACTCACCCCCTGTGAACCGGTCCTGCACAGCGAGGTGGCAGTGGTTAAGCTCCTGGTCGCAGGGCACAGTTCTGGTAGCAAAATACCACACAGAGAAGGAAGAAACACGCAGCGAGGAGAAACAATTAAGATCATAGCACATGAGAGCCACCGAGTGGACTGCCAGAGAACCAATACATTATATATTGCGTTTGTATTAACACCCATTTAAATATAATGTTGATATTCAATAATTTATGTATTCGTATCCCATTTTTAACAAGAAAATACTGATTATATTTGAAAAAAAATTATATATTCAAATAGACGTCGAATATTTCCTTAGTAATTGTTCTCAGATACTTGTATTCTGAACCGCGAGTAATACATTTTGAGTTAACTGCTCTATTTTCTTACTTAAAGAAACAGTTGAATGGTCCTGCTCGCAGTGGTTAGGGGTAATGTCCGCAGTTGTTGCAATATATGAAGTGGTAACGACAGCAGGTGGTTTTGCACCTAGTGGAGATAATGAAATAATACATCTTGATTCATCCGGGAAACGAATTGTTGCGAACAATAACACCGAGACCGTTTGCATTTCATTAGATGTGTCCAATGACACTAAACGTCTTAAGGCTGGTATATATGGCCGACGTAATAAAACAACCATACTCCACATCCAATGTCTAAAGTATTGTTAGCAATACATGTACATTGTACAATAGCTAAGTAGAGGGTATCACCCCCCCCCCTTTCGGTACGCGGGATTCAGGGTGTTTTGAAGCCGTACGCGGGATTCATACCCCCGAATTAACTGGTATTCGGGTTCAAGCAAAACATCTTGGACGCAGGTTTTGATGGCGCAAAGTAATATTTTGTGCTAGTTATCTGTGTGAATGGGTGGGTATAATAGCTTCTTGGGCATATTCGACCACCGTGCCATCATAAACATGCTAAAAATGCTTGACGCCAGTCTAGATGCTAGGATTTTGCGATTTTCTTGTTCAGATTAAAAAAAATTCGCACACCGGGCCGAACCATGGTCGGCCCGGTGTGTCAATACAAAAATGCTAATAAGTTTAACAATATTTTACTACATTTGATCAAACTTGTGGTCATCAGTTGGAGAATTTTCCAACCTGAAGGGGAGTATGAGGTTTGAAATTTCCAACACTATAGGAAAGCTTTAGTTGAGGCCAGTCTGGATGCTAGGATTTGCGATTTGTGCATGTGTATGGAGTTAGACCACTAGATGTTAGGATTTATGCAATGTTTCAGGTTAAAATATCTGAATTTTCTCATACCGGGAATATAGAATCATGGTTTATGAAGATATAGGATATTAGGCCTAAACACTGAGGTGCAAGGAGGGGGTGCAAATGGAATTATGCAAAACTTGTGTTCGGTCTGATTCTGACTCAAGGAGGGGGTGCAGTTGGAATTTCCCAAGGTGGACACCCCCCAACGGAAACCCTCTAGACACGTCCCTGGTCATAAAGTGTCATTAATGGTATCATAACGGCCCCATAACGCGACCGGCATCTTAATGTGTCTATGTAACTTCTATGTATTATTTCTTAACATGTATTCAGGATTCACCCCCCAAAATTAACTCGTATTCAGGATTCACCCCCCAAAATTAACTCGTATTCAGGATTCAGGGGGAGGGGTGTGATACCCTCTAAGTATATGCGCGATATATTCCACCGACAATGGCGGGTAGCTTAGTACTCCCATGGCTTGTGCATGGCGCTTTGAAATACCACGAAGTATTGGATCTATATAATAACCAACACATCCCACATAAAATACACATACGAATGGGCATTGGGCAAAAATAAAATGGAACGCGATTTAACAGAGATAGTTTTAATAGACTTGTACATATGTTCCATATTACCCCGACCCCATACTTTTTCCAATTATATATTATATATTCAATGGACCCCCCCCCCCCCCCATATATATATATATATATATATATATATATATATATATATATATATATATATATATATATATATATATATATATATAGCTATATATATATATATATATATATGCCAATGATGACACGTGATATAGTTTTACACCACCCCCTCTCCATGATTACACGTACACTGTACCTACAACCACCCACGAATGTGTTATATTCGTATACGTGCTATACTGTTCAATTGATTTATGTACACACACATATATATACATAAATATAACCTTAGATTGGTATGATTGACTCTGTAAGAAAACTCAGCTCCGCATGCGTCACATATGTGAGCTGGAACTGCATTGCGACATGACTGTTCTCTGACATGTCGGCGATAAGAGGTAGGTGATGGAAACTTTGCCTTATATTACACTGCTCAAACTGAAAACGAGTGTCGTTTTGGTGAGCGTTATCAAACTGAAAACGAGTGACGTTTTGGTGAGCGTTAGTGTGGTGGATCAGCAAAGATTTTCTTATGAACTATTTGTCACACTGACCACACTTGAACTCCCTTTCATTGGAGTGCCGTTTTTGATGCTTGTTCCGGTTGTCCAGATTAGCAAAGAACTTGCCACATACCTCACACATGCACATCGGCTTGGTGTGAGCACTACATCGGTTTGCTGACATCTCATCCGGTGTTTCGAACGTTTCCGTGCACACTGTACTTCTAACACGACCTAATACCGGGTGCTTTCTCAGTTTATGCCGCAATAAGGGGTTGTGCCATTGTGTGGAAAAACAGCATTTGTCACAGTTCAAAACCTTGTTGCCCTTAGATGTAGATGGCTTGGTGGGAGTTGATGCCCTCATGTTCTGTTGTGTGATATCTGCTATAGATCCGTCCAATGGCATGTGTTCTTGGGGTGCAGTATCTGGAAAATAAAATGATAAACAGATCTTCAAACAGAATACTTTGAAAAAAATGAGCTCGAAATTGGAAAAATTCAAACGAAACAGTCAGACTATTTCATTGAAATATCCACTATACACTAATACGATATTTGGCAATGCAAATACGTCATTAATTTGCCTCATTTTGTCGCCAATTTGTGTTTCATATTTTTTCTTTCAAATATCGTATAGTTCTTCTGTCGGTTAAAAAACAATGCGAAATGTTTAATGAGCTCTAGAATAAATCTCACGTGGCACGATTAGTAAAACTGACCGCTACTACTCGAGTAAAGCCCATTAAATTGATAGCAGACCACCTTTACCACCTGCAGACGGTAGCATTTGGAAGCGCGGGTCATCTGCGAACGTTACCATTGCCATGCAATCTATTGACCTCGATGTTGTGATCCAGGGAGGCAATGGCCATCAAACGATTTGTTAATTCGCTTCAGTATCTTTTTAGCGTTACAATGAGTGGATAATCGTAGGACCATGACTGAAACATCCAGGTATTATATTATTTATTCGTCCGATAGTGAAACAGGTGATAAAAGTCCCATTTTCTCAACCAATACTATATATGCTTGTAAAACATATAGTTGGTCATCGTTGGTATCTTGTATCAAATTCCCTATCGCAAAAAAACTCCCCCATTCTATCTTTTCTTGTTATATTTGTTTGCTGATGTCAATACTGGATATCGGCTGCTGTCTTCTAAAACATACTGGTGTGATTGGGGTCACTCCGAACGCGAGTTCACGTAGTAACACAACCACTGCTACCTCGCTGTGCAGGACCGGTTCACAGGGTGTGATACTCAAAACAACATTTAGATTCAGTTCACGCAGGTATTGATAGGTGTTCAATGCTAAACGGAAATCTAACGATGTTCTTTCGAATTCAGTTTTAAATACAATGGTAATATTCTGAGAGCCCCGGTTGAAATAGTCACGGGAGTGTCATCGGATAGGTGTCGTTGACCTCACACGACTTAAAGGGGCACTAATAAATAATTTAAATAATTAATATACCAAAAATGGTTGGACCCTGGTCGCTAGAAATTGGTATGCAGGGGCATATTGACCAGGTCATCTAACCAGGTGAATATCACACACAGAGTATGCGCATTTGACCTCAGATGACTTAAATGGGCACTAATAAGACGTTCTGTTAATACAGTTCGTTTGTGATTAGAAGCTGGCTAAAATCACAATCGCTCGGCCATTTCCGCGTTCGCATGGAAATAACCTCTCCCATAAACACCATATATGCCGGAGTATTTTAATCACGTGATTGTACATTTACATACTACCGGGAAAAATCGTCTGTTGAACTTGAACTAATCACGGCTATTATTATATTTATCACTAATTATTTATATTTATTCAATTATTAATTTATTTATCCTGTAAATCTCAGCATCATAATAAGTTCTCCCAAATTACGCTATATAATAATAATGAATCAAGGTCATCGCCGTATCACCAGGGCCGTGTAATGTAGCCTTACGCGAATATGGTGTGTATTTATGGGAGAGATTCTTTCCGTGCGAGCGCGGAAATGGCCGAGCCGTTGAGATTAAAGCTTGAAAGTTAACTGAGATAGTGAAGCTCCCCAGCGTCGCTAACATCTCACTGGTTTCTGATATGGAGACAGCGCATGTAATGCTTCGCATCGAATTGATTGATTGATACATATATATTTAAATTTGTTAAAATATTGACGTTGTTTGTGATGAATGTTTCACGCATGCAGACACTTATCTTTCCTCGAATCGGTCTGACTAGCCAATGACCACAACAATGCATCAAATTCCCCACGGATATCATCCTATATATATAGTAGGATCACTTAACGTGGGTGGGTATCGATACTGGCAGCGTTTCAATATTTTTCTATTGGATGGATCTGCTTGCATCTTCGTGGCTTTCACATGTAAAGTAACACTGTTTAATATTTAATTACCCATGCATAAGAGCAATACACCTATTCCTCTCTGTGTGGCTGTTTCATTTTTCCCCAGAATTGAAAATGCATGCTAAAATTTACGTATAGCTATAGTCGTATTGCAGCAGTGCTTGCGGGCACTGTTAGTCGGGAAGCCAGTCAACATATAACTCGCTAAAATGAGTTTGCTAAACATTGCAGGTAGAAGTAATTATTATACATCTTTGGGAAGAGGATGAACTGATCTTTCAAATAAGATAGATCATCAATTCTGGTATGACCTTGAAAGATATGAAGGTCAAATCAAGGTCAAATTAAATAAAAAACATGTTTTTTCCCGCCCAAATCGAGTTTTTTACAAGTGAAGACATGGCATGGTATGTTATGCTATGCATATAACATTATATGCACCACAGCGCTGACATTGCGCTTGTGTTTTAAAATAATGAAGGTTATTTTGTCAATTACTTTTCCGTAGCAACTTGCAACGCGCTAAAGCCGATTATTGTAGGTAAATGGATGCTGATTCTTTTAATCTGCTAGTTGCGTGTCAATTGAACTTACAAGGAATAGATGTTGATTTTGATGCATGCAATGGCATGGAGTACAGATGCAAGTTGGTCTGACATTATTGCACAAAATCCATACTCCATCGTGCTATAGTAAATCAACATCCATTTCTTAAATGACGGCAGCTGTTTATTAAAGGTTGATTTATTACTAGTGAATGCGACATCAGTATAATAGAAAAAGATTGGCCATCAATAAATATGTACAATTAATGGTGTATTCAGGGGCATTCATTTACAACAACGATATCATAAATTACTAAGCTAAGACGGTTTTCTGTTTCATTCTGTCGACACAATGTTGAAAACCGACTATGATGCACAAACTGGGCCTTTTGATTCAGAAGACCCATGCCCATATACAACAAATGTCACGAGTTCATGCGGTATGCAAGACCAGGGACATCGGAATTAAGAAATACAAGCCCTCGAACACGTTACAGGGTTTCGTTTCGGCAGCTAGGTTCTTGTAACTAAGTGGTAATGATTGTAGGCGTTGTGCCTTTCAATCATATAGCAGTCAGAGTAACAAACATTTCGCGTGAGGTGATTTCCAGTGTACTAACGACTAAAGTGACACACGACCTTTACGCTGCAACATACTTCATTTTAAACATAATATATTTGTATATACAAGGGACCGGCAGTTGCTATATCAACTTAGCTAGCCACTCTATGATATATATATGCAACTAAATATATGGACTAGCTATATAGTAATATATAACAGTTTATATAGTGCATGGGGTCGATTAAAACCATTTCAAGTCAACTGTTCAATTTGTTACTAAAATATTAAACTTTGCACAAGTCTAGGGTGTCACCATACCATCATTTTAGCAATACTTAACGAAGTCAAGTTTGAGCTATTGCCATATGTTGGCATGAATCCGTCACCCGTGCGTGCGTGTGCATCTGCACCCGTCCGTGGTACGTCAACAATTTCCTTTGACACACCCAAACAGGCAACACCTCTCATCCTATCGCCACCAAACATCATATGAATTTTCGGGTTGATCTCTAGATGGGAGTCATCGAATCATTTCCATCAGCTTATTGTATTTCAGATCAGCTTGAATCCACCGGCACTCGCTGCAGCCCGAATTTATTGGAGAAATCATTTGAAAATGTACAGGCATGTCTGGGATCACCTATAGGTGGGAGCTATAGCATTTTGATGATTTTCTATTAAAATCATGGTCGCCGGCAGCCTTCAGCATAAACGAATGCCTCCCCAAGTTGATCCACATGCAGTGCCATTGATCATATTCCACCAGTACAAAGCCTACATGGAAACCTTTTGTTATTCTGGTCTGTTCTGAAAGCGAATTTTAAAATTTGAACAGACAACACAGACAACATGTTTCTTTGTTAACATATGTTCCAGTAGGGGTGGTGACAGCTCGAGATTGATTTATTTGAGCAAATTGTATCGTAGTTTTATGATCCGATTTCTCAATTAAACTTTGTATTTATTGTCCATGGTTGTAAGTGATACAAAGCACACTCGACTCACAAAAGATCATGCAAGCTGGGGATTGGATCTACACCTACTGCGAAAAACGTTATTAAGGAATAATAATGGCAATTTTATATAGCGATTAACCAATTACTTGCTCTAACATGCTTTTAAAAATTACAATACTACCCGAGTCATTTGCACAAGCCAACCAGTAAGAGTAAGATACCAAATTGCTGCCTGTGGTCATGTTTTTTAACGAAATTCGGGAAAATTAGATTACTCTCACGCTGGTTATCCAGAAGATCATTGTGGAATCTGGTGACGATCGGACAAGGGGTGTCGTCTGTAGGATCAACCAAATTATTTAGCCATAAAAATAGTAAAATTGAAGATCACCGCTGGCAATGATGTCTTCACAAGGACAGTTTGAGAACAAAATATGGCTCACATCTAGCGGTGACCCAAAATATCCACATGAGAAAAAGTTCTCCAATAAAAACTAGCTGCAGGGTGCGCCAATTGATTCAAATTCGAAATTTAGCAGGGTGTACTGCTTGTGGCCATGTTTTCCCCGCAAATTTGATAGACTGATGGACAAGACCACTGAATCCGTTGAATCAATATACATGTATACATGGATTAATTTATATGCATTGTTATACACAGTACTGGTATATAAAGGTACTGAAAATAACTATATTACTAGTATACATAAAATAAACCATATATCATGGCTATGGGTTCATGACAGCTGAGAACTTGGTGTGAATTAAAGAGTGGTGGTTTCTCAAGCATATCTAACCCTCCACGTTAGAAACATGCCATTAAATGTCATAAGTATAATCTAGCTTGAGGACAGAAGTGATCCATAAAACCCCCCTTAATTCAACCAGGTCCTCGCGCGATGTATGGTCGATCACATGATGATCTAGGGGGGATTAGAATTGTTGTATAAAAACAGCACTGCGTGTAAATATAAAATAAAATAGTGCTACATCTTATTACAGATTATTGCCATATATAATCAGTGATTATACAGACAGTCTGACAAAATAAAGTTTCAGTGACACTCTATCCGAAGAGGGGAATAATTTCATCTGTTACAGTCAATGGAGCAATTATGAATCTGGAAAGGTGAAATTTCTAAGTAATACTAGATATCGACATAACGCGATAACATATAACGTAAATGCAATATGGCCGCTGGCGACCATTTTTTCCTATGAAATTAAAAAAATATTTGATAGCTCTCATCTGATAGATCAATATCAAGATAAATATGAAGTTTGGTGATGATCGGATGAGTGAAGTGGACTGTGGCCTGTGCTAAACGGTTTGGTAATGCTTAAAAAGATTCTTACCTTAATATTTTTATGTTCACTTTATAAACTTCACTGAGTCATCTTTGTCATGTATTGAGTTTGATATCTTTTGTTTTATAAATTATGTATGTCTCATGTTTGTTATTTTAATTTATGTGTTTATTATCATTAAATAAAGTTGCATTCCTTAAAAAGATTCTTACCTCAATGTTTTTATGTTCACTTTATAAACTCCACTGAGTCATCTTTGTCATGTATTGAATTTGATATATTTTGTTAACAGTTTATAAATTATGTATGTCTCGTGTTCGTTATTATATTATATACACTTTATAGTGTGTTTTCAGAACGAAAAATAAAATGAATAAAATCAACAAATTTGTAAATTTAAAAACAATTCAAACGTTGTTGTATTCCATGTCCCAGCCCGGACATATACACCAAATTTCAATAATATTCATTGAGAAACAACGGACAAAACGCTATATAACACCCGTATACATATTTTATTCCGAGCCGGACTCATCCTCGGGTACATGTTATAGTAGGTACCGAATTGACACACGTCGACTGGGGCGATTAGGCCGATTCCGGCACCTTCTATAATTTACCGTATGTATCCGTTTACGCGTAGTTTACTTTAGAAAGTTCCGCAATTAATACCGTAAATAGAGCGACCATATTTTACAGAGAATGCCTCTGTTATTGATTATCAAGTTGCTATACATTAAAAACGACAAATTCACATGCTCGTTCAAGCGCAGTAGTCTATTTTCCCCATGTTAAAGGACATCCACAAATACTAAATAACGCTAACCTACTGCCGAATGTGTTTTACACGACAACTGTTAACATATTTGAGCTGAATTCATCTGACGCGGTATTATTCCTCAAAATAAACAACAAAACCATCGTTACTTGGAAATGTAGTTTGGGCTAACATTTACATAAATCATCCACATCATTTATTCGACACACACGTCAGATGAAAAACAGACATGAAGTAAACGGCCAAATTGGCCGAAATAAAGAAATATATCACATGTGTTGCTTTGTCAATGTTATAAAGTTCCCCGTCAGAACATAAAAACGTTCCGAAGTTTTGACCTGGTGTATTTTGATATATACGAGAGTAGTCAGAGTAGAGACTCACTGTATAATCTAGGGACCTGACAAACCACCCCGTATCATCACTCCGTTCTGTTGATAGCTGCAATTATAACCCTTTGAGTGCCAGGTCGATTTTTGTATCAACCTATATACCCTGTGCCAATGCATTATTTTATATATGCGAGTCGACCATAGGTCGCCTCGCATATATAAGAGAATGCATTGGCCTAACATTTTTTTTTTTTTTTTTTTTTTTTTTTTACAATTTTAATAATTTATTCTTATATTCTTTAACAGACTTATTTTGTAGGTTTAGGGCCGATGAGATCGGCCCGTGGCACTCAAAGGGTTAAAGATAACTATTCTTGTATCAGACGACTTTAATCTTCAAGACTCATTTGAAACCTAGCTTTTGTTTGCCTTTTATCTCATTCCTTGGATCAAGCCTTGAAATAGTGTGTCTGTCATTTGCAGAATGAGATCCCCAGAGGGTGAATTTAGTGATGCCACCCCACATAGCGGGCTAGCATCACCAAATTCACCCTCTGGGAACCTCATTCTGCTGAGGTGTATTTCAAGGCTTGCCTTGGACATAATTTTATTATAATTGATCACCTCGTCGATCGAACAAATCATCGTAGCTGCAGTCTCAGACGTCATTATTTCAACAAAGGGAATGACAACAATAGGAGCCCGTGGTAGCAACCAAGTGATACCAAACCCAAGCTAGTATACGCTCAGCATTAAGGTAGCACAGCTTGAGTATCAAGGTTTTCTGTAAAAATGGACGGGAAGTTTCTGATGTTTTGTTCTGTCGTTATGATTGTTACTGCAGCTGCGACCGCAACAACATACGGCCGACCAGGACGCATAAACATGAGGTACAGTGGGGTGCCATTCAAAACAGTGTGGGCCAAACACATCTTAAAGTGTGCCAGACAATGCAAGCGGGATGCTCAATGTTGGTCCTACAATTTTATGGGGTCGACTGAGGAATGCGAAATGTTCGAGGAGGAGTTTGTTCAAGAGGACCCGTGGCAGAATTCAGTGGAAGAAAATGGGGCAGAATATTTCGAAGAGGTATGTATTTTCAACGATGTCCCAAATAGCATAAATTCCAATGGCACATGATGTGCGATGTCTGATTACGACCTGACCATTCAAGATCAATACAGAGTTAGAATGAATATCATACTGGGTACGCAAATTGATGGCTAATTTCAATCCATCGAAATAAAATTACTGGGACCGACTATTCAAGTTGATGATAATTCCATCCTGCACTCTCTGGATTCTGTTCCAACTGTTACCTCATGCTTTCCAGCTTTTGATAATGTACAACCTAACATCCATTATTTCATTTGTTAGACATTTTTCAACTGATAGCAATTTAAGTTGAAATATTTGTCCGAAATTTGGAAAATAATTCGACTTTTGGTATAAAAACAACAAATTTCCTTGTCGCCAAACCACAGTTTTAAAACAATTGCAACCAAGTTAGTTCCAATTAATCTCAAACTGCTAAAATAATTGATTAAAGTTGGGGATGCAACACTAGATCCAAGCTTGTGATCAGGTTTGAGTTTGTCTAGTATGGTCGTTAGGCGGTTAGACCCGGAACAACATATACAAAATCCGCGTTGGGAAAAATTCTCAATGCAACATGGCGTCAAAAAATGGCAGCCGGTATCGGGAAATGCTGAATTTCTTTGGTAGCTGCACCAATTAATGCCAAATTTGTAATAAATTGAAATATACACTGCTTAGTCGTAAACCATATATATATGTAGAATGTCTGTCCTAAAATGGCCACCAAACTGGACAAAATCCAATGAAATTTACATTTTATGCAATTTATTAGCTAGTCCTATAAGAGTGAATAAACGCTCGAATTTCGCGACGAATATTGATTGTAGAGTATAAGAGAAACTGTTTATTCGAGATGTACGAATTCTCTCTAATTTATCTCACGAGAGAGTAAGCGAAAGCAGGGTCTCATACAATGGTTAAATCTGGACTTTTGGGCGCCTAGAAACGGAACAACAACGCAGTTTTACCTGTAATGTGTGTCTTGAATCGTGTGATATATGTGTAATTAAACAGTTAAATGGGATTTAGTATGGATGTATTGATTCTGTGACCATTTCTAGAAACATATATATATATATATATAGGTACTCAGAACAGTCTCACGAGGGTGACCAATCATAATTTATTTTGTTATCTACAACATCAATTTCACTGCTAAAGTTCACTTTGAGAGATATTCATAGACTGCTGGGTAAAATATGTAGATCATATTGCCCGTGTCTGAAGAGAGTTAATCAATTGCCTTCGATCAAGCGATGAAACACGAATATTTCGCTTGTATCACAAAATGCATGTTGGTATACTATGAACGCAATTATCAAAACACAAAGGAGTACCATATAGTATATTCAATAACCTTGACCAAAATTGCCTACATACTCTGTGGCAGAGACTGGCTTTATACGCGGAAATTATATTTAGTTATATTCACCAAGGCCACATATACGATAAACTTATTACGTTCTCTGCAACCCCATAACCGCGTTTACCCCTTCTCATTAATGTTGCACATATCTGCTGCACACAACACCACAAATAGCAACATTGGGTGGGTGTTCAACGTTGAAATAACCGCTTTAAATGCCAATAACCTAATATTTAGCACACATTTGTGGGTGGTGTTGGCAAGATATTTTCAAACAACAACATACTGAAAACTAATATTGTGCATTACGTGGTAGCATATTCCAGTTGTATAGTACAGACTGAAGTAATTTGAACAAAACTGTCTACTAAGAAACCGGGTTGGTAGCAGCATGAACATTAGTCTTACACAAAATGTACAATGTACCGTTTCTTTGACATGTTGAAATGCGGTGCTAATCTAGTGAAGAGATGAGTGTTTCTTTACAGTATAATAAGCTTTTCGACATACGTGTATGGTTTATTATCACGGAGAGTGTTGAAACATTCGGGAATTTAACTAGTATGTATACCACAAAGCTATGCGCTTTAGGTTTTGCTTTACATTCCATTATAAATCATCATGCCGAATGAAACCACCACACTGTGGCGAAACATTACTTCGTGTGCTGCATGCCCGATATTATTTAGATTGGTTCGACTGTTGGGTGTATTCTAAGGAGAAAACACGAACTTTCAAGACGTAAATCATTGGGATTGACTTGCGTTGTAGTCACCGATAAATCCCCCAAATGGATCTGTTTAATGATCTGTGTACCTTTAACGATATATAATACCAGACTTGTATATTAACAATACGTATTTTCACGCATATGTGGTTATCCAATATGTTGCTTTGGTCGTGGCCTGGCTTGAAGTTGCGGCCATTTTTACAGCCATTTCATGTCCGCGATTGTATTAGTTTCCGTCCTTGTTACTCTATTCGCTTTCGTACTCTAATTTCACACACACTAGCATAGTTGCGTAATTATTATGCCACAATATATCTTTTAATGACTTATTTCGATAACTGATATCATATAGACAACGATGTTGGACGCCATCTTGGATAGCAAAGTTTCCCAAAAGCAGATTTTAGTAGATTTTAGATACGTATTACTTAGGACTCTCCTGCGTCTACTGCACCAAAATCGCTGCTTTACCAATTTATCTCGGGTTAACCGATCATTTCGCGTACCCCGATTATACTATTCACCCAAATAGCCAGATGATAAAGCCACTCGGTTGATATTTTTTCTTTCGGGTCGCTAATGGCGATTTTATTTTTAGATTAGCCAAATGTCATGTCTATGCATATCTATAGGCCTATGATATATCAGAGAATGTACTTTTCTGTACGTGTAATGTATGATACTGTATTATGATAGTGACATAGAGATGCATACGACGGGAAACACGACTATTCATATCACCAATTAGGAACACTTATGCGACTTTTAAGAATAAACCATTGTCTTTCGGAATAGCTACGTTTGATATGGCTGACCACGTAGTTTTCTAGCGGTACTTGATGAATTTTTTTTTCCCAATAGCACCGACAATCCTAACATGCTATTTGTTCTCACATTTCGAGATTATAATCTATTATGTTTTGATGGGACCATTTTTGTCTTTAAACCAAACAATTAGATCCCAAGTTTCATGTGGATGATTATATGTAAGATGGAATGAAATCGGTTACCATAAACAAATGATCGTTTTTGCTGCAAGCCCCCCCCCCCCCCCCCCCACCTTACCACCCTGACGCAATCAGTGTCACTGTACAAACAATTGACAAACGCCATTAACTTTCCCGTAAAAAACTACCACACTTAGACCCATTTGTAACCCACTAGATGGTCGCACATTAATTGCTATATCGGACAGGTAGACAAAGTTTAAATACATTCGAATAGATATAGATGATACATAGGTACACAGTTCCGTTGAACAAATTGGGTGATATAAAATATTCATATTCCAGTTAGTAGCCAGTCAGAATGTTAGTACAACAATTGTTTTCCAAATGATTACAGACTTGCCAACTGCATACACAAATTCATATGGTCTCAGATTTAGACGGAGGTGGGCATGCTGCGGCCGTTGGAGATGGAGCATACCTGCACATAGTGACAAATGATGATGGATCTCTGGAACAATTGAAGCCTTTGCTTGGCATTCCACAAATAGGGCCAGACGGCTCCGTGGCCTACATCCAAATGGCTACTGAAACCTTCAATTTCGTGACATCAGGTAAGCACGTGTGAGAAGAATATAAAATACGATACTCCGGATTAGATTGTATACTAAATACTCATTGATGGGTAGTTATCCTCTATGAAATGTTCAGATAATAATTTCAATAAACGGCGTTTGTTGAACTTATTATCTGAAAACTTCCCACAAATCAATAGGATTTATTCTGCACTTTCTATTATCTGCCCTCTGCATATGTTTCATGAACATCCCTACAGATGAATAATAGGAGATTCCAATTTATCATTTTATTACTGAATGGAAGAATCAGTTTAGTATAGAAAGGGTTAACAACCCTTTTCTCTCATATGCTATAGCAGTATACATTGGAATGGTCTGTTATTCATTTGGAGGGATGTCAATGATATACCAGTAGACGACAGCCAGACGAAAACAATACTATAGGTGCAGAAGATTTCATATTCATCATATTCATTAGTGAATGGGGCATGTTCAGATTATCAATTATCTAGAAAATTTGGTGTTGTAATGTTTTTATTGGAATAAACATACATCAGTGAAGGACTGTTAATACAAACATAGATACACATTATTAGAGATAAATTGGCATTCTTCCATGATTTCTCTCTCCCTCCCTCTCTCTCTCTCTCTCTCTCAAAGGGTTGTCGGGAGGTAGATTGGATGGTTGGGTTGTGATAATTTATTTGCCGGATATAATTCGCTCACGTCAATCGCATGTCTATCGTACACCATAATCACTCCCAGCGATTTAAATAGCGATAAATCGAGTATATGTTCATTTTTATATAAGGCCAAATAAAATAGTACCTTCGTTTCTGGTAACGGAGGGCAAAAAATTAGGGTAGGGAGGGGGGTAAACTTTTGTTTTTCAATTCCAATAACGCACAAGGTAATAACAGCTTAATGTATTGTAGATACAGGTATACTATGTACATGTATATAGTCTTTCTGGATATAATATTGTAATGAACTCGCAAGGCACTTTATTTTATATTCTCTCATTTAAGTTTTTATTTATCATATGGCCTGACAATAACGGGAGTCATACCGCTCTTTGTACAAATCTCGCATATTTGAGTGACTGTCTTGACTCTTTTGTCTTAGGGAACCTTTCATCACACAACTACCTTCCCGAATTTCCAACTTCGCCGATACCAGATCCATAGTATGCCAACTCTAGCGGATCAGACAGAGATAATCTTGGGTAGTTTTGGGAAAGGGTCCGGGTCCATGCAATTGGGAAAAATAGATACCGTAGCGGGGTAAATTGGGAATTTTCTAATTGAAATAATGACAATATCAAATGTATTTTGATAATAAGATGTTTAAAGATTAATGAACTAATGAATAAAACAACAGTGTATTTTTCAGCTCATACTATAAAATCTGTGAGGTCTCTATAAATCTGATGCATGACAAGTATAAACCAGCTCATACTAAGTCAATACCTCAAATAAATATGATATAGACTTTATTCTAGTAGTTGAAATTATTATATACAAATTATAGTCTGGACTATTATATATGATTGATTCTTGGTATAATTTAGCAAATTCATGTAGAATTGAGTAGTTATTCCATAATAACATGTTGCGTTAAAGCATGAGTTCCCTGTATGTGAGCAATATTCAACCTGCTTAAAAATCCCAACCTACATGTTCCTGCACCTTCCCACAAATCATCAATGTTTCATCCAATTTTCATACTGGGGTTACATGCTTGAATGCCTAACAATCAGAAAATTTAACAACAGATTGTTGAGAACTTTAATGAAACAATCAATTGTCATATATGTCCAAAGCCATTTAATTTCTATTAATCAACACCCCTAAACATATCAAATTGAGTTATTAAATATACATATTCCATACCCATCAGTCTAAAAGACTTTGGGTTAAAGTTGCCTATTATCGAGGAATCGTGTTTTTGGATGTTTGTTAGCCCATTAACCCGGGTTTAGTGTGGTTTGGGAGCACAATTTTGCAAGTCAATTAGGCTAATGACTCACTGAATTAAAATCAGCAACTAAAGATAATAGCAACTGGAAGAATTGGTATTGGAGTGTATCACAATTAAGTGTATAGCAATTAAGTGAGTTTAGAGCTGATGGCAGATGACCAGGACACTCAAGTGTGTTGGTGTTGACTCATGCATACATGCTATACATGTAATGTATAGCCTATTATAAAGGGAACCAGTTTTTCGAAAATTCTTCTTGTTTCGATTGGCATCTTGCGGTATACATCTCACATTGGTATCTACAATTCAACTCTTTGATGAAAACATTTAATTGGCTTTAGTCCGATAAATGTATTGTTTAATTAGAGGTCATAGCAAGTTCGTTATAAAGTTATGATCCGTTGGTGAAGAGCCGAGATTCATTGCCATTTATTGGGGCATAGATCAATGCGGTTAGTTTTACCCCATCGCTGAGTTTCTTTGTGAATTCCTGAACCAAAATATGTGGGAGATGTCTTCTGTCTCGCTTTTACATCTATCACACTTACCGTCTTGTCACAATTGGACATTTTTTAAAACTTGTTAGTTGATAATATTCGTGAATTGATTAGGAATTGTAGTTATTGCCGTGTGTGTCAGGCGTCGAGAGAAAGGTAAGTTTATCTAATTTACACCAATGAATTATGTTGTCAGGAAATAATACTTGTCATTTTCTGTGTGCTACAGTAAATTATCTAGATACGTTATCTTATGTGAACATTTCAAAGTAAATAACTCATCAATGAGTATTTAGTATAGAAAAGGTTATCGGGAAACCAAAGGTAATCCACGAGAGATTTGAATTAACACACTACTGCCATTGTAGTACCTTACCAACCTGCGCTGAGCGGTCATGCTGAACAATGGTGATTATAGTCATAACGAGTATCCGCTTCGGCAGAATGAACACTGTTCGGTGAATAGAGAGTGAGTAGATGGGCGCGAAGCGCCCGGGATGGTCGAAAAGATCGAGTGATCTTCTCCTTCACCCCTGTTCGGTGAATATGCAACAATGGCGGCAATTATACGCCTTGTCATCGAGTCGCTCCCATATTGGGTTCATCCAGCCCCGTTCCGTTTTTAGTGCTACAGGTCAAAGTTCTGGAGTAGCATTTCATATGTGGAATTCGTGAATATTCAAAAGCTCCATTCATATATGGAATGCTGCTACAGGATGTTGGCATGTAGCACTAAAAACGGAACGAGGCCAGATGGGTTCAATATGACCGCGACTCAGTGACAAGACGTATTATAAGTAGGACACATTTTGCAATACGAATTTCATCCAGTAGGACAACTGAACTGTTAAAGCCTTGTGACAGGTGTTCGATCAGAAACGTGGCTAGCGCTTTCTCGTTGGGGTGATCACATTGAAACTGTCCAACTGGTACTTCAAGCGTTACAACTTCCAACATGACACCACTGAGGTTGGAATTGTTCCAATGACAACAATTTCAACCTATATGTGTAGTGTAAATTTCCAACTGTTGAACATTTTCACCAAAGTTGGGGGGACGTAAATATGCTCCCTCTAGCCAAGTCCCTAGATTGGGCGTCCAACTTTGAATTTCCGACTAAACTCCCATGCTACAAGTCCGATAAATTACGTTCGCCCCCGTCCCCGTCCAGCTTTTACTTCAACATTTTGAACTGTCAGATCAATTTTAAAGTATTCTGGTTGAACACTTCCAAATTATACTCTGTAAGGTATGTGTTTTTTGAAAATTTGACCAAAGTTATGAGGTTGACCACCAATCCTCGCGTACCCGTGGAATGGCGGCATGCATCGAACCCTAGCCCGGCCTATATATCTCACTGTAACTTGTGCAAATTTCAACGTGACATTGTGAGCGGCGAATTTGCTTTATATTGAACATACATACCAATAAATTAATAAAAACAGTTTTAGTTGCAATATTATTCCATAGGTTTGTGTACATCCAATACAAACAATTTTAAATTTCATACCTATTACAATATTAGTTTGAAATTTCACACCAACAATAGGTTGAGATTGGTGTCGTACTTTCATTTTCCAACAAAGTTTGAGTTTGATGTAGTTAAATGGGGGTGCAGTTGGAAATAACAAGGTGTGCTCACCCGCCCCAACGAACCCCTCTAGCCACGTCCCTGGTCATAATAATTCAATCTTTTAACATGTGTTTCTCCAAAGGTAGTTTAGGGCGTATGTAACTATAAACCACATGTCATCACGCTCGTGCGTAATAGCGAATGTATAATTGATTACAATGGGGTTACATGTGGTTTGTGCGACCAATACAAACATTATATATTTAAAATATGTTTAAATATTGATCTGAACATACAATTGATAGGACCCACCCACCCCGGTATACATACGCATGGACGATATGACAGGGATTGGAGTGTCTGACACGGTTGGAAGTTTCATGGCAAAACACACCATTAATTGGAGATTTCACTCAGGTTCATTCGCTTCGCGCTGGATAACAACTCTCTTCGTCGGTGTCATCGACCGCGTATAAACAAAAATCCGCATATTTATTGGCCCGTTACGGTACGGTATTTCGGAAGCTTACTCATGATTTACACTGATTTAATTTTGTCATTCGTTGTACAGTTCTGTGCCTATAATGTCGATTAACACAGAATAGCCTATACTGTCAATATGACATTATAACACAAAACACAAACAAACATAAACATTTTCACCCTTGCACATGCACCCCCACCCTAAAGATGATCCATGTGCCGGCCTGTCCGAATGATAATTGGGATATTTTCAAGCAGAAACGGTCAAAATGTGAAGTATATCATTCGCATCGTTGACATCCCATATCTGGTTTGGCGACATCTCGATCTGCGGCTTGATACCCGAAACTATGATGGGTACCCACGCTAGGACGCAGATAGTATTTTTGCGAACCGCTCTGCAGGCTAGACAATTTTATGGTTAATTAAACATATATGTTTTTGTTGACGCACGCATTATCCGCCATCAATGGCTGATAATTATGTTTCAAACGAACTACCTAACGTCAACAAGTGTCTACTGTTTATGATAAAATCGTAAATGAGCCGGAATTTCTATTAAATTTATCGGGGTGAGAGCAAGCTATGGTCACTATCCATTGAGGGAACATACCGCTGTGCGAAATTATATTTTGAATAGTGGATATCACCATTTAACTGGAAGGTATATAGATTCAACTGAGGGAAGATATGTTCATTTATAAAAACCGCATGGTTTGGTTTGGTGATACTCTCGGGTTTGGCGATACCAGTACTACGTACACGTGTGTGTTCAATAGATCGCGATAATCCTTCATTCTGCACATTCCAACAATGTGAATAAAAAATACAGCATTGTGTAAGTTCCTTATATCACCAAGTCTTAAGTTGTTCACCAAGAGCAACAACTCCACTCGCTCCGCTCAGCGATCAAATAGCTCGTTCCGGGTTGTTCCTCTTGATGTACAACTTAGACTGCCCATAACATTCAACTATTCCTTACGTATACATACATCATCACCATACAGCCAACGCGCATGCATACATATACACTCACCTCGACAACACAGCCACCCAGGGTACACATGTGCATCTCACCACGACCACACAGTCACTCTATATATGCATATAAACACCATACAGATGGCCATGTATATACACCAGATCAATGCCACAAAGCCAAACCGTGTATACCCGTACACCCACACACGACCAGTCACTCCTTGTATATCTATTCACCTCACACATGTCCCCACATCCACATGCAATCACACCAGATATACATGTGCACACCACGCATGACAATATGGTCACTCATATATCCACATCATTCATGACCATACATTAACTTCATGTATGCATATTTACCTCATCTATGACCATAAGTCTCTCCCTATTTACATATCCACATCAACCACGACCATATAGCCACTCAAAACATACAGTTACATCCCATCCATGATCATACAGTCAATCCAGGTATATATAAAGGCCAAAGGCCACACAGCCCGTCCAGCAATATCAATAAACTGCACGCTCGACTAGTCATCGTCCCAGACTTGCATATACACCTCACTCATGGCCATTCATCAACTCTCTGTATCCCCATACACTCCATACATAGTCATACAACCACTCCACGTATACCTGCAACCACCCGGATACACAGATTTACACCCGCCCTTGACAACAAGGACACTCCCTCTTATACCATTACGACCCGCCAATGACCGTCTAGCTACTTGAACCATGGCCATACAGCAACTCCCTCTTTATACATACACCACCTCATGGCAACACAGCCACCACATGTATACATATACACATACCAATGAAGATATAGCCACTCCAAGTATACCCATACACCCTCCCATAACCACACAACACCTTCATGTATACCATTACACGCCACGGATGACCACACATCCGCTCCGTGTATACCCATAGACATCACCTATTTGATTGATTGAAGTGCTTTCGAACCCGTGTCATGTTATCACATGTAAAATAGAAGTCTGATAATGAATATAAATCCGACTTGATTTCTGTGTGATGTATGAACATTAAGATTTCGATTTAAATTTTTACATTCCCATCGCCATTTTGGCAACCATCTTGGACCTGGTGACAATTATTCAATTCACTTTATATGTAATTTTATAATTAAATCTATTTCTGCTTGTATCTAAATATTTCACGAATGATAGATAATCAACATATTTTCTGTGAAATCGTGTATATGACACAAGAGCAGCATACAACAGCAAATAATGGGTGAAATTATTAGTCAAGGAACGCTCTCTAGATTCGAAGCATTGTGATCAACTCAAAACTGAGTTATCCTTATCACTATATGTTTTATCGACAAAATATAGTAGAAAACTTGTCATGTAGATCATGACTTACAAGATTTTTGAGATGCAACTAAGTGATCGAATTGGTAATAGACATAACAACTATAAATGATGTTGTAACTAGTCTGAGAGCAGACACTACACTTTGGTATGTACGATATTATACTTCGATCATGCCATGAATTTCCACTCTGTCTGACGACCGTAGATATCATATTCCACCAGTACAAAACCTGGGAAGTTTTTGATGTTTTGACAGGGAACCTTATAAAGTCGAAAATATAACGCGGGGGAATATATTTCTTATATAGTTATTATCGGTTCCTTAATTATGTACTTCACTGTACATGAAGGTCCAAATTCGAAATTGCACGATTTAAGTAGCGTTGTGACTCGTGAGTGATTTTGCTTTGCATCGCTTACAATTACACTGCGTAGATCCGACACCGGAAATTATGCAGGAATTTTACCAATTGTGTCCTATTGATATTAGAATTTTATCAATTTCATTTATAATGCGAAATAATTTTGACAAAGTCTCTCGCTGAATACGTTCGCTATACAATGGCCTTGGTGGATTATCGACGATGAGTTGAACGGTTCACCACACACGTAGTACTGTTCAATATTAGTGTGTTCCTGCACGGGAAAATGTCAATAACGAGTGCTAAAACGCCTCTTATTTAATACACCATATTAAATTTTCATGAGTCATTAATCTGTTCCTGAAGAGATTGTTCCAACGAAGAACGGGTGGGAATTTGTATCCGCACACAATCATACTTAAACGTTAGGTGCTAGTGTACGGAAAATTACAAATCACATTATATTTACTGTCGTGCGAACAAACCCGACTTTCACCATAATCACAGTGTCTATACATTAACCTGGCACATCTTTACAAAAGTACTAAAAAGTCAGAAGTAAATGACGCTTCGTAGTTCTTATTGCGCTTAAATGGACTAGTGATCTAAGAGTGAACAGTTGTCAAAAATGTCTTTGAGACAAAGTTGTATCTCAAATCTGACTATGAATTCAGATAAGATAGCAGTGGATAACTCTATTTTTTAATGTTGGGAGATATCAGTCAAAAATCAAAATGTTACAACTGCCATAGATGTGTTCTGCCATACATTCAGAAAATAAAAATGGCCATGATTGTGCTTTATCAAAACATAGGAAGCTCACAGCTTGCACATGCGTTGCTTTTCAGCTTCTTCAATATTGAGATCGCATATTCCACCAGAGACTAAAATTCCATTTTTTCATAATAGTATGCACAAAAATTCATATACATCTGTTTACAGTGAATTCCCCCCCCCCCCCCATAAATCTATGTTTTAGTGTTAAAAGGGGTGGGTGTCCAAAAATGGTCGGAAAAACTGCCAAAAACGAAAACAATTTGGACGCGGGGGTGGGTGGGTCCCAACACGGGTCGAAAGGAAAAAATCAGCTAAATTTAAATAAGGAGGTAACAGCTCTACTGATATACGGGTTACACAACTGGCTCCTATCATTAACATTTCTATATGTAAGTATAATTTTTGCCATCATATTATAGATGCTGATCAACGAATATATGCATCAATGCAATGTCTTGGTTCATATTTGCTCAATTAGTGAAAACTATTGTTGTTTTCCTTCTCCAATAAATTTTTTTTTTTTTTTTTTGTGGAATATGATGGAATATGATCTCTACGGCCGTTAGACAGAGTAGATATTCATGGCATGATCTAGCTATGACTGACCGCGTAGTTTAACTTTTTCCGAATATCACCGACAAATCTAACATGTTTTTTCTCACATTTCGAGAGGGTAATCTATTATGTTTGGATATAACATAATTTGGCGATAACCAGATCAAATATATGCATCCAAATGATAATCATGGCACCAGATGCCACTTCAGACTACTCTATTATATTCCTTATATCATGGGAAGCTATTAGTGTGTTCCTGCCCTGGAAACTATCAATAATGAGTGCTAAAACGCCTCTTATTTAATACACCATCTTAAATTTTCATGAGTCATTAATATGTTTCTGAAGAGATTGTACCAACGAAGAACGGGTGGGAATTTGTATCCGCACACAATCATACTTAAACGTTAGGTGCTAGTGTTCGGAAAATTACAAATCACAATATATTTACTGTCGTGCGAATTGACGCTGTCGTCTTCCAGAAATAAACAACTTTGTAGCCAAGATATCGACACAAAGGCCTATACTGTGTTTTTTTTTCGATAAAGGTCAACAGACGAGATAAATACGATCGACTGACTGCATTTAAGATGAACTAACTTGTAATCCGATCCACTCAAGGTGGGGAGAAAAAATCATTTCCAGGCACGTATGCCGGGTGAGGGTCGGGTGTTCGATGGGACCAACAAACAATTTTGTTCCGCAAATCAAATTGTTTTTTCCTGCAAGTCTTTTTGACTGCTTTTGCAATGAGTTTGGCTTAAAACACCCAAGAATAAGATAAATAATGTAATTCTAACTGCTCAACTGACTGCCGGCAGTTATCGTGTTGTATTTGTTTGCAAAAGGGTGTCAGTCCCAGCTGTCAGTCCAAGGTAAATTCAAATATAAATTTCGTAACGACAATTTTTTAAACAAAGACTGTCTTAGTATCTTATATTAAACCAAGCTAATCAAATATACACACCTGTAATAAAATATACTGACAGAAGACTTATCCAGTTTTGTATTACATGAGGGTTTAGCTGATTAGTTTTATTCAATAACTCAACAACACTGAAGGGAATTTTCATAAAAACCAGCTGTATAAACAACAACAATTTTCATAAAAATATAACTTGTTTTTGCATAATCTGCATATAAAACAAACAAAAATAAAATTTAGCATAAAATTATAAAAGAAAAATAAGTGGAATGCTCATCACTAAACTATGAAACAGCAACTGGGCTCAGCTATAGGCTGATTAAAAATATAACTTTAAAATAAAAAAGTAAATACTATATACGATAGCAGCACATAGAGTACTTGTCGTCAATATTAGACTAGATCTGCTGACGAAACAACAATAACCATGGATATGCCACGCGAAGCTCCATACAATTTACATATTGATTTGTAGAGACAGGACTCTGATTGTCAAGTTGGTTTTCAAAGTTTGATTAAACCAACAAAACTTCACTATAGTCATGATGCATATAGAACTGAACTTGACATAATTCTATAGAAGTACTAATGACGACATTATTTCACGTGAATCTATGGCTTGTTTTGGCATGGTCTGCCAGGATCTGCACAAATTTAAATGTACAAATAAAACAAACGAAAAACAAATATGGACCAGTATGGACGGCTTTTTTTTTTGGCAAAACAACCTTTGTCATAACAATGTAAAAATATAAGTTGGCACATGATAATATTGAGGTAAGACTGAACCTTACAGACATATACAACTAAAACTGTAAATATGGTTTAAAAAAGTCAATATGATAACAAAGCATCTATAGACTCCGGTAACCATCTTCCTCAAAATTAGAGATCTGCTCACCAAATAAAAAGATAATCGCAGTTTGTATTTATATGGGTAAGAACTTACGAATGTTCAATTCAACAAAACCGACTTTCACCATAATCATAGTGTCTATAAATTAACCTGGCACATCTTTACAAAAGTACTAAAAAGTCAGAAGTAAATGACGCTTCGTAGTTCTTATTGCGCTTAAATGGACTAGTGTTGCTTTTCAGCTTCTTCAATTTAGAGATCGCATATTCCATCTCAGAGACTAATTCCATTTTTTCATAATAGTATGCACAAAAATTCATATACATCTGTTAACAGTGAATCCCCCCACAAATCTCTGTTTTAGTGTTAAAAGGGGTGGGAGTCCAAAAATGGTCGGAAAAAACTGCCGAAAACGGAAAACAATTTGGACGCGGGGGTGGGTGGGTCCCAACAAGGGTCGAAAGGAAAAAATCAGCATACGTGCCTGAATGTTTTTTCCGACTCCCCCACCCCCCCCCCCCCCCCCGCCCCTGATCCACTGATCCACTGGTAGTTATTCGCTACAATGAAATATGTTGAAACAAAGTCAGGCCAGGTTTTTTTTAGGTTATCAATTGCTCCAGCTTGACTCCTTACAAATAAGTTTGGAGGAAATCTGCTATAAATTTGTTTTTATCAAACTTTGTGCTCGTAACCACCCCTCCACTCTTGACAACGACTGTGCAATCAAGCAATGATTTAAAGACATATTATGGACTTGTTCGAGTGCGTGAAATTGATAAGTTAGTACCCAGGCGCTATGCCAACTCGACCATACCACTCCATAGAAAACATCGTCTGAACTACGCCCAATTGTATATATTTACATTTGTCATCTCGATTCGAGACGCAACTATCGGCGGTAATCTAAAACAAATGATTTCGTCATCGAGAGTCATTGCCTTTAATTAATATATAATAATAACCGTGTGTATCGTCAATTTTGGATTAATTTTCATAACAAATATTACTTAGAGGAAGATTATTCTTAATTTCTATTTGATCATCATAACCGGAGTGCTTCACATCACTTCAAAGTGTGTACTATCTGAGAGGTTGAGAGCGTGGATGTTTTTCCACACCCGTGTGCGAGACGGACGGCACGTCTCCAGTTCGTTGTTTTTGGGTTTGGATGCCACTCTGTCCATATATATTGTGTGTTTCGTGGTAGTCTTTTGCTACACCCTCGTGTGATATTCAGGGCATACTTCTCCAGTTAGTGGTTCGTTCAAGCTATTCAATAGGGGTCGTCCCGCAAGTTGCGGAAATGGGCATTTTTGGTTTGTCAGCCGCTCAGGGACCAACATATCCATATCAATTGACACACCCTCGGTTGAGATCGAGAGCATATTCCTTCAATTTGTGGTTTAGTCAATCAATGGGAGCTTTCTCAAATGGAAATAGATCGCGAGTGTTATTTCCCCAGTCGCGTTTTGTAAATGGCATTAGGTCGTCAGGGACCATCCAGTCTATATATTTTATTTGTTTTGCAAACAGCTGCTACCCATAACCAATTCAATTCAATTTATTTTGCTCATCATCATGTACATATGTAGCGAACAATATCAGATGTGTATATATAAATGTGATAAATTATGTGCGCATGCGTGAAAATTGTATTGGATTAGCATATATATTTAGAAATAATGCGTCAGTTATGTCGTACGATCATGTACATGTGCGATAAATTAATTTTAAGAGTTATAGTGCGACAACCCATAGTGGAATATGGTTAAGTTCGTTAGGGAGTGGAAGCCTCAGGAGAGCCTACATAGCGGCAAACCTCTTCTAATGAACCAGACATATCCATGATGTGTAGCGTTACATTTGAAATTTAACATCGAACATACATATTTTCAAGACCCCATTCAATTGCAGATTGGTTCACATTTCAAGGGAAGCGTTCTTCCTTTACAGACTAGTTTATAACTCACGAGTTAGTTACTCTAAAACAGAACACGAAAGTCAGACCCCGTCTCAGATGGCAGGTTCGTCATCTCTGGTTTAAACACGGTCTACGTAAACTCCTATTTAAACGATTTGAATAAATCCGCGGTTTAAACCGAGACTGCGGGCTTAAGAGGCACCTGCAAAGTGTATGGCGATAATGTTTTGTCAATTGCGATTTTTTTTTTGCGTTTCATAACCTAAAACCGGCAACTAAAACATATCATTCAACTGTCCATCTAAACCCGTTGTAAAGAGGCTAGATCTGAAATGACCGAGTGTTACATGGGTTTACATGTGTGGAGCTGTACATAATCTCGATTGTAGGCATGTATATAAGGTAACAGTGGCGCGGTTTGGTGTCACAAATTGATTCATTCTCACACGAGGGTTATTGTAAGCGTGTGCTTGTTCGCTTTAATTGAGGGCCTGCCAATAACTATTTTACCAGCCTGTTTGTGGTCGGCTTGTTCTCCTTTGTAGTTTGATTCCACGTTCATCTCACCGAATCGGCTAGTGACTGAATGACCACAAACACCCCCCTTAGACAGTTTTTCCTGGATCGTCAAAGTAGGGTTAAACAGGAGATGAGGTATCTGGTAGATGTGCTTTAATGGATAACTGGTGCCAATAAATAAAAGAAATTCTAATACAGCAATTATACATTATAATACAGCTATCGTACTAATATACGTCAATTTTCTTTTAATATTATTTCGATCAATAAACGACAATAAGAATCTAACAGCACTCCATGATAATCTAACAGTCAAATCCCGAACTAATATGAGTCGATTTATAACCAATAGACAAAATAATCAAACAGACGCAAGACAAGAAGGCAATAGATAAATAGACTAAATAGATCTGGGTTCCCACCACGAGTATATGAACCAATGAACCAAGTATCTTCAACATCCCTGGTGGCGCCCCTAGCGTTAATTCGAGAATTGATATTGGTTAGTAAAGATAGTTATTAAAATGTCAACTGCGATCATTGAATATTACCGGAAATATATTATTGATTTTGCTGTTAGATATTGATTGGAATACGAAACATATTGAATTGAAATAGAACATTAATTCTGCGTTGATAAGAATGACAATGAACATCGTTGAATGGGGAATTATATATTGATTAGAAAATATGGCTATTGAAACTGAATATACATATATTGAATATGCGATAGCTGTACTGAAAAATGAATAACATTAATTGAAATAGAACATTAATTCTGCATCGGTCAACATTGATTATGAAACGATATATATTAAAATTGAATTGTCTTTTATTGAATATAAGAACGACTATTGGTTTGAAAATGGACACCATTGGTTTGAAAAAGTTTGCTATTAAAACTGAATGGACTTATATTGAATGCGCGGTGCATGTAGTTTAAACAAACCACCATTAACTTTTAATTCATGTCATTTCCGACCCAACGGCAGCCCACACACCTCGACCCAGGACTGATATATTATGATAAGCCATGTTCGTTTACAATTTGGAAGGGATATATCGTCTCATTGTTTTCCAATGCAGTCGGGGGGGGGGGTCGGAAAATATTTCAGGCACGTATGCTGATTTTTTTCCTTTCGACTCTTGTTGGGACCCACCCACCCCCGCGTCCAAACTTTTTTACGTTTTCGTCAGTCTTTTCCCGACCATTTTTTGGACACCCACCCCGGTTTTAACACTAAAACAGATATTTGCGGGGGGGGATTCAATGTAAACAGCTGTGTATGTGCATACTATTTGTCATGGATGTTAACAGGAACGATGTAAATAGGAACGAGTCATTGTGGGGTCATTCGGCCAAAACAACATGGCTGCCAGCGGCCATCTTAGATTTCAAAATTCAACCCATTAGCAAGTGCTACAGGCTATACTGTTTGTCTGATCATCATGAAATTTTTCATTTATGTTAATATTGACATTCTAATGTGTTTTAAGTCAAACTCATTGCAAAAACAGTCAAAAAGACCTGCAGGGAGAAAACCATTTGAGTTGCGGAAAAAAATTGTTTGTTTGGTCCCATCGACCACCCACCCACCCCGGCATACGTGTCCGGACCCCCCCCCCCCCCCCCGATGCAGTAATATTAAACATATATGGTTACTTTATCCCATGCCATATATATTTCAGATGGCTTTATTTTCTGCTACAAGCTATACTTAGTTGGGTTATGTGATGGAGAAAACACAAAGTCTTTAGACGACGTCATCAAGAACAAACCACGAAGCCTCTCAAGAATAGATGCCATGATGCAGAAACAAAATTCCCCAGGAGGATACATATTCTGCAATGCCAATGTGTACGAGTTCAATCTGATAGCACGGTTCGAATGGGAGGTGGTCGCAGAGTACTCAATCAGTCACGTGTACGAATCAGGTAATCCGTGGTGGAACGCACCTCTGGACATCGTCGCTGCTGCATGGTTCCATCAGAATGAGACCATGGATGATCGTGTCATGTTATTCACCAATCAGTTTTACGTTGTATACAACATGACAAATCAGCAGGTCACTCACAGAGGATATATATGTGTGTGATGGCACACCAAGAACAGTACCAACACAATGAGCTCAATCATGTACCAAAAATGAATCTAATTAAACTAAATAATATATAATATGTAACCTGTTCCAGACTCGGAACAGATTATGTTGACAACACATATATGACTCGGAACATATTATGTTGACAGCACATACATGAATCGGAACACATTATATTGACACTGACTCTAAACTAAATGATTATATAATATGTAACTTGTTCCTAACATGGAATACACTATATTGAAATCACATACATGACTCGGAATACATTATATTAACAGCACATACATGACTCGGAATACCCTATGGTAACAGCACATACATGACTTGGATCACATTATATTAACAGCACATACATGAGCCGGAACACATTATATTAACAGCACATACATGAGCCGGAACACATTATATTAACAGCACATACATGAGCCGGAACACATTATATTAACAGCACATACATGACTCGGAATACCCTATGGTAACAGCACATACATGACTTGGATCATTTATATTGACAGCACATACATGACTTGGAACACATTATATTAACATCACATACATGAGTCGGAACACATTATATTAACAGCACATACATGAGCCGGAACACATTATATTAACAGCACATACATGAGCCGGAACACATTATATTAACAGCACATACATGACTCGGAATACCCTATGGTAACAGCACATACATGACTTGGATCATTTATATTGACAGCACATACATGACTTGGAACACATTATATTAACATCACATACATGAGTCGGAACACATTATATTAACAGCACATACATGACTAGGAACACATTATATTGACAGCACATATGACAGCACACACATGACTCGGAATACTTTATACTGACAGCACAATAACTTATATTGACCACACCAACATGACTCGGAATACCTTATATTGACACACAAACATGACTCGGAATACCTTATATTGAAACACGTACATGACTCGGATAACATTATATTAACAGCACATACATGACTCGGAACACATTATATTAACAGCACATACATTACTCGGAACACATTATATTAACAGCGCATACATGACTCGGATAGCATTATGTTAACAGCACATACTTGACTCGGATAACATTATATTAACAGCACATACATGACTCGGAACACATTATATTGACAGCACATACATGACTCGGAACACATTATATTGACAGCACATACATGACTCGGATAACATTATATTGACAGCGCATACATGACTCGGAACACATTATATTGACAGCACATACATGACTCGGAACACATTATATTGACAGCACATACATGACTCGGAACACATTATATTGACAGCACATACATGACTCGGAACACATTATATTGACAGCACATACATGACTCGGATAGCATTATGTTAACAACACATACATGACTCGGAACACATTATATTGACAGCACATACATGACTCGGAACACATTATATTGACAGCACATACATGACTCGGAACACATTATATTGACAGCACATACATGACTCGGAACACATTACATTAACAGCACAGACATGACTTGGAACATATTACATTGACAGCGTATACATGACTCGGGTAGCATTATATTGACAGCACATACATGACTCGACTAACATTATATTGACAGCACATACATGACTCGGAACACATTATATTGACAGCACATACATGACTCGGAACACATTATATTGACAGCACATACATGACTCGGAACACATTATATTGACAGCGTATACATGACTCGGATAACATTATATTAACAGCACATACATGATTCGGAACACATTATATTGACAGCACATTCATGACTCGGAACACATTATATTGACAGCGCATACATGACTCGGATAACATTATATTAACAGCACATACATGATTCGGAACACATTATATTGACAGAGTATACATGACTCGGATAACATTATATTAACAGCACATACATGACTCGGAACACATTACATTAACAGCGCATACATGACTCGGAACATATTACATTGACAGCACATACATGACTCGGGTAGCATTATATTGACAGCACATTCATGACTCGGATAGCATTATATTGACAGCACACACATGACTCGGATAGCATTATATTGACAGCACATACATGACTCGGAACACATTATATTGACAGCACACACATGACTCGGAACACATTATATTGACAGCGCATACATGACTCGGATAGCATTATGTTAACAGCACATCAATGACATGTTGGAGACACTTTTTGCATTGTGAGATTATGTCAGATTGATATTAAAGTTATTTTGAATCATTGTTGTTGTGGCCACACTTGTTGTTCCTCCGGGGTGTCAGTACTATGTTATGAGCCTACGATTACAAACATTATTCAATAATTGTATGTGTTCTGTGACACTACAACCACAACGAATGTTGGAGTGCTATGAGCGTGCACTGAACGTTACGACTACGTGTCTTTGTATGGGGTGTGCAAAAGAAATTCTAGATTTTCATTTTCTCGCCACCTTAACCCGTAGTATATACCCGTATTTGATAAGCAGGGGACGTTGCTATAAGTGGTCGGGTCGTTTCACCCCAGGATAGAGGGTTTAGTTGTGTCTCACCCCCCCCCCCCCCCGCAGAATGTTGACTTACCCTCAACATTTTTTCAGACCAGAAGGAAATTTAAATTCTGATAGTTTGATATTCCGACCATAATATTGTGTAATTATAATACGGTGGGTCGACATTTCGTGTAATTATTGAGCTACATGTTATGTTATCAAATATGGATGGTCGGTGCGATACATGTGCGCTTAATGGACCGATTTCGAATGTCAAGAGGTCGTTTTATTATTTGTTGTCGGGCGCTTGTAGAGCGTCGGAAGATCGTGCATATTATTAAAGAGCGTTTGTGATATTTTGGCGGATATCGGAAGTCATTGAAGAGCTTTTCGAAACACGTTTGTAGAACACGCTACATGTTTACGTTGATATTTATGAGATGGTTTTGGTAATTGGTGAGGTTATAACATAATTATGTTGATTGCACGTAATTTTTTTTCGTTTGCTCGTTGAGCGGAATCTCGCTCGAGAAAGTTTGACTGATTTCCGCAACCTCATTCGAGTTTGAAATAAAACAAAAATCATGAAAGTCGTTAAACCTGTGTGTCTGTGGTGAAATTGAAGGCACAGAACACTATTTACTTGAATGTGTTAGATACCGCTCCCAACGACGCTCACTCTTATCATCAATTTCTAATCTGTGTACTGTTACATCCGAGACACTCTTGTGTGGATCCACTAAAATCTCACTGGAAGACAACTTAACAATTTTCAAAGAAGTCCAAAAATGTATCTTTCGTACCAAACGTTTTAAATGATGGCACCAAATAATTCTCCGCTGAGCCACACACTCATTGATATTAAACGCATTAATGTTAGTCAGCTATAAGATACGATTACAAATTGGACACTGTTGCAAAACCACAGCAACTTATTATCACGGTATGTTATACAGTTTAGAAGACTAGACAATACAATTGCGTCCCCTAATGATGTGACGTTGGATCAGAAGCAAGGTCAGATTCCCAACCAGTGCATAATCTGACACAACAGATTATCCACACTCGTCAAAATCCCCTATACTGCCAACAAGATATATTAACATTCCACTTATCACTTCCATTATCATATCCATAAACAAAATATTTCCATATAAAACTATTTTATATTCAGCTGACAACCACCACACCCTTCCAACATACTCCCACATAACCCAATCATTCCATATGAAACTACCTTATCTTGAAACACCTATCGAACCGCCCATCCTGTGAGTAGACTAGTACACGCGATAAAACGTCAACAATTTTAAACCTAAGCCAATCGGAAACGAATCCCAAAAGCTTAAAGCTTGTTGTCGAATCCCTTTCATATCATCACTATTCATATTTGTCTTGTTTTTGTAATATATAATGAATAATATGGAATAAATACTGTTTACACCAAACCTGCTTTGATTGCAAGAAAAAAATGAAAGGAAATATTTTCTATTCTCTTTTTTAAATAGGCCAAGGGGTCTACAAAACACAGTCACGTTTCTTATTGGCCAACCGTTTTTGCGGATGCCTCCTTTGGCGGCCATACTTATAAAAATAAATGTTTACCCAGCCCACACCTCAACCTCGATGGAATGTTTTTTCTGACTACAAACTTCCTTTCACACGCAGGTCTGGTTGGGCATAGGAATACCCCAAATGGTTTGCGAAAATTCACGTGTTGTGTGCCATCCGTTTTATGAATGGTCCATTACTCCAAGAAAACAGTCTGCTTCTTCAGTTTCCATACTCCCTTCTTTTCATACTCCGCCTCTTTGTCGCCGAACAACGAGAGCAGATCACTTATATGTGTGGTGTCCCATTGCTATTAGCTGAGACAGATGTCCCAAACGTATAGAACAATTCGTCTGCTATTTTTCAGCCAGTTGTCAATGTCCCCATAATGTTTGATGCAACATTATCTAAATGAGCATGTATGTCATGATACAATACCCTTATTTCTGACACACAACACGTGTTTTTGAAAAGCTTGATGTAGAGAACACCCCTGTGTCATTATATGTCTGAGACTTTGAACGCCAGGAGTTCAACGTTCAGATAGAAGGTCATGTTTCATATTTGCATGTTGATTCTTGTAAAAGAGTCTGGAGGTATTTTAATATGTCAGTAGGTCTCCAAAGGTTAGAAAAATTTCGTATTTCGTTTCATATCTGACAAGCTCTTTATTAACAGCTTGAGACTGTATTGATACATACCGGTCTATTAATTCCCAACCCCATATACACTCACAAAAATCGGAGTCCGTATAGCTACTATATATTAGCTATTGTAGCTACAGTACCTATATATGTAACACCTATAGGTTATTGCCTAATGGTGTGATATAGTAGCTATACCGTCTTTAGTGCCTATCGTGGAACCGCTATATCGCATTCAGGATAAACCAAATTACCCCCTGTTATTTGTGAGACGCTCACGGCAGAGGGCGCATTCGCAGGCCACGACGAATTTCTTTACAAGAAGCCATTGTTATAATTCATTATATTCGACTAATCGTTGTATGAATTACTCTGGATCAACAGAATTAGATGTGTTGTGAAAAGTAAACGCAAGAATCTAAGAAGACAAGAGAAGAAAGATGGACGCTTCGTCTTGTTCCGCAGAGTCAACCGACTCCGTTGGCGTTGAACTTTGTTCGACTTCGCCGGCTTCGGCGGCTTCGGAATGGAAGGAAGATTCTGTTGCCAAATAGCACTATAGTTAGGTACTATATAGTGCCTATGAAGGTGCTATATAGTGCATACTTAGGTACTATATAATGCCTATGAAGGTGCTATATAGTCCCTACTTAGGTACTATATAGTACCTAACTTGGGTGCTAAATAGTATATACTTTAGGTACTATATAGTAGCTGTATAGTTACTATAGAGTGGATAATTAGGTACTATATAATACCTAATTAGGTACTTTATAGTAGCTATATCATATCATATAGGTACTATATAGTACCTAAATTTAGGCACTAACCCATTGGCAAGGATAGTGCCTATATAGGTACTATATAGTAGCTATATTTGCTAACAGTGTACTCTCACTTACGTCCAATGGGGTTGAGTCGCCACCTGTAATAATTAACATTTTACTCGACTACATAGACGTCGTTCCTAATCCTTGGTTGACAACAATGCAATATATTTAATGTTAGCCACCTATACATCAATATCATAAAATGTTCCACAAACAGTGTCTAGTACGTTAATTATTACGTCTTTTAAAATATAAACACAAGCACGTGGCCGCCATGATGAAATCAATAACAATATCACATGGCATTATTATTGTGTACGCGTTGAAAATGCTCACGCCGTGCAGTCAATGCAACATCGGATTGGTCAAAAATATCTCGTGAGATCGCTTTGTTTATAAAGTTGGCTGTCACGGGGAATACCAAAGAGTCGAGCAGAATGTGGAAAATCCAGCCATGTTTATAAACAGACACACGTGGAATGTGCGATAAATTTTAAAAGCAGCTTTTCTGTGAGAATGAATAATCTTTTCAGGGACAAATTTCGGTTCATGATATAACATTGTGTCAACATTCCGATTGTAGCTCAGGATCATGCAGAGGATACCTCACTGACTATCACAACATTTTGCACCGACCCCGTATTCCACTACCGCTGTGTACATAGTGCAGGAGTGACAATGTCACAACATACCGGTCTATTCTGCACGATAGTGCAAGACCTGTCTCGTTCGGACTCCTGTTGTTGGTACGGTCAGGGGTCAATACTATGACCAATTTTATACCTGTAAATACAAATTGTATTTATTAATTTGTAATTACAAATTTGTGTTAACTATCACAGTGGATTCATAGTACAGGGAAAATTTAGCCGTATTATTGTAATACCTTAGACTGGGCGAGAGGTGAAACCCCTAAAACGCAGCTGTAAAACTTGGAAAAAACTAACTCACCACTCTGCTTCCATGCACCCGTTATCAGTGTTATCTGAATACCAGTTCAAATTCGACGGACATGTATATAGAGCTAAAATAACTGACAACAATTGATTTGGGGGAAGTTACAATGCGTGCTATTATTTTGTGATTAGTGATAACGCCGGTACTATGAAACGATGAGCTAACAAAATCTCGCAAATTTCACAAAGATCTACTGTTGATTATTGTAGATTGCTTACGGACAAACCTTTGCCTGTGAGTGATTCGCAATATATTGAATCACGGCAAGCCAAAGTTACAAAAGAAATAACCAATCATAAGTTGAGAGGTGATCGCTTATCAGAGCTATCCAATCGGTTCACGGATTGCTAAGTTGATGACCACTTGTCTGCGCAAAATTAACAAATAAACTGTTCGTTTGCAGTGTGTGTATGTAAGTACAAGTCAGTGTAATAACGAGTACTACAACCAATTTGGTATCATTGTTTTTACAAATTTACAACCATTCAATTTGTGAAAATAAAATATTATTTTGATGGTATAGCATTATATATATTGTGACCATACTATGATTTCAAACTGATCCGCTACTCTTATCATAACACATCGAGGCAGTAACGTGGCTCCATTTTATCGGGGAGTGTATCGAAGCAGGGACGTGCTAATGGTCTCGGTTATAGGAGTGGTGGGGACCCCCGGTGGTCCAGTCGGTAGAGTGTTAGGTGCATTACACCGTCACAGGCCGTCCAGCGCTGACGAAGCTGGTTCGAACCCCGTCATAGGGAGGGTGACCGGAATCGTGTATCTGGGCAAGTTTGTCAGTTAATTTCCGGGGTCGGTGGTTTCTACACGCAGTGCGACGATTTCTCGGTGAAATCAAGTCTCTGCGTGGTCTTTCCTGCACCCGTAAATTTGACAACGACAACGCCTAACGGCTAGAACGACGATAAACCCTAATAAACCAAACCAAACAAATAGGAGTGGTGGTCATTTTATAACTGCTCCGATATATTATAATATATCTAGATAGGGACGTGGCTATATGGGCTCAGTTTGGCGATGGGGTGTCCATCCTATAATTTCTGCGTGGTCTTTCCTCCACCCGTAAATTTGACAACGACAACGCCTAGCGGCTAGAACGACGATAAACCCTAATAAACCAAACCAAACCAATAAGAGTGGTGGTCATTTTATAACTGCTCCGATATATTATAATATATCTAGATAGGGACGTGGCTATATGGGCTCAGTTTGGCGATGGGGTGTCCATCCTATAATTTCTGCGTGGTCTTTCCTCCACCCGTAAATTTGACAACGACAACGCCTAGCGGCTAGAACGACGATAAACCATAATAAACCCAACCAAACCAATAGGAGTGGTGGTCATTTTATAACTGCTCCGATATATTATAATATATCTAGATAGGGACGTGGCTATATGAGCTCAGTTTGGCGATGGGGTGTCCATCCTATAATTTCCATATGCACCCTTTGAATAAAAAAATGCCTATAAATTCCACATAGCGATGAAATCGTATATCAAGAGGCAAGTATTTAAATTTTTCTACGCTGATAACAGAAGTTAGTCAATATGACTAACATATGTTAGTCAAACGTTTTTCCTCAGGATGACTGACTTAGTTCAGCCAACATGACTGAGGCATAACATTAATCAAAATTACTAGGGTGGTGATAGTCATAGCAACTAAGAAATGGGGATTCAAGACGACTAATTAGTCAAAATTGCCAGGATTTAGTCATAACTTTTCTTAGTCAATTGGAAGGCGAAAATTAATGTTGCTGAATTATGTGCAAATAATTCCAATACTTGACCAAAGTTACTCAAAATGTTTGTTAGTCATATTTAGTCAGTATGTCCAACCCAGGGGGGGTGGACAACTTACTGTTACAGCTTGAAAATCAGAAGCCAACCGGGGTAAACAATTACATTTCACAGAAATAGAAGTTTCTAATTAAGGGGTGGGGGTACAGTTGGATATCGACGTTGACGCATCGAAGAGAGCATCTTGCCACGTCACTGCAAGTATCACTCACTATTTGTATCAATCACTAACTTTTGTCAGTGACGTTGTGACTCATACGATTTGGCGACTACTCACCAGACTACTCGCCAGTCATCGTGCTCCAAAGACCACTATCGCCATGTCCCTGTTTATGAGATTTCCATTGATAACACATTTTAAGGGGGCGCTACATACCTGCGATTCAGATGGTTATATGCTCCGGTTTAAGGATGTGAAAAGCGACAATTTATATTTGACACCCTATATAGACATTCTATACAAGTTCCTTAGCGTTGTATCTTTCAATAAATTGGGTAATTTCAGTAGTTACAAGGAACACATACTGCTGCCTCACGTCCAAGTTGACACCCCCTAAGGTTTGACAATTTCTAGATATAGGCCATTTCAATCCCAACTTTTGACCAAAGGTGGTAAATATACAAATGTTGGTCTAAAACAAACACATACCCCCTAATAAATTGTTGGAAAAACTGAATAACAGAACAAGTTCAACATATTGTTGTTGTAAAATTTCCAATTCATGTTGTTCCAGGTATCACATTTCCAGCTGTTGAACGTGTTGATAAAATGTTTGGGGCGAGAAACATAACCCATCCCCCTTGTCGGGACGTCCCTGTGGGTTGTACTTGAGATTTCCAGCTGACAAAATATTTTCACGAGGGGGTGAATCGACCCCTTGTCCCCACGTCCCTGCGTATCATATATAATATATTATCCGGGTTAAGGGTGCGAAAACTGAAAAATTATGTTTCATAGTACTCGAACATTCTTTGTGATTGGAGATATCTGTAAATACAAAGAACACGTACTATTTGTGATTTATGTTTGTAATCGTAGGTTCATAGTATTGGCGGAATGATAAATTGTTATTTCTTACAAACAATTGTAGATTCTTACAAAGAAAAAGTTTCATAGTATTGACCCCAGGTTGCACCCTTTTTGTTTGTGCGTACATGCATATATTGAATTCCCGATCGCCCGGGGATACAGAGGGTTGATGTAGTATAGTATATCCCTTTACTTTACTTTAAACATATTATATTCGTATATAACTATACAAAAGGGAATCGGGGACAGTTATTTCAACTTAGGTAGCCCCTATACCGCGTATACAAAATTGACAAGAAGGTGATAACAGAAACGTTTGTACATGGTGAGAAAACAATTTGTGTTTGCATTGCATGTCGCATAACATCTTTCAGCGTATGGGTCTATGGGGTATACCAATTAGGGCGAGCATAAAACTATGCGTATCTGTGTCTCTTGCGACATGTATTGAAGATGTGAAATATAGATTTCAAGGCAAAAAGTCTCAAACATTTGACTGTAATGTTAATCTGAATTTGTATAGCAGAAAATTTGGCGGCTGGTCCGATGACGCCCTGGACAATTACGCTGGAAGAAATGATCGGAGGTGCGGTCGATGCCCGTTGTGTTTTTCGTACCAGTCGGAACCGGTCGTAGGTTAGGGGTTAAAAATGGCGGCTCCGCTTGAGCTATGGCCTTAAGGAATGGAAATTTGGTATATAAATGTCTATTCACGCTCGTTGGGAGATCGGATGCGGTCGGCGTTTAGTGTGACCGATCGTGGGCATATATGTCAGTCATGGACCATTTGTCGGCTTCGGCTTCGGGTTCGGCTTTACGTCACACTGTAAAGACATTTCGCAAAATCGAACACTCACATTGAGCTTTCTTCCTCATACAATTAGGACCAATAATTGCTCCCTCTTGCAGTTACCAATTATGGCTAATGGGTATGCACTCAGATATCGTTACAATGCGCGGTATCGGTAGTTTACAGTTGGCAGGTAAAACCGCAACCTGTTAACGCTAATATAAATAACTGATTGGCACACCGTCCCATGTGGCATTCAGCTATAGACTATATGTTAAAGGGCACGTTATTGTTGTTCCCCTTAGAAAGCGACTCGAAAGCAATTTATAATATATTAATTAGACTGATATTTCAGCCAAAACAAATTGGACGCGGTTAATTAATACACTCCAGCATGCCACATTGTTATTCGATATTTTAGAGGACAATCGACTTCTTTGAGTTCTCAAAATACTTTATAGATTAGACAAGAAATGCGTCAATGTGTAGTCATGCGGTAAAATTTGAACCCGGGCGACATTTAAAGGTACCAAGGCAATCACAGTGGGTAACTGTGCAAAAAATATATAAGTACATGTACGTACAACCGTCTCCACAAAGAAGAACATCAAGATATAAATAAACATTGTTCTTATATTCATTATTAATAATTCTCCACTAACGACATTTCGCGTGTTGAAAGTATTGTTATGTAAAGAAACTATTATAGTGATTTGTCAACAAACATTGCTAATGGTGTAAGTAAGTTCAAATAGTTTAGTCTGCATGTGATTATCAGAATAGTTTTCTAATGTTTACCGTCAAGTTTTTATTAAACTTTGATATATTATTTAACTAATTGGACTGTTGCGGGTTGTTCCACTGTAACAATAATGTTTACATAACAATGGTTGTGACAAGCGAAATCTAAATATTGGAATTACTGATAATGAAAATAAGAACAAAGACAATCTATTTGTTCATGTACATGTACTTTTTGTTGGTAGTTTTTTATTTTACAGAATTTTATAAAATTGTATTTGATTTCGCATGAAGTACTTGATGTCGTTTAGATATACCCCTGTCCCATTTAGATATACCCCTGTCCCACTTGACGCCATAAAACCATCATCAAGTAAATTATCATTATCATAATCATTATCATCATCATCATCATCGTCATCATCATCATTATCATTATCATCATCATAATCATCGCCGTCGTCATATTCGTCGTCGCGTCGTCGCTGTCGCCATCGTCGTTATCATCGTCGTATGGAAAATATTTGTCGATGATCCAATGCGATAACGACAACTCTGCCAAGACCAGAAAACCAAATATCAGAGGCCACTGAGGAAAAATACCAGATTTACCTATACATGTATATGTATATACTGTGTAACGTCCTACCCTTTGAGTGACCCAGGTGTTGGGCGTTAATATAATTATACTGGGGGAAAAACACCATCTGCCACAACTCTACTACATACGCGAAATTAGTTATCTCACCCATGATATCACTCCATCTATCTTATTGCCAATGAAACCCCATATCTGTTGACGCATAACTCGACAAATTCATAGAAAGCTAACTCGAGATATCGTACCAACAGCTTGCAAAATATACTGAAAATTTGGGGGTAAAACCGGTCGTCACTTTTGGTTTCTGCCCAATAGCTTTAATAATAAGTGTCAATTCAGCCAAACTATCCCCATAGTATCTTTTAGGTTACACTGGTGTAAATGTTTTCCATAGGCCTTAGTGCAAACGTTTTTAGATTTACTGTTTACAATATCATTCCTGGTCCAAAATTTTATTTAGATCTGAAAGATTGACATTTGCGGAAACATTTCATGCAATAACAATCATATCCGTCTAGCAGGGAATTCGCATTTAAAGCTTGTGTTTTCGGTACTAGACAGTGTCAGAACCGCACTAAAAGAATAATGTCATATTTTAGACCACACCACAAAATTCAAAGTTCACTACAAAGGGTTAATTCCTGTGCCAATAGCTATTTACTTATGTGAATTCATAGGGAAGATGTGTGATGTATTTTTTATGCTAAAACACGCAAGGCATTTGACAATCAACATGATCAGGCCCAGTGTCTATTGTATTCTCTTCTATATTCTCTCCCGCATTCGCTAGATTTCACTCTGAACCATATTTACACTAATGTAACCCATATACCACAACATGTCCATTCGTTCAATATAAAGCTAGACGGAGTCAATTGAAGCAAAGTCAACATATCGTACCTGGAATTAGCAAGCTCGGCATTTGTGACCGTTTACATGAAATGGTATCCGTTTGTAAGCACTACTTACCAGACAACCAGGTTTGTGGCCTCTTTCTAGCTCAAATTGACTCGGATTAATCACATAAAATACAGCATGATGTTTGGTCCAAATGGTCCAATCCGATCATTGCCAGCAGAGCTATGCCCATTTTGGATAATTATGTTGTCTAATCGAATACAACTCTATAGGGTGCGTCCGTCATCCGTCAACAATTTCTTTTAGTACACCCCACAGGTCACGTCTTTCATCCGATCGTCACTTCATTTTGGATGTTCCTGTTGACCTCCAGATGGGAGCCATCAAAATTTCCCGGATTTAGTTTTAAAAAATATGGACACCAGGAGCCATCTTTTATTTCAAATTTGAATCCATTGCGAAGAACACCCTGCAGCCCGCATTTATTGAAATCTTGTTTTCTTTTTTTTTGAAAATTTACAGGCATTTTAGGATCGCCTCTAGATGGGAGCTACATAATTTGAACGACCATCGATGAAAAACACGGCTGCCGGCAGCTGTCATTCATTTTACTCTTCGTATGACTAATTCCATTGGCGCACCCTACAGACCATATCCCTCACCGATTGTCATCAAACTTCATATGGATATTTTGCGTGACCACTATATTTTTCCGAATTTCGTTGAAAAACATGGCCACCAGCGGCCATCTTGAATTGTATTCTTCATGAGTAATTCCTTCGACACACCCTACAAGCCACACCCGTCATTCGATGTTCAGCTAACGTCATATTAGTCTCCGGAGTGACCTCTGGATGTGTGCATTAATTTGTTTCGACATTTGTTAAATACATGGCCGCCAGCAGCCATCTTGGATTTCAAATATGAATTTAACGGCAAACCATGCAGCCCAAATGTATTGGATAATTGTTTCTAAAAATTACAGGCATGTTTATGATCACCACCGGATGGGAGCCATCGAATTTTATTCAAAAATGGCCGCCGGCAACCATCTTGAATTTTAGTCTTTGTATGACTAAATCCTATGGCAGATCACATCCCTCATCCGATCATCACCAAACTTCAAATGGATCTTCTGGATGACCACTAGATGTGAGGCATCGAAATTGTTCCAAATTCGCAGAAAAGCATGGCCGCTAGCGACTTTGCTATTTATATTACTAAATACTTCGGCACTCAAAACAGGTTGCATCCCTCATACGATCGACAGTAAACGTCATATGGATCTTCGGGGTGACCTCCAGATGGGAAACATCGAATTTTTTCTGAAATTCGTTAAACAACATGGCTGCCAGCAGTCATTTTTTATTTCAAATTTGAATCCATCGGCACAATTATCCCAAACTTCATGTGGCTCTTCGGGTTTACCTCTGGAATAACATAAAAATTTCAAATTTCCACAGTTCTCAGTGCTCTATTGACATTATCCCCCCGAGTTGAACTACAGTGTCATTAACACTTTCGTTGTCGGTAGGTTTCGCTATTTCGATACGATATCTCGACTTCACTTCGTTTGGTACTATCGAATTATACACCGAGAGAAAGACATTTACATGGCCAATAAGACACATTGAACTATATTGTGACTCAGATGAATATTTTGAGAATTTATTAGGAATATGATAGATGGTGTGTATTTCCCATGATCGGACTTGTGAAACATGTCACTTGTATAGTATATATTGGTGCACCTGTTATTCTTCCCTACCGCCCTATGATCGGTTGGGAGGAAAAATATATTGAAACCTGGACATTTTCACCCCACCTTTCACGATCAAATTGCATTGCTGAGGTATAAGAAGATCTAGAAAAGTCCTATTAAATATGTCTGGTTGCTCACGAGAAATGTCAGAAGAAGTTGTTTTTGTGTGAGGTAAGATTGTGGAGGTGAAAGATCCAAAGAAATTGTGTTTTATTTGTGCGTGATAATGAACTAAAACATAGTGACGGGGTAGAAATGGATGTTTTTATCAACTTTTGTGATAGGTTGAATTCGGTCACGGTCTGATGATTTTAACGAGTAATGACATTTCGACTTAGAAATCACAATTTGTAGGTTGTCCGCATGATAAAATCACCAATGTTCAGCATAATGTCTTGAAATTTGGTTGGTGGTTCACATTTGAGAAGACGCAGGTCAGGTCAGGTCCGGTGATTCTGACATAATTATAACCCCTTCTAGACTCAGAATTTACAATCGTTGAGCTGTCCGGATGATAACTTGAGCAATATTCAACATGATGCCTTGATATTTGGAATGTGATTCACAGTTGAGAAGATGCAGACCAGGTTCGAAAACTGTCACCATCTGATGAATTTTGACGGAGTTATGTCTCATTTTTTACTTTGAATTAAAAATATATCTGGGTTTTCCGGATAATAACTTGCGCAACATCAAAAATAATTTTATGATCTTTAGTAAGTTATTCTCATTTGAGATGACGTAGTTCAAGTTCAAAATGGTCTCCGTTCGATGATTTTTGGCCCAGTTATACCACCCTGGGTCGGTAATTTTTGACAGTTTGTTCAAAGATTTTGGCCAGAATTTGATTTTGTTTTTCTTTAAAGGCCCATTTAATTTTCGAGTCTCCGATTATTTTTTTATAGTACCTTGATATACAGTTATAATAACAATCTATGCCATAAATATGATTAACATACTATAACTCATCACCATTGGAAAATGTCTCAGACGATCCCCATAGAGAACTAGAAAACAGCTAAAATCATAGAAAGATTAACCCCTTTAGGCTCACAGAATGCAACAGAATTCAAACTAAAATGTATTTTCAATAGAAAGGGAATAACTCTATATAATATTTATAGTTATTCCCCTTCCATTGAATATAATACAATTTGCACTACAATCCAGATGAAAAAAAATTGTCAGTAACTCAACAACAACAAAATGTTCACAGTTTATTACACCGGATATGTTGATAATGTTTTGGAGCTTCCTCTTTCAAATGGTATATAATATGGCATATAGTTATATATGTGATCTGGGGGTTCGAACATTAAGTGGGCCATAACTCAGGTAAATCAATGGAACAAACCTGGATTTCGAAGTCGATCGTGATATTGTTATCAAATATCCATATACCAAATTTGGATGGAATCTGTTAACGTTTCTTCAAGTTATAGGGCTATCGCGGTAACATTTAAAATAGTAGACCGAGGACCATGAATCGGGTAAAAAAAAAGTCTGACAAACCTGATTTTCGAACTCGATCGAGATATTGTTGTGACAGATCCATATACCAAATATAAATGGATTCAGTCGATGTTTGTTCAATTTAACTCAATTTAACTGCTGTTCTCAATTTAAGGTTTAACGGACTTAAACGCTATACAAATATAGACATATGATAAGGGCCGTACGTCATGTGTAAACACAACATGGCAAACCTATGAACGATCTCTATAACAACTATGGATGAACTCGATGTTTGTTCAAGTTATTACGTAACGACTTACAATTTCTAAAACAAAATAGACATACTAAGAGCCATAACGCAGGTAAAAACCTGATTTTTGAACTCCATCGAGATATGGTTGTGACATTTCCATATAATTAACATGAACGGAACCGGTTGACGTTTGTTCAAGTCCTTGGAACAAACGTCGCACTACAGACGACTCGAATTCAATTAGAATTAGACTCGAGTTTAATTCAAAATTCGTATGTTGAAACAAACGTCGCATTTAATTCAAGACGAATCTAAATGATTTCTTAAAATGGCATAAAGCGTTCATGAGGGTTTTGGTCAAACCGGCTAAAATATGAAGTTATATATCAATTTAAAACGTAAAATTTAGTGATAAAATGTGGCTTTTGACTTCCAAGCGATGAAATTAATGTTAATATTCTGAGAAGTGGAAATTATTGGTTTTATATCGCTATTTCGTAGGTATTTGACACATATTTTAGGTCGGACATGATTCTTTAGGTGGTAATTTGCTCTGAACTTGTCTGAAAGAAATCAGGTCCAGTTTACGTTGTACCCTTTTTAACAAAATAGCAAGTTGGAGTCAACGCGGTATAACACTATATTGCGATAGTATGCCTATCTAAAACCACGTGATAAAATAAAAATTGGCGGGCAAGGACGTATAGCTAGAGGGTCTCCGTTGGTGGGGGGGGGGGGCTATAAATTTGCGTAATTCAATTTGCAACCCGCTTGGCTGTTCCTTCACATGCCTGGATGATAGCCTATTCTGAATGGATCAGTAGACTTGTGATCATGCACTGGACGGACCATGGTTCTGCCAGTAGAAGAACAATTAGAGATCTGAACCTGAAAATCCTATCATAGTTCGGCAAGGAGGGAGAAAAGTTTTGAAATCTGAACATGAAAATCGCAAAAACCTATAGCATCTAGACTGCATGGCCTCAAGCTTTCCAAATGTTGGCGGTCATGAGGGACCAGGACACAGGCTTCCCGACTGATGGCCATTTCAGTCAAAATGTTGGACCAAAAGTAGGAAAATATGAAAATGTTGGTCTAAAAACAACAAATTCCCCAATAATTCATTGTTGGAAAATCAAATTACAAGAACAATTTCAACCCATCGTTGATGTGAAATTTGCACATTCCATGCATAGTAGCGGGTATATCCAAACGGAATAAATATTTATTTAGTGCGTCTACTCGCATTTAATTTGAAACAAACGTCGCACTTTTGTCGAATCGAATTCAAATACCACCAAATTATGTCACGTTCGTTGGTGTTTTCCAGTTTCAATTGGAATTCCCTCATTACCATATCATAATGCAGCTCGTTTGCATTTCTCCGATATAAATTCGAGTCGACGGTGATGCGACGTTTGTTTCAAACACGGATCTCAGACGCATCAGCAATTAGATTCGTGTTGCCCACATGCATTCTTCGTCGGTAGTGCGTCTACTCGCATTTATTTGAAACAAACGTCGCACTTTTGTCGGCTCGAATTCAAATAATTGAATTCGAGTCGTCGGTAGTGCGACGTTTGTTCCAAGGGTTGTCGCACTAAAGGTCATATACTTGCTATGAAGAGAATAAGGGTCATTACTATGGTACGAAAGTTGGTGTAGGGCCAATGTTCTGTGTGCAGCTGTCGCACATGTAGATAAACTCACAAACAAAATTCAAAATCCATGGATTAATGTCCAAGTTATACACGATTATGGACGCCGCCCGGATGCCCGACAACCCTTCCTTGTCAAATTCAAAAAATCCTGAGGTAACCACTCGTTAATGAGTATTTAGAAGAGACAGGGTACATTACACAGTGGGGTGTGGTGAGTTATGGTCCCAGACTGAGCGAGCAATGTTTGAATTTTTCATTGTGCACATTCAGTGATATCCTTAGATATACTCAGTCGCGTTTTGTCAAATGCACAGAAAACACAATTGATTTTGATGGGAATTATTTATTTACAAATAAATTAAAATGAGACACAGCATCGGGTAAACATCTTCGTCGGACACTTCATCAAATCATATAGGTCTTTGATACAACTCAACTCGTCAGTTGGTAAGACTCGTGAAATTCGTTGTGGATGTCTTGACTGCAAAAGAGCAAAACAATGGATATATGATATAAAGTGGATCGTAGAATGTCAACTTTGGCCATCAGCAATCAACCGTATTTAAACAGTAGTGTGAGCATATATAGATTAAATCATTGACTTGCGTGCGCCTTTGTGTGCCACATAAAGTAGAGTGGCTTCAAAAAGTGGTTTGGTCATTTGGAATTACATGTGGCAGTATTATGTACGTAACTTAACCATTTCCTACTAATAAGTTACAAAAGTATACATTTGAATGGTCTACTATTCATCTGGAAAGATAATTCAGGAAACAAAAGCAGACGACATACAGGTAACACAAGGGCAGAACAATTTTTGTTATTGGTGCGTGTTTTAGACAATAAGTTCAACAAACGGCCATAAAACAATTGAACTGAGGGAACTACTCGTCAGTGAGTATTTAATAAAGAAATGGTTAACACGTCAGAAATGATATCAATGAAACGGTCAAATCAAAATATATGGGAGCTTCTTGCGAAAGCCCACACATCACGACAATGGCGCGTGTTTATAAGCGTTCAGAGTGAGGGTGGAACTTACCGATTTTATGTTGGGAGATATCCCTACGCGTTCTGCTGCGACAATTATCCAGAGCCGCTTCACTGGCTGCCGCGCGCTCCTCGGCATCGTCTAACTCCTGCTGCAGAGTGCGGCATTTTGATTGGTTTACAGCTGCCAACGCCTCCTGTAAAATGAACAACCACATGGACTTTGGACACTCTGAACTAATACTTGTATGGTTTGATGCTACATACGTTTAATACATACTTTTGCAGTAGAATGTGTATATTAATACATTTTAAGACAATTGCATAAGATAGAGTCCTATGGTATTAAGGAATTAAAACAGATAATGTATTGTGGCTGTTATTGCACATGGATATCGAAAGAAATAGCAAATACACTATACACATCCTTAACGTCATAGAGATGCAATACAAACTCTGTGAATTTGGCGTTCACAATTACAATTACACATTGCGCAAGACAACGTATTAAGTAACAATGCAACATGCACAAGCTCAGATGGTCAATCGCAACTTGAATAAGCAAACCCGGGGCATCCATTGATTGGTCTGGTATTAGATCTTGCATGGTCCTATTAAATTATTGCCAATTATATTGCGAAATGCTTACAGTTTCCTCGACATGTCTCCTGTTCTGTCTTATCTTTGCTTGCAGTTTGTCCACGATGTCCTTACTCTTGATTTGGTTCTTGGCGTCCTCTTGGACTTGGAAGTCAAGATCGTTGACACGTCGCTCTGTTCTGCGCATGCTCTTCTGTGTCTCGCCGTGGAGTTTCTTCTCATTTTCTAGGTCACTCTCCAAATCTCGTACCTGGTGTTGAGAACGGAAATTCGTGTTTAGAATTGTCACAAAGGTTATCGATGTATATGGATCAATTATAATTTCATCGGTATCGTTACGCAATCAAGTTTGCGTGACTCATTAAATGCAAAATAGGAACGCCTTGCCAGGTGGCAAAGAGATGAAAATGACGTATATTTGCTTATTTGCGACGTAATGGAATGCTTATGCGACATATTCCAACAATTAAATATATGTTTACGAGAGGAATTAAGAAAAAACAATTTCACTAACGGCTGAGCTACATGTGTAGAATTATGATACAAAAATAAGCAATGGGTCTTGATTTTGATGCTTTCCATCTGACATCCATGGATGTAAGTTGGACTGACATTTCTTACGGAGTACGAAAGTTTGTTTAAATCACGATTTAAAATTTGATTCCACATATGGAAACAAGTCGGAGTATGGTTGCGACGTCACATGGCGTAATATCCACCAACCACGTTCCTGCATATTTGAGTGCCACAGCAGACGATATTATTTCGCAATATGTATACACACCCTCTGCTCCAGTCTTTGAATCGGTTTATTTCCTCCCTTCATGGCGCTCGTCTCGGCTTCTTCGAGTCTTTGCTGCAACATTTTAACATGAGCATCTAACTTCTTCCTGAAGCTCTCGATCTGAGCTGAGTGTTCCTGCTCCTGCCTAAGTTCCTCCTCGTACCGATTGACCTCAGCCGTAGCTTTCTTTGTACGTTCCCCAAGGTTTCTCATCTCAGTTGTTATTTCGTCCATATCGCTCTGCGTGAAGGATAATACTCGCTGTTTACCATAAATGTGCGCAAATATAATATAATTAAGCTTTATACTTTCGGTTTTTGTGTATAATATGCGTGCATATCGCCACTCCCTGAAAAAGCACGTTTCAAAGATATTGAGGAATTAATTCGAGTCAAGGAAAGACGTGGGGATTATGGGCGATGGAAGTGTATATAGGTAATTAGAACATTTGGCAATCTCTGTATGTCACATCCTAAAGGTATTAGTGTAATCATCTGTTTAATGTGACACACATGACAATCATAATACCCTACTACTGAGGGGTGCATAATACCACACATTTTGTTTTTTGGACTCGCATCGAGAAATATGATTTTAAGAAGTCAAGGAGCCCTTCATACCTGCATACTCAAACAGTCGGTGTCAGACTTCCTTTTGCTCGACGTCAAGTTGTGAACTTGAGCGGTGAACTCGATGATTCGGTTCTCAGCTTCAGCCAAATCGCTCTCAGCTGTCTTCCTGGCTTTTTCAGTCTGTAGAGAAATGTTATCAGTGATTAAATGCTAATCGGGCATAGGATACAAACAGTACTGGCGGAGGGACACACAGTAGGCCTAATAACAGACTGCTGCGAGATAATTATGTTTGGGGTGTGAAACATATATACAATTAATGTCATATTCCCGTTGCCATGAAATGTAATTTGAATACGTGCAACTGAATGGAGATGTGAAATGAGGCGGTAATAAACATGTACCTCAGCGTAGATTAACTATATATATTGAAGAATTTGAAGTACAATCCCTCATTCCATTGTGATATATACGGTTTGCACGAGAAGTTCTCATTACAGTCCACTGGCATATTTGCGGTATTTGGGCTTTATGCAATAGGAATAATTAATATGTTCATATTCAATTTTAAGTTAACCCAACGATATCAAAATTGGTCACGCATGCGGCATGGCATAGAGATGCTATGCAATATGTATATATGTCGTTAACAAATATACACATACTGCACACAAATCCACATTGGTACCACTGCTTTTCGTAGGATAATCAAGATTTAAATCAGCTAGATGTACGATGAATGATTAATTTTATGTTTGTTTTCCTGAATTACCAAACTACATTTATATGTGAAACATAAATCACAACGCTAAAGATATTGTATCTATTCAGGGCCACAACTACAACAACATAAATGTTATAAAGCCAGATTTCAAAACTGTGCATAAAACACTGACAAACTATCAGTTGTCTATGAAGGCACAATAAAGTGGTCTATTCCTGATGTTGCATGTTGCGTTGGTTGAAGCGTGCTAACAAGATAGAGTTCTCCCCCTCTTCTAACGCTCCGAACGTTTCCACGAGATCGCCTGAAGTAAAACGGCTGATTTGGTCTGAATTAGCCAGCAAAACCGTCCCAAAATGTTGTATGCGTTATACAAAAAACATCGAAATAAAACCAATATTAATTGCTATCAGAGTTTGTGGACATGGGTCTTTGATTCATATTTATTTTTCTATACCCCGGAAACTATGTAAAACATGTTAGGAAATGTGTTAGGATCTTTAAGAAATTACCTGTTCGAGAATAGTTCTGGTCTTCTCTAATTCGTATATGATTGTGGAGACTCGGCGCTCGGTTGTTGTGCTCGATTCCCGAGTCTCGTGGAAGCTTCGGCGTTCCTCGATCATAACTGTCTCTATCTCCTGCAAGGTATGATTCCGTAGTATACACCATCACCCATGCGATTTGTAGCCAGTGACAAACCTATTTAAAGCACGTGTTAACTGGTGGAATTGTTCATTTCAGGATGTATTGCCATGAAATTTTTCTTTAAATGAAATGTTTAAGGAATGAAGCTGCATATTCAAACTGAATGATTCATCGGAAAGCTACAGGACACTTTACTTCTGCAATCGCTGGTTTTAATGATGGGAAATAATCTCTGAAAAGTTGACAACGTTTAGTCCAATGGAATTATTCCATGTTTTGTAACAGTCCAAATGAAAAATATTCAAATATATGCTCAAGAACATCCCGAATGCCAATTCGCAAACACCATACCTTGATATGTGATTGGTATTTCTTGACTGATTTGTCCATTTCTTCTCGAGCTCTGTTGCTGGCATCCAGCGATCCTTCAAGTGATAAGATGTCGCTCTCTAGCTTCTTCCTGATGCGTTGAGATTCACTGCGCTGCTTAACCTCCATCTCCAGAGTTTGGTTCAATGATTCTACAGCTCGCTGGTTGTTCCGCCTGTTAAAGTAACAAAGGATTAAAGTTCCCGATTGCTTTGGTTTGTACATTGGGGTTTATCATTGTTTCAGTCGTTAGCCAATGTCACTAACTTGTCACTATTGTGGGCGCAGGAAAGACCGTGCACTGCATTCCATTGCATTTACATGTAGAAACCAACGACCCAGGGAAG